>JAXQQM020059668.1:0-437994 GCA_034641835.2 Pinus albicaulis | reverse complement strand
TGTTAGCCATCAGTATTTTACATGTTAGTGATGATTATATCTACAGCTGAGTTTTCTAGAAACCTTTTTCCTTATGTCAATATGTCATCTAGAAAACCCTCCTAAAACTTTTTTCGCCTGTCTACTTTTCAGTCCACCCATGTCAAAATCAAAACCTCATTATCCCTATCCTATCTAGCTTCAACCCTGTTAGTCACGCCCATGACTCAAAAGAAAAGTCGTCTTGTTGCAAAAATCTCCCTACAGTGGAAGTGGCGCTTTAAGGCATTTTACCCTTGGCAATCATCAAAAATCCAAAAAAGCCTCCATCTGCTACAAACCAATCATGACTGATCTCCCACTCTACAAATGAAATTAACAAACAGCTCTAAGTCGCGCCACTTATACCCCTAGGTCTCAGCACTATACAAACCACAGTCTTAAGCTGACCATTAAGGTTTTCACAGTGTTTTATGGATTCTACAAAGGCAGGAAATATAACTTCATCTCAGGAGGAAATACTTGAATTTACAGTTAGAAGAACAACTGCTTCTAAATGTAACATGAGCCTGAGATATATCTGCAAACAGAGAGTCACTCATCAAGACCTTGCATTTTCCTTCCAGCATGAAAAATCACAGGAAGAGAAGAACACCACTGTCACAGCAAACTGGTAATTTGTCATGGCCCAGAACCTCCTTCATTTACAAGCAGAGGGTTAGGGCGCCTCCTTCATCTACAAGCAAAGGGCGCTGGCCAGTATTAACTTTAAAGATTGCAAAAGTCCAGGTTTTCTTTTTACTGAACAGTGAAAGGATAACTCTAGTTTTTCTGAATATAAGTAATGATCATAACAGGGATAGGGTCTGAAGTATGCAAATTCAAAGGAAAAAAGAGTCTGGTCTTGTAAAGGAAGTCATGAGAAGTTTTAAAATCATGTGAAATGATGAAGCTTTAGAGAGGCATATCATTGGTAAAAAACCATTCTGATCATAAGCAGCCTGCTTTTCTACAAGACTAAATTGAAGAGATGCTGACAGATCATGTCATCACACAGGCAGAAGAAAAGCTGTTGGTTTTTCAAAGGGTACTGACCTCCATAGTCACAAAGACTATCTTTCAAATAAATTTTCATAAGATGACCAAAGCAAATAATGACATCTCAGGTCCCCTTAGAGCAGTACAGAGAGACAGTGACAATTTGACTAGGGTTGTTCTGAAGCATAGTGGTGATTGCAAGCAGAGGTGCCAGTCTTGATGTTTTTTTTTAATTTGGTTGCTTACCATCATAATCCAAGCAAACCCTTGTCAGGCAGCCTTGTCAAATAACCTTCAGATACTTTGCTCAGTGAAAGGCCTCCTCCATTTATGAGCAGATGGCCAAAGCATTGGATGTTGTTGAAGACTGATTGGTCAAAAGGTGCAGTGGAAAGAAAGAAAGAAAGAAAGAAAAAGTCTGTACACAGGTAAAAGATAGTTTTTATGATTCAAAAGTATTGGTTTTCCTATTCAAATGGAAATGTCTGTCAAACTATACCTATAGTGGACAGGAGAAAATATTGAATATATGCAGGTCATTGATACAAAAAGGGTAGTTTCCTTAGGAGGAGTGGCCACACAGTCACTTTACTGTCACATGCCAGAAGTCTAAAGGAGCGCCTTTCAAGTAAACAGAGAATTATGGTATGAAGGGATGCAGCCAAAATATGGCACTTACAATCAAAGAAGGAGCTCATAAATCACATGGAAGCAGAAATTACCAAAAAAATTGGAAGAAGACAGACCATCTCCTTTTAAAAATGACAAAATGGCTTTCAAAGCTCTTCAACAGACCTTGTGTGGTTTTCTCTTTTAAAATATCACCTAAAATGTAAAATAGTGGACAGAGTTAAGCTTTGGAATGGGTCTATTACAAAAAGACCAATGCACTAGTCAAAGCAAATGGTAACTGTGTTTCAACATTGTAAATAAGTATACCAGTTTATGAATAGACAAAGAAGCAGTTTGATAGATTGTCAGTGTTTGGGAGTTTGAAACAAATGCAGCTTTCTCATTATTCAAAAAGGACAGAGATCTCATAAATGATATAAGTAAAGAAGTATGTTGAAAGGAGGCGCTTTTCTCAAAACAGAGGACCATGATCAAGTCCAAGAAGACCAGCAAGTTTGACACCTGCATTATAGAAAAGGTTGAGGAAGCTATTAAAAAACTAAGACTGTCAAAACAGGTTGACAAAACAAATCTGTTCTTTCAGAAACAAGTCAGTATTCATGTATTTTCTTGACAAGTTTTAAGAGGGGTTGCTTTGCATCATAAATATCACCAGCACCATTAAACACAGTGGAAAAGATGGTCGAAAGGTTATTGAAATGATAAAGTTCAATATTACTAAAGAAGGTAGTTTCCCCATGAAACAATTCGAAGCACCCTGCTATTTCATTTTCAATAAAGAAAAAATATGGGAAGGAAATACCACTGTTTGAAAAAGAGACTTTGCTGTGTTAAAAGGCCAACCGTGAGTTCTTTTTTGCATTGCAAGTAAACGATGAAAGTGACCGTTGAAGATTTTTGAAATAACATAAGAAGTGAAGTAGGAGAGTGAATGTTTCGTTTTCAAAGTTCAAACAAAGCTCCGTGCCTCCATAGCATCGAAACAAGGAAGATCGGGTCGAAATTTCAGAAGATTGCACTGTTTGTGACCGCGCGCCGTGCCTGGAAACCCACGCGATGTGCCTGGCGGAATTTTTCAACAAGCGGTCAGTGTTGGCACGACGCGCCTGTACAGTTGCGCGACGCGCTTGTACACGGTGCCCGACCACCCGACTGCCCGACCCGACAGGGCCACCGTTGGTAAACTGCGCGTCGTTCTTTTCTGAAAGAGTGCCACGCATACTTAGAGGACCTCCTGTGCTACTCCAGCTCTCCCCAAGGGTTTTTCATCAAAATTGAAGGTATTCTTATATATTCTCCCCTCAGTTTCAAAATTTGCTAGGTGACAGAACGTTTTAAAGGGCCTGTTTTAAACTTTGGTGTGAGAATAAGGGTAGGGGAAAATTGTTGAGTTTGACCACATATACATATCAAAATATATGTTAAGGAGCTGTCTAGCAAGGTCAAGGTCAAATCAAAGAGCAGCTTGTTTCATTTCCAAAACAATCAAACGACAGGGGTTAAAACTATAAACTACATAAAGGGCAGTTTATTCCTGAGCTTTTCAACTTGACTGTTTCGTTCTTCAAAAAATTTTTTTACACAATTTGATGGTCAGATAGGGCTGAGGTTTTTCCTGTAAAGAATTGTGTGTTGATTAAAGGGAGTTTGTTGGTTACAAGATCTTTGACTGCCACCTCAAAAGAAACCTATAAAGAGGTAAAAGGAAAGTTTGTTATAGAGAGACAAGGTTTAGGTCTAAAGAGAAACCTTTCACACTGTCCTCAAAACATTGCCACATTATTAAAACAGTGAAGTGCACTCAGAAAAAGGGGTTTTTGACAAAGAGCTGTTTATAAGTTGAAAGACCACAGGGTAAGGTTGCTCCTGCTCCTCATACAAAGACAGTTTTCGCTGTGTAGCTGCTTGATTGACTTTGGGTGTTCATGCTTGTTTGATAAGCGGATGTCAGGTGGAACAAAGGATTTTTTCTACAAAGGCTAAGGGTTACATGTGTAAGGGGCTCTTGATTGTTTTAAAAAGAAAACTCACATAGTTTCTGCCTAAAAACTTTGTAGTCTTCTAAACTCTGTCATTTTTGCTCCAGTCCTGTGTATTGACTGTCTAAACATATTTATAGTGGTTTGCAATAGATGCAAGATCAGTGGACTGTTGGCACACTTATACAAGGCAGGGTTGAAATTCTACCTTGAGGCAGAGATACAAAGATGTGTTGTTAACTTCCAAAAAATTACCAAGCAGGGAAACTTTGACATTGTATACATCCTGTCTCATACAGTCTGCCCTTCTTTTCACTGTATTATTTCCTACTAAAAATTTGTTGAATGAGTTATTTTCAAGGTGGAAGGCCACTTTCTGAAGAGCAGGTTTTTGATGATTGAATTTTACCTAGGAGACAGAGATACAGGTGTGTTGATTGGTCTCTAACAAATTCACAAGAAAAGGTGACTTTTTAACACTGTGTACAGGAAAACTACCCAGCAGTCTGTCTCCTCTTTACTATATGATATCCTATTAAGAAATCTGCCTGGCTGAGGTACATTCAAAGGAAGAAGGCTAGTTTTAAGAGAGCAGAGGTCGTGTATTATAAAGAAGCTTGTTGCAAACCATCCAAATCACATTGTTTATCTATCAAAGCAGTAAAGTGACACAGTTTGACTCCAACAGGGCATTTTACACACAGTGAGGCAGTTTGTCTCTTCCAAAGCATATTCAGGTCAAAATGCCTCCAAGGCAAGACAGCAGGAGCGGTCCACATAAAAGATATGAGCCCATCTCTACAGAAGAGATTAATGCTCATCCATTTGTACTTTTCAACTTCCATGAAGTAGGCTGCCTAGATTTATGCCAGAAGATAGAAGAAGTCAAGAGTTTTTCACCATTAACACACTTGTGCGCCCTGAGATTCAAAGAAAAACATTTCCAAGTGGCGGGTCTTGATTTCAAAATTTCTCCAAGGTATGTGTCCAAGGCCACCAAGATCCCATATCATGGCGAAAAATGGTTCAAACAGGCTCATCTTGACTTAGAGGATTACAAGCCTTTCATCAAGCCTGAACATAGAGAGGCTTTCACTGCTATTTTCCCTTTTTCATATCTCCTTGACAGCTATGCTCCTCTTATGAAAGTCATAATGAAATATTTCACTTGTGAAGGGAGGTTTGATCGAATTTATGCCTACCATGTCCCTTTATTGATGCACTTTACTAGAAGCAGGCAACTAAACCTCCCTTACTTTTTGTTCAAAAGCATAGAGAAAATGGCATCTACTATCCAAAAGAAGGCCCCACCTCAGCAAATCCCTTCTCTTTTTCATCATTCTTTGATCAAGATTATTTCCCTACACCAGCTAGAGAAGAAAGAGGTTCCATGGGATTTGTTCATCAGCCATCCAGACTTTTCTACTGTTCCTCCTGCCCATGTTTTTCCCACTCAGCCTGTCCATCGCTCGGTACCTTTGTCCAGTAGGCCTACTCCTAGAAGGCTCAAGATGTCTACTAGACAGTCAAGTCAACAAGAGGAAAGAAATGAGCAGCAACAGTTAGATGATGAGGAACAACAACAAATAGAAAGTGAAGGACAGAAGGTCCAAGATGAACAGCAGCAATTACAAATTGATGAACAGCAGCAGGTACAAATTGATGAACAACAGCAGGTGCAAGATGAAGAACAGCAAGTTGGGCAGGAAGTTGAGACACCTCTTGAGCCACAAATTGAACAAGACATTGATGAAGAACAACAAGCTAATATTGGCGAACAGGGGCAGCAAAGTGAACAGCCAAGAGAAGATATCTAGTAGCCTCAAGAAGAGCAGCAAGTTCAGGAAGATGTCAAAGGTAAATCAGTTGTACTTCCTCCTCTCAAAATAATAAAGCTCAACACAGCAAGGAAAAGAGGGGCTAAAGCTTCCACCCTAACAGTAACAAAGATTGTTCCTAGCAAGAGGAAAGCACCCAAAAGGACACCTTCTAGCATGCCAAGGAGGAAAAGCACAAGATTGGCTTTCAAAGGTAAAAGCAAAGTTGGAGAAAGTACAAAGCATGGAGGTGAATTAGCTGTCATCCCTATCCAAAGCGATGACAGTGATAATGAGGCCCACCTTCTTGAAAATCTCCTAATCCATAAGGAAGGGAAAATTGAGGCATTGGAGGAGGATCTTCAAAAGGCAAGGAATTTCAACCACTTCTTGAAGATTGAAAACAAACAGATGAATGTGCACACAACTGTTCATGAGGCACGGGCGATCAAATATAAAAATGAGGCAGCTAAGGCGCAAGCAAGAATAGAAGAGCTCATTGGGGAGTTTGATGAAGAGGAGGAGGAAGACTAGCCTAGGCGGAAGAGGCCTCAGACTATAGGGCTTAAAAGAGCCTTGGAAAAGCAGAAAGCAGAAGAACAGGCCCAGCTCCAAGCTTTTCCTCTCACTGCACTCCTTGAGCAGGAAATTGAAGAAAACAAAGAGGCATGGCTTGAAAGAGCTAACAAGCACTTGGAAATGAAGCTTGAAAGGGTGAATAGAGATTTAGAGCTGCAAAGGAAGAGGACTCATCACTTTCAGAAGTTAAATCAGTTTGCCAGGCGCAAACTAAAGGCAACCCAAGAGAAATTGAAGAAGGCAAAGGGGAAGCACCCGGCACGAAAAGAGGAGAAAAGCATATGAGCCCTTGATATTTTGGCCTCAGCTTAGGATCATGTTGCTATGGACCCGTGAGGGTCATATGTGCCAAGTTTGGGCCCATTTCGACAACTTTTTGTTTTTTGGCATTTTTTGGGTTTTTGGTCGAAAACTCATAAATTCTCCATTTCAGTTTGAAGATTTTTCAAAGGAGAAGGATGATACCAATGGATGCCATAATTCCATGAGCAGGTCCCCAGCGATTTTCAGAGCATTTGGAGATCATTCACCCCCTCAAATTGGCGAAAAATGCCCTCTCTTCACACATTCTGCCCGCCATATCAGCAGTCTGCTATTTCCTGGTTTTCTGCACACAGGTACAGTTTTGGGGAGCTTCAAGGCATCAGATTGAGATGATTTCAGTTGCGCCGGAAATTAGACACAGAGAGATTTCCAACGAGCTATCATGAGCCTCGTTTTGACATCGGGAAGGCTGCCAATTGCCTCCAGCAAGTCAGGGGACCTTTTTCAGATATAAATATGAAGTATTTTTGTAATTTTTGAACCTCAAAAATCTGCTTTTCCCAAATGTGCGTTTAGCTATTTTTACACTTGGGAAATGATGTAAAGTCAATATAATTTCCGTTTTTAGCTGTTTTTTAGATATTTTATGGGATATTTTGTGCCTTGGGCTTTGCAAAGCCTCAAGGACAAGTTTAGATATTTTGACTTGGCCAATGGGATAGCTAGTTGCTCCATGAGGTTTTCCTCCCTCAAGCCTATTTATTCCACAAGGCTTCATTGTAAAACGGAGGCTAAAATTGAGAGAAGAATCAATATATTGGTCATATGAGCTTTGAAGAACATACTTGTGTTATGGTTTTTGGACTGCCTCTTGGATGCTTTTGAGGAATGATGAAGGATTGGTGATGGATTCCATGACATGGTAGAATGGTATAGTGTTTTCTTGCTTTGTTGTTGTCTTCTAGTTTTCATCCATAATACATGCTTCTTGCTGCTATAGATCAGTAGAGATTAGTTTTGAGATATGCCCATGGAGGCACCTCAAAATTCCTGAATCTTCATAGCTTGATGTTTTCTTCTTCCTTAGTTATGCTAAAGAATTCTTAACTGCTCTTTAGTAACTTAAGGATACTGTTTGCTAGTTTTATTTACAAGTTCTATGCCTGTTGAGTAGGATGTATGGTGTGCCCTGCTTACCTATAAGCTGTCCATAGTTCTGTCCATGAAGCTATCTCTTTGACTGATTAGTTTATCATCTTGTTGAACCAAGGAGGCCTAGTCCCGATCTAGCCCTTTTCCTAAAACTATGAAAGCTTGTTTGTCCAAGTGCCCAATAACTTAGAGACTGTGTTTAGGCGTTCTGGCATAGTTTTCTGAGTTGTTAGTCCTTCTCATGTGTTTTCCCCAAAATCTGATAGCCATTTCCCAAAGTTAGAGGGTCTTATACTTCTATGTATGGCTGGAATGTTTGATTTCTATGTATTAATTAGCTCATAGTTACATTTAGCATGATTAATGGCTTGCTATAACATGTTTATGTCTTCTATCAACTAGTTACACTTGAAATCCCTCGTCTTTCACAAACTTGATGTCCATTTACTCCATTTTTCCCAAAGGTCCTTTCTACCTTGAATCAAATCGGCCCTACAGCAGCCTTACATCATCATCTCATAGCTTCCTTGACCTTTTTGACCCCATAGCCCAATTGATCTGACTTCTTGCTATCCATTTTTATATCTTTGATCAGTTTTATCCCTCACAAACTAAAAACCAAAAATCAAAAAACTCACTTCATAACTAGCCTAATATCATAACACCATAAGCAAATACACCAATATCCTTTACACAAATAGAGAGAGCCCTCTCTGAGTCCAGGAAGGCTAGGTCCTTGGGCTCCAAAGCTTGGTTTGATGTTACATCGTCATTTGGCTTACCAATCGGCCAAATCATGGGACCCTAACATAATGGCGATCACAGTGGGACTTATTGAGTTCATGATAGTCTAGCAAACTTTTATAGACTCCTTAGTCCTTCAAATTTTAACTTAAACCATCAGCCTTTAGAATCATTTAGTGTAAACTCTCTGCTTCACCATCTTAGCAAAGTGATGAATCAGTTTCATAACACTCTTACATCTTAGGCTGCACATAAAACTCAGAAAAAACCCCAAAATACTCCTTTAGATTGGCTTTTGACAGTACTGGTGGTGGACCATACAAGTATACCTCAAAACAACTGACATTCCACCTGGCGACTCCACTAACTTCTAGTAGACCTTACTATTTTACCAAACTCTAGGCTACTATCCGATAGACCTATCCCATCACTCACTAACATAGCTGGAGATGGTAGGACACTGAGTACATAATAGTCCAGCAAACTCTTATAGACTCTTTTGGTCTTTTAGATACCATAAACAAGCAAGCAGTCCATAGACCCATTTTTTAGAGTAAACTCTTTTTGTTCTCATCACCCTAGAAAAGTGTTGAAACAAGTCTAGGATACTTTAACAAATCATAGACTGCACATAAAACTCATAAAATCCAAAAACATTTCCAGATTAGTTACCGGTGGTGGACCATAGCTATCTTCACAAAAGCAACCCGGTTCACGACTCATGGTCATCCTTTTTATTTTGACCATTCTTCACCTTAGTAGAACTTTAGAGAGATCACTCCCATCTGAACATTCACGATACCATTCTCTTTAAACTCTTGGATCTAAAATCTAGCTTCACGAAGAATCGATACCCCGAGCTCATCCAGACCCAAATCCCCCTATCATAGTAGATGACCCAAAGAAGATTACGTAGCAAGCTTCCGAGCGATCATCTAGCTACTAGTAGATCCATCCCAGTAAAACAAGATCGGTACCTAAACATCTCACTATCCTACCCGGATTCACCTTTTGAATTAGAGTCATCACAAAATCTTCCCGAAGCAAATCATATAGTAAGATAAACTTTGACGATCTTGAACCCATAAACCCACCACGGAAGTCCTAGCCGAGAAACTTCACCTACCACTCCCTCCCTAACTTCCATCTTCTCTGTCATTTGGCTCCTGTCATCCCGGACTCTGCCCAAAACTAGATCATAGTCCAAGTTCATCAGCCACACTGGTCGGAGCCACCCCCTTTGTTGAACCACCTCATCTCGGCCTACTAGTTCTCATCTTGTACATCATCAATTAGCTCCCGTCATGGCGACACCAGTACGCACCTTTGGTGTTGCCACCGCCTTTGGCTCCTCTCCCGAATAAATGTCAAGACAAAATCCCACACTTTACTAGAGAAGACACCACTACACCTCAACGGCACTTAAGTAGGATGGGCGAGTGCTTATGAGTACCTAGAGGTACAAGACGAAATTTGTCGAATGAGAATATTCGCACAAAGTCTTGGTGGTGAACCCAAAACATGGTTCAAAAGCTTAACTCCAAACAAGGCGTCCACAATATCCTATAACTACATCAAGTCTTCGAGAAATAGGTGGGAAATCAAGAGAAACCCTATTCAAATCTGTCGAATAACAACTTAAAAGCGGGAAAATGGGGAAAGTGTCGGGCATACGCACTAGGTTCAACGGTGTGTATAACGCCCTCCCACCTCATTTCAAACCCCCACTTGGTTTAGTCTTGGAAAAATTCCACTGAGGGTTTTGATCCGGACATGACATATCATCGAGAGACAAGATCCCCCTACACACAGAGGAAATGCAACAAATAGCCATAAAACGAAGTCAACTTAGCGGAGAAAAAAAGGCCGAGAATTTAGATTAGAAGGAAAAATCCCATATAGAGATAAGGTCTCCACTTCATCTCCTTCCTAGATCCTAGAATAGATGGCATGATAAAATCCATGAAAAATATGTCGGAAAAAATGAGTGAAAAAGTGCCTCTAGGGACAACCAACCAAACCCCTCAAAACGGAAACAAGGCTTTAGAAAAAGATTGGTCAAAATAAACCAAGAGGAAATGATCAATGGATCGGACCATCCTTCGATGAGAATTATGTTGATGAAGAGAATAAGGATACCACACCCCGATGATGAAAATCATTGGAAACTCATAGGTTACGATAACGAGAGTAAGGTTTACCTCATAGCGGAGAGAGCAAGAGTTATGCTCCCCGAGTCGGACGAAGCTGACTATGAAGATCTCGAAGATCTGCCATAGATTTTCAGAATGCCATTATAGAAGCTCATGGCGGTATAACCTTAGAAGCGAGAAAAAAAACCAAGATCACTCAAGAAGGAGTAGCGACCTTTGCTAAAACCTGCGACACCATCCTAAAAAAAGCCATGGACAGCAACAAAATTGTGACGAAAAATTGACCAAAACAAGAGTACGTCTATTCAAACAAGTCTTAGCTCAGATACTCTTAGCACCTCTACAAAAACCCGATAACGGTGTCAAACAAAGTCACGAATCGGAAGTCGGCAAATTAAGAGCATAGAAAAGGTCATGTCCAGAAAAAGCTAAAACAAATCTGCCCAAACTACAAACTCCTTTTGGTTTCGAAGGGGAAGTTTCCGAAATAAAAATTACCATACCCCTTCTTTGAGCTAATAACGCCAGATAGGTATAGATCTCAATTTTCAATGTTTTGACATAGGAATGAGCGGTCTTTAAATCTAGCTGACGACAAACCTGAGCTCTTATTCGGCCCGAAAATAGAAGGTCAATACCAAGAAGGATCTATTTCTCCTTTACACATGTAGCTCGAACATACGGGACAAGATATTACATAATGCCATGTTAGATTATGGTGCCTCCCATAACCTCATGCCTAAAGCGAGTCATGGAGAAAACCTAAGACTAGAAGTAACTCCAACCCTACAAAAACATGTATTCCTTTGACTCAAGTCGGGTCAAATGTTTAGGCCTAATAAAGAACCTAGAAGATGCTCTAAAGACACTATCAGCCATTTTGAAATCACGGATTCTGAAATGGAAGAAGAATCAAAACACGGATCTCTACCTTTATCTTTGGGAGTCATTTGAGTTCATAAAAGAAAATTGGCCCCACTGAACATCTATCAAGGAAAAAAAACTCATGAATTACATGATAACTATCCTCAACATCACAAAGAATTGGTTGAAGATGAAAACAAGAAAGAAATGAAAGAGAACCCACGAAGATCTCTCTCGGGACATGAGTGATGATTCATCATCTCTCATAGGTGAAGCAAAAGACATTCATCCTTTAAATCGGATTTCCCAAGAGAAAGAGGATTGTTGTGGAGAGAGGAAAATGCCTCCCTTTTTACTTGAAGAGGAAATAGATCAACTTATAAACATATAGACGGCCTGCGAATCTTCACATAACCACAACTTTTCTAATCTTTCTCCTATTTATCTTGCATATCATAAGTCAAAAGTAGTTTGTAAATCGAGTGAAGAAAAGAAATCTGATAGTCCAATATGCATGGTTGATTAGATTAATTATAATGATGATTTTCCAAGGTTTGATCAATATTTTGATTATGATGATGATTTCCAAACGGAAGCTAACTTTGCAAAAAAAAAATCGAGTTTTTGATTTTTGGGAGGAAAGCTCGGTTTCATAGAATTTGAGAAAAGTAAACGGCCATTACCGGTCATCTATGACACTCATGAGGAGAACCTTGAGAGTTTAGAAGTAAGTGAAGAGTCTGGGACTCTTTGCTCTACTTCACTTGACCCATCGGAGATAACATGCACATGATTGGAAATAAACAATTTTTCAGCTTTGATGATGGTTTGAGAAGTGTTCTGAAATCCTCGAGCGAGTTGTAAATGAGAAGCCTTTCTGAAATAGTTGGAAAAAATCATTTTGGACATGGAATCTTCCTTAACTCCCGAGATTTGCGGCCACCAAGTTCCATTGAGTTACAAATTGCGAGATGAAGAAGTAGAGGTTAATAAACACATGGGAGTTGTCTGCTTTGTCCTTTCAAGATAATTTCTTGTCAAAGTGTATCCTTGTTCATCGGCTTTGATGACCTTCCTGGATTTCGGTCCACTTAATCGAACATCGGCTTGGAAGAAAACTACACTACAATACATGATAGGTACGGCAGGTTAAAGGTGATCATCGGGAAGAGTTGTTTTACAAGGGGGTCCAAATATGGCAAGTGGAAGAAAGAGTAGTCCTATGAATGAAGCCTATATCTCAAAACCTCTAGATCGGGTATTATTCCAAGATCCATTTGTTGTTTTCCTTGAGAAGTACGAAAGAGTAGTCTTGAATAAATCCTATGTATCAAATCCTCTAGATCGGTATTATTCCAAGATCCATTTGTTGTTTTCCTTGAGAAGTATGAAAGAGTAGTCTTGAATAAATCCTATGTATCAAATCCTGCGGATCGAGGTATTATTCCAAGATCTATTTGTTGTTTTCCTTGAAAATACATGGGGGTAGTGGGTTCTATCATAAACGAAGTTGCTACCAAGAATGAGTAAAAACTTAAGCTCTCAATCGAAACAAACCAAATGGGAGTGGCCTTTTCATTATTTGCATCATGAAAGAACTAAACGAGAATCACCCATGTGAGCATCTACTTGGTGGTTTCATTGGAAAACGAGTTCACAAAAAAAATGTCTATTGTGTACGGATTAGATTTAAGATAGAAAGAAAACAATAGAAAATAAGCTTATGCTTTGTGAGCACCTTTTCATTTGTGGTTGTTTAAAGAAAAAGTGAAAAGCGAAATACAAAAAATAGTGAAAAGTAGAAAAAGGGCGAGTTTCTAAAAAGCGATGGTAAGGCCCCATGTTCCAAAAATAGTCCTTCGGAAAGCGCGCAAGTCTAAGTTACACTACTAGTACTTCCAATGTCTTGTTCGGCCCTATCTAGCCTAATCATAGTAGAGCATGTTTAAATTTATTTGCTGATAAGTTAGTGAGTGAAAAAGATGGTCAACATTGTGTAAGATTGACTTATCACAGTATAGATTAGGGAATGCAGTTCCCATGCCTAAAATAGAACCAAAAAAAAAAAAGAAAATACATTGCACATCTTAGCCACGCTTGTCTAGTTTTTCCTTTTGTTTGCGGGAATAATATTTGTGTACGATTTGTACTATCATGCCGCAAATACATGACAAATTAGACAATTTAACCTTTGATTTGATCATTTTGAATTTCATGTTTTAGATTAGAGAATAAAATCTGTCAAGCATTTGCTTAATCTTGACGAGTTGATCTAGCATAGGTAGAGTAATGAAGGAGTTCATCGGTCTAATGCGAACTCACGGCAGAGATATAAGAGTAGAAATAGATAGGTTCATTTTGCAAAAAAGAAAAAATATGCATTGTCAAAAGTTGCTAGTTCAAATGCGCCAAAGAGAAAGAAAAAATGTTGGGAAAGATAGTGGGGTAGGTAGAAGTATCATTGATGTTAATCATCTTGTCATTTTCGGAAAATAACATCAAAAGAAGGGTAAATTTTGCGTCAATGGATAAAGCAACGGTCTTCATAAGCCAAAAATCTGAATTACGAGACACCTCACGACGAGGAGCTACCACTCCCAAATGGAGCCACTTTGTTAGCCATCGGTATTTTTTACATGTTAGTGATGACTATATCTATAGGTAAGGTTTTTCTAGAATTGATTTCCTTATGTCAATATGTCATCTGAAAACCCTCATAAAACTTTTTCGCCCTTTCACTTTTCAATCCACCCATGTCCAAAAATCAAAACCTCATTATCACTATCCTATCTAGCTTCGGCCCTATTGGTTTTTCCCATCAGCTCCAAAAGGAAAAGTCCAAGTCTTGTTGCAAAAGTCTCCCCTATGTTAGGAAGTGGCGCTTTAAGGCATTTTTACCCTTGGTAATCATCGAAAAGCCAAAAAACCTCCATACGCTACGGACCAGCCGCAGTGACCTCCCACTGCGCAAATGAAATTGACAAACGGCTCTAAGTCGCGCCACTTACACCCCTAGGTCTCGGCTTCTTTGCCACAAACCACGGTCTCAAGGTGACTATTAGGTGTTCACGGTGTTTTATGGATTCTACGAAGCGAAATATAACTTCATCTCGGGGAGGAAATGCTTGAATATACGGTTAGAAGAACAAGCTGCTTCCTAAATGTAACATGAACTTTCGAGATATATATAAAACGAAACCCTCCTTGAAGACCTTACGGCTCTTTCCGGCATGAAAAATCATGGGAAGAGAAGAATACCTTGTCACGACAAAGCGGTAATTTGTCATGGCCGAGCCTCCCCTTCATTTTACAACGAGAGGGTTAGGCGCCTCCTTCATCTACAAGCGAGAGAGGCGCTGGCCAATATTGATTTTAAGGATTGCAAAAGTCTAGGTTTGTTCTTGACTAAACGGTGAAAGGATAACTCTAGTTTTTACGAATATAAGTAATGATCATAACGAGGATAGGGTCTGAAGTATGCAAATTCAAGGAAAACGGTACGGTCTTGTAAGGAAGTCATGAGAAGTTTCAAATCATGTGAAATGATGAAGCTTTGAGAGGCATATCATTGATAAAAAACCATTCGATCATAAGCGACTGCTTTTCCACAAGACTAAATTGAGGAGATCTTTGTGAGATCATGTCATCACACGGGCGAGAAGAAAAGTTGTTGGTTTTTTTTCAAAGTCTTGACCTCCATAGTCACAGAGACTATATTTCAAATAAATTGTCATAAGATGACCAAAGCAAATAATGACATCTCGGGTCCCCTCGGAAGCGATGCAGAGAACGGTGACAATTTGACTAGGGTTGTTCCGAAGCATAGTGGTGATTGAAAGCAAAAGGTGCCGGTCTTGATGTTTTTTAAGTTGGTTGCTTACCATCATAATCCAAGCAAACCCTTGTCGGGCAACCTTGTCAAATAACCTTCGGATACTTTGCTCGGTGAAAGGCCTCCTCCATTTATGAAGCGAGATGGCCAAAGCATTGGATGTTGTTGAAAATACAGAGTTGGTCAAAAGAGTGCGGTGGAAAGAAACAAAAGAAAAGAAAGAAAAATTACATGCACGAGGTAAAAAAGATAGTGTTTATGATTCAAAAGTATTGGTTTTCGTATTCGAATGGAAATGTCTGTCAAACTATACCTATAGTGGACGGAGATAATGTGAATATATGCGAGGGTCATTGATACAAAAAGGGTAGTTTCCTTAGGAGGAGTGGCCACACGAGTCACTTTAATGTCACATGCGAGGAAGTCTAAAGGAGCGCCTTTCAAGTAAACGGAGAGAATTATGGTATGAAGGGATGCAGCCAAAATATGGCACTTATAATCAAAGAAGGAGCTCATCGTCACATGGAAGCGAGAAATTACCAAAGAAATTGGAAGAAGGCAGAGGACCATCTCCTTTTAAAAATGACAAAATGGCTTTCAAAGCTCTTCAACGGAGACCTTGTGTGGTTTTCTCTTTTAAAATATCACCTAAAATGTAAAACGGTGGAGAAGACGGAAGTTGAGCTTTGGAATGGTTCTATTACCCAAAAATACCAATGCATAATTAAAGCAAATGGTAAGCTGTGTTTCAACATTGTAAATAAGTATACCGGTTATGAATAGACAAAGAGCGAGTTTGATAGATTGTCGGTGTTTGGGAGTTTGAAACAAATGCGGCTTTCTCATTATTCAAAAAGGACGAGAGATCTCATAAATGATATAAGTAAAGAAGTATGTTGAAAGGAGGCGCTTTTCTCAAAACGAGGAGGACCATGATCAAGTCCAAGAAGACCAGCAAGTTTGACACACCTTGCATTATAGAAAAGGTTGAGGAAGCTATTAAAAAACTAAGGCTTGTCAAAGCGAGGTTGACAAAACAAATACATTCTTTCGAAACAAGTCGGTATTCATGTATTTTCTTGACAAGTTTTAAGAGGGGTGCTTTGCATCATAAATATCACCAGCACCATTAAACACGGTGGAAAAGATGGTCGAAAGGTTATTGAAATGATAAAGTTCAATATTACTAAAGAAGGTAGTTTCCCCATGAAACAATTCGAAGCACCACTGCTATTTCATTTTCAATAAGAAAAATATGGAAGGAAATACCCCCTTTGTTTGAAAAAGAGACTTTCTTGTGTTAAAAGGCCAACGCGTGAGTTCTTTTTTGCATTGCAAGTAAACGATGGCGGCCGTTGAAGATTTTGAAATAACATAAGAAGTGAAGTAGGAGAGTGAATGTTTCGTTTTCAAAGTTCAAACAAAGCTCCGTGCCTCCATAGCATCGAAACAAGGAAGATCGGGTCGAAATTTCGAGAAGATTGCTTGTTTGTGACCATGCGCCATGCACGGAAACCCATGCGACGCGCACAGCGGGGGACTTTTCAACAAGCGGTCGGTGTTGGCGCGGCCGCCTGTACGGTTGCGCGCCTTTGTACACGGTGCCGACCACCGGCCGACCCGACGGGGCCACGGGTTGGTAAGCGCGCGTCGTTCTTTCGAAAGAGTGTCGCGCATACTTAAGGATACGTGTGCTACTCCAGCTCTCCCCAAGGGTTTTTCATCAAAATTGAAGAGTATTCTTATATATTAACCCCCTCGGTTTCAAAATTTGCTAGGTGACGAACGTTTTAAAAGGCTGTTTTAAAACTTTGGTGTGAGAATAAGGGTAGGGGAAAATTGTTGAGTTTGACCACATATACATATCAAAATATATGTTAAGGAGCTATCTAACGAGGTCAAGGTCAAATCACTTGTTTCATTTCCAAAACAATCGAAGGACGGGGGTTAAAACTATAAACTACGGAAAGGGCGAGTTTATTCTTTGAGCTTTTCAACTTGGCCATTGTTTCGTTCTTCAAACTTATTTTTTACACAAGTTGATGGTCGGATGGGGCAGAAGGTTTTCCTATAAAGAATTGTGTGTTGATTAAAGGGAGTTTGTTGGTTACAAGATCTTTGACTACCACCTCAAAGAAACCTATAATGAGGTAAAAGGAAAGTTTGTTATAGAGAGACAAGGTTTAGGTCTAAAGAGAAACCTTTCTTGTCCTCAAAACATTTACATTATTAAAATAGTGAAGTGCACTTGAGAAAAAGGTTTTTGACAAAGAGTTGTTTATAAGTTGAAAGACCACGGGGTAAGGTTACTCCTTCTCCTCATGCAAAGGCAGGTTTTATTTGTGTGTTTGCTTGATTGACTTTGGGTGTACATGCTTATTTGATAAGCAGATGTCGGGTGGAGCAAAGGATTTTTCCTACAAAGGCTAAGGGAGTTACATGTGTAAGGGGCTCTTGATTGTTTTAAAAGGAAACTCACATAGTTGCCTAAAAACTTTGTAGTCTTCTAAACCTCTTTGTCATTTACTCGATCCTGTGTGTTAATTTGTCTAAACATATTTATGGTGGTTTGCAATAGATGCAAGATCGATTAGTGTTTGTTAGCACACACTTATACGAGCGGGGTTGTTAATCATTGAAATTCTACCTTGAGCGAGGAGATACAAAGATGTGTTGTTAACTTCCAAAAATTACCAAACGGGGAAACTTTGACATTGTATACATCACACTCTATCTGATCTTGTCCTTTATTTCCACTATATTATATCATATTGAAGAGTTGTTGGTTGTGATATTTTCAAAGTGGAAGACCACTTTACGAAGAAGCGGGGTTTAAATGATTGGATTTTGCTTGGATACATAGATATAAATGTATTGATTGGCCTCTAACAAATTCACAAGAAAAGGTGACTTTTTAACACGTGCACGGGAAAATTACTCGGCGGTCTGTCTCCTCTTTACTATATGATATCCTATTGAAAAATTTTGCCTGGGTAGAGGTACATTCAAAGGTAGAGAAGTGGTTTTAAGGAAATCGGAAGTTGTGTATTACAAAAAACTTGTTGCAAGACATCCAAATCTCATTGTCTATACGTCGAAACGCGGTAAAGTGACACGGTTTGACTCCAACGGGACATTTTACATAGCGTGAAGGAAGTTTTACACTCTTCCAAAGCATATTCGGATCAAAATGCCTCCAAGAGCGAGACGGCGAGTGGTGCACACAAAAGATATGAGCCTATCTCTACGGAAGAGGTTAAGTAGTCCATCTGTCCTTTTCAACTTCCATGGTAAAATTTGCTAGAGTTTTGCAAGAAAGTACAAGAAGTCAAGATTTTCACCATTGACTCACTTGTGCGCCACGAGATTCAAAGAAAAACATTTCCAGTGGCGAGGTCTTGATTTCAAGATTTCTCCAAGGTATGTGTCGAGGCCACCAAGATTCCATATCATGGCAAAAAGTGGTTTAAACGGGCTCATCTTGACTTAGAGGATTACAAGCCTTTCATCGAGCCTAAACATGAGAGGCTTTCAACGCTTATTTTTCCTTTTTCATATCTCCTTGGCCATTTATGCTCCTCTTATGAAAGTCATAATGAAATATTTCACTTGTGAAAGGGAGGTTTGATCGAATTTATGCCTATCATGTCCATTTATTGATGCACTTACTAGAGCGAGCATCTAAACCTCCCCTTACTTTTGTTCGAGAGCCTAGAGAAAATGGCATCTACTATCCAAAGAAGGCCCCACCTCGGCGAATCCCCCTTCTCTTTTTCATCATTCTTTGATCAAGATTATCTTCCTATACCCGGCTAGAGAAGAAAGAGGTTCCATGGGATTTATTCATCGGCCAATCATATTTCTCTCTGTCCCTCTTGTTCATGTGTTTCCCACTCGGCCTATCCATCGCCCCGGTACCTTCGTCAAGGTAGGCCTACTCCTAGAAGGCTCGGAGCCAGCTGCGGATAGCGAGTCAACGGGGAGGAAGGAGAGGGCGATGCTCGACGACAAGAGAAAAGGGATGAGGGCAAGACGACGAAGCTAATGTTGGCAAACGAGGGGGCGACCAAGTGAACGACGAAGAAGACATCCGACGACCTCAGGGAGCGAAGAGCAAGTTCGGGGAAGATGTCAAAGGTAAATCGATTGTTTCTCCTTCTCCCAAAAAGAAGAACAAAACTCGGCACGACGGGGAAGAGAGGTCACAGGCTACCACTCAAACGGTGACAAGGTTTTTCCTAGCAAGAGGAAATCGCCCAAAAAAGGACATTTTCTATCATGCCAAGGAGGAAGAGCGCTAGATTGGCTTTCAAAGGTAAAAGAAAAGTTGGAGAAAGTACAAAGTATAGAGGTGAATTAAGCTGTCATCCCTATCGAAGCGATGACGGTGATATCAGAGCCCGCCTTCTCGAAAACCTCCTAATTCATAAAGAGGGGCAAATTGAGGCATTAGAGGAGGATCTTCAAAGGGCAAGGAACTTCAACCACTTCTTAGAGATTCAAAACAAACAAATGAATGTGCACACGGTGTTCATGAGGAACGGGCGATCGAATATAAAATGAGGCAGCTAGGGGCGCAGAGAATAGAAGAGCTCATTGGTGAGTTTGATGAGGAGGAGGAAGATTGACCTAGGCGGAAGAAGCCTAGGACCATCGGGCTTAAAAGAGCCTTGGAAAAACGGAGAGCGAGGAAAGAACAAGCCCATTTCCAAGCCTTCCTCTTGCCCTCCTTGAGCGAGGAAATTAGAAGAAAACAAAAAAGCATGAGCGAGGCTAACAAACGAGTTGGAAATGAAGCTTGAGAGGGCGAACGAGAGATCTAGAGCTGCAAAGGAAGAGGACTCATCACTTTCGAAGCTAAATTAGTTTGCCGGGCGAAAATTAAAGGCGGTGACGAAATTGAAGAAGACGAGGAAGCGCCAGGCACGGAAAGGGGGAGAAAAAGCATATCAGCCCTTGATATTTTGGCATCGGCTGCAGACGCGGTACTGTGAATTTTGAGGGTCATGCATGCCAAATTTGAGCCCTTTTCGACAACTTTTTGTTTTTTGGCATTTTTTTGGTTTTTGGTCGAAAACTCATAATTGCGCCATTTTAGTTTGAGTATTTTTCAAGGGAGAAGGATGATGCCAGTGGATGCCATAATTCTATGAGCAAGTCCCCAGCGATTTTTAGGGCATTCGGAGATCATTCGCCGCCTCAAATTGGCGAAAAATGCCCTCTTTTTGCACATTCTGCCCGCCATATCAGCAGTCTGCTATTTCTAGTTTTTTACACAGTGCAGTTTTGGGGCTTCTGGACATCGGATTGAGATGCGTTCCGAGTTGTCACCGGAAAGTAGACACGAAGATATTTCAACGAACCATCATGAGCCTCGTTTCGACATCGGGGAAGCTGCCAATTTCCTCCAGAAGCAGTGGGACCTTTTGGATATAAATATGAAGTATTTTTGTAATTTTTGAACCTCAAAAATGTTTGCTTTTCCCAAATGTGCGTTAAGCTATTTTTACACTTGAAATGATGTAAAGTCAATATAATTTCCGTTTTAGCGAGTTTTTTAGATATTTTATGGGAAATTTTGTGCCTTGGGCTTTGCGAAGCCTGGGACAAGTTTAGATATTTTAGCAGCGATGGGATAGCTAGTTGCTCCATGAAATTTTCCTTCCTCTAGCCTATTTATTCCACAAGGCTTCATTGTAAAGCAAGGCTGAACTTGAGAGAAGAATCAATATATTGGTCATATGAGCTTTGAAGAACATACTTGTGTTATGATTTTTGGGCTGCCTCTTGGTTCACTTTGATGAATGATGAAGGATTGGTGATGGATTCCATGACATGGTAGAATGGTATAGTGTTTCTTGCTATGTTTTTGTCTTCTAGTTTTCATTCATGATACATGCTTCTTTCTGCTATAGATGGTGAGATTGATTTTTGAGATATGCCCATGGTACCTCAAAATTCTTGAATCTTCATAGCTTGATGTTTTCTTCTTCCTTAGTTATGCTAAAGAATTCTTCGCTCTTTAGTAACTTAAGGATCTTGTTGCTAGTTTTATTTACAAGTTCTATGCATGTTGAGTAGGATGTATGGTGTGCCACTGCCTATAAGGCATCCATGGTCCCTTTCCATAAAAATTCTCTTTGATTAGTTGATCATCCTTGTTGAACGAGGAGGCCTAGTCCCGATCTAGCCCTTTGCCTAAAACTATGAAAGCTTGTTTGTCCGAGTCTGCCCAATAACCCGAGACTATGTTTAGGCATTCAATCATAGTATTTTGAGTTGTTAGTCCTTCTTATGTATTTTCCCCAAAGTCGATAGCCATTTCCCAAGGTTAGAGGTCTTATACTTCCTTGCATGGGCAGATATTTGAATTTCTATGTATTAATTAGCTCATAGTTGCAATTTAACATGATTAATGGCTTGCTATAACATGTTTATCATCTTTTATCAACTAGTTACACTTGGAAATGCCACGTCTTTCTAGGCACCAGTCGTCCATTTACTCCCGTGCACTTAAATATCCCTTCTACGAAGTGAATCAAATCGGCCCTACGGCAACCTTGCATCATCATCTCATAGCTTCCTTCGGCTTTGTTTGACCCCATAGCCCAATTGATCGACTTCTTGTTATCCATTTTTACATCTTTGATCATTTTTATCCCTCACAAACTTAAAAACCAAAAAAATCAAAAAACTCACTTCATAACTAGCCTAATATCGGAACACCATAAGCGAACACTGCAGGTATCTTTTACATCTAATAGAGAGAGCCCTCTCTGAGTCCAGGAAGGCTAGGTCCTTGGGCTCCAAAGCTTGGTTTGATGTTACATCGTCATTTGGCTCGCCAATCGGCCAAATCACGGGACCCTAACACAAAGAATAAAGGCCAACATAGAAACACAAGCAGAGCACCATATATCTGCTGACCAAACAAGACTATTGAAGGTAATGGATTTGGAGAAAGATCAGTTTAAGATGGCACTATCACATCCGACAGGAATGTCCTTTGGACCTTCAGGCAACTTTAAGGAATTGAACATAGTCATGAACGTGAAAAAGATCCCCTTGTGGGACAAAATGAATCTCAACATGCGGACGGGTCGGTTGATTATCGATGATTTGAGCAAGACCAACGCTACGGTGAAGACGGAAAGTATGCTTGCTAAGGTTGTCAAACAATGCAAGATGGAAAAAGAAGCCTTGATACAGAGCGTTAACTACTCAAAATGGCCAGAAGAAAATCATAATGAAAATTGGGGTCGATCCAAATGATAAAAGTGCAATGCAAAAACTTATGAAGAGTGCGAGAAGAAAATGTCTTCATTAAGGAAAAAGTTAAAGTTGCCGGCTACGGAGCACTCATTGGCGGCCAATGCTTGAGAGTTGAAAAGGAAAAGAGGAATTGTGACGGTAGTTGATGAAGAAGGATGAAGAACTCAATAAGGTAAAGCGGTTGCTATAACCTTACGAGAATCGGATCGAGAACCATACTTGTACTTTTGATTTTTAACGAGGTGGAGTTGATCCTCAAGCCCGGATTGTTCGGCTAACCAAAGAGTTAAAGATGAGAGAGAGATTGTAAACAAGCCCGGTCTAGATGGCCCACGGTTCTTAAGATGATGCAAGGATGGGAAGGAAAGGCAAATGAGAACGGGAAGAAGCTACGAAAGGGCGGAAGAAATCAAAAGAACTCGAGGAGAAAGTGAAGGGAAATATTTCCCTTATCGAAGCTAAAGATCTCATCTGGAATGAGATCATTTCAGAAATACGATTAAAATGGGATTCCATGAATATAATTTCCCGGAGAAAAAAATTATTTGAGAACATGAAAAAGGAGCTATTATCGGAAAAGCGGTACAACATTTAAAAGATCAAATTGGACGAAAAAATTCATAAATTTTATTAATGCCAAGACATATGAAGAGTTGAAAGATATGGGGATACGGGATAGGTAATTTTATGTTTGAAAGAGGTAAACAAAATGATCATTAAGAAAATGACCTTCTAAAGGCTTCGGAGAAACGGTTACGGGGAATTAAAGAGATAGTTAAGAAATTTGATATTTCATTTGATAAGTTGACGAGAACGAGGATTGCCCTCATGCTGGAGGGAGGGAGGTGAGATTATGTCATGGAAATTTTATGAGGATCAATTGATATTTGCAAAGAAGTAGAGCGGATAGCCGACATGAGAAGACACGGATATTGAAGGGAGAAACGGTATTCGATTTCTTACAAAGGCATTTCCTTACGCTATGGATGGTGAAGACATTGTTCACAAGTAACCTTACTCACGAGTCAAGTTGTTGCCTTCACCTTTGGAATATCATCGTTATAAGAATGCTGCGATAACTCAAGATAAACTACGGAAGGAATGTAAGAAATTTTCTATTGACACGGAAAAGGGATTTCCGGCCAAACGGCCACAAGTAGCCGTTTAGCCGCAAATAGTCATTAATTGACCGCTATTTTAGGAACATCGGTTCCCTTAGATTAGGAGTTATCATATTTTATTTTGTTTTAAATGAAGTTATGTAAATGTAATAAAATGTTTAGAGGCATGTACCTCCATACGAGTAGCTAAGCGATTTACGAGTTAGTTAGAATCAGTTTTATAATGGAAACCATTTTAGTTGATTGTATTTAAAGACATTTTGAGGAAGAAAGAAGTTCCGAGTTTTGAACCTTGGCTAATTTTGTCTTGAACAATATTGAATGAATGAAAAAGCTGCCAAAGATTTCCATTATTCCATCTATGTTGAAGACTTTACTTGGTTTTCATTTCATTTCCATCTCTATGAATAAAGTAGAGTAGTTAGAGCTGAAAGGTCTCTTGATATTTATGTATCTAAGAGTTAAATATCCTTAATGGGCGCTCCTTTACTTTAGCTTATGTGTTATTCATTTCCTCGGGATTTTATCATGGCGAGTTTAAATTTTAAACGGCATGACATACTAAGATCCTTTTCTTTCTTAAGTCTTCCATTTTCGCTCACTTCAATATAAAGAGAACATGGCATTGTAGAACTTATAAATATTTGATATTTGGGAAATATATTATTAATATTGGAAAGGTTTAATAAATAAGAACAAATATAAATTTTGTGACATAATCTTTAATGTCTTGAGCACGGATTCACATTTGTACACGGCGAGGAATTGTTTCTCAAGAGACAACGGTCTTGAGGACTTCTACAACCTTTATCATTCCAAGTCAATGTTGGGAGGCGATTTCGATGGATTTTATCATGAGGTTTACCTAAGTCCGAAGGAAAGAGTGTCATCATGGTGGTAGTTGATAGACTTACCAAGTATGCACACTTTTGTACATTATCTCATCCATTTAAAGCAAGTACAGTTGCTACTACATTTATGGACGAATTCAAAAGCTACATGGAAGCCCAAGGGTTATTGTGGTAATGATCCCATTTTCTTTTGGAAATTTTTGGATGGAGTTATTTCCTTGTTTGGGTACTCAATTAGCTCATAGATCATCTTATCATCCTCGATACGATGGTCGAACTAAGATAGTACATAAATGTTTGGAAGGATATCTCATTGTTTTGTATACGATAGAAGCAAACACGATGGGTAAATTGGTTACCTCTTGTTGAATGGTGGTATAACACTTCCTTCCATGTTTGTAGCGAAAACGACCCCATTTATGGAAATTTATGGATATCATCCACCATCCTTCATCATCATATTCAGGGAAAATTCGAAAGGTTCAAGTACGTTGGAAGATCACATCGAGCACTCGGCAAGAAGTTTCTCCAACTCTTGAATGAATAACACGAGATTTGGCACAAAATCGGGCGAAACAGACGAGCGAGATCAACATCACGGCGATGAGGAGAAGTTTTTGATGTAGGAGATTGGGTATTTTTTACGGCTACAACCATACAAACCAAATGTCCGCAAAGCAAGCTAAAGAAGGATAATAAATTGTGGCAAAGAAGTACTATGGTCCTTACAAAGTGTTGCAAAAGATTGGTACTGTGGCAGCACAAATTGGAGCTTCCTGCTTCTTTCGCGAGTGCATCCGAGTTTTCCATGTTTCATGGTAAAGAAGGTTATCGGTGAAAATCTTCCGGTTCGAGCAATATTTTGCGAAAACTTGATGAGGAAGGAAAAATCATATTGGAACACGAGGCAGTCACCGAAACAAGAACACCGACGGCTACGGAATCGATCAAATTGTCTTTGAAGATATCTCATCATGTGGAAGGAGCTTACCTTTGAAAGATTCTACATGGGAGGATACGAGAATTTTATACGGAAGCACCTAGAGCTACTCAAGCGTTGAGGACAACACTTTGTTTTGAAGGAGAGGGCATGTTAAGTCCCTATATTACTAGTGTAGTCCCTTATTGTTGTTAGTGTAACCCCCTTATTGTTATTATTGTACCCTTGTAACCCCCATTTTGTTATTATTGTGCCCTTAAATTATTATTGTTGGGTCGGCTAGGATTACATTGTGGCCCACTAGGATTACATTATGGCCCCATGGACTCCTATGTATAGAAAAGGAGGTTTTGTAAATTGAATCATCCAAAGAATTGTTCATTTATGTAATGTATTGGAGGTTTGCCCCCTCGAAGTGGCTTATTTCTAAGGCGTTTGATATCTCCTTTTCTTCTATTTTTTGGAGGCTGATTTACACAACAATACAACTATGGGAAAGTATGTTAAATTTGATATCCATTACATCTTGCGGCAAAACTAGGGAAAATTGATATAAATTTGATTTGATTGAGATAAAATATGAAAAAAATGATGTGAGTTAGATTATGAAAAAAGTATTACATGCTAAAGCGAATATCGATCCTAGCTTGAAAAACACATATATGTCCACGGATATATATATTTCCTCGTGAAAATGTAGCGAGAGATAATACATGAAATAGAGAATTTACGATAGCCAAAAAATTCAATATATAAGGCTGCGAGTTACAAGTTCTGCGAAAGATTTTGAGGAGATGCACTTTGTCACACAAATCTAGAACACTAGACGAATAAATAATTACATTCAAATAAGTAGGGTCAATGAATAAGTGTGGCACTGATACCTTATTTCTAGAGATGAACTAAAGTTAAGTGACATAAAATCCTCGATGGTACAACAACCAGCACAGCGAGGAAAAGGGAAAGGATCCCTCTTGTTAAATTGAGCTTCGAAGGTGACGGTTTGAAACTTGCAAATGAATACAAACCTGCCTGAGGCCGGTCTAGAGTTAGAAAAAATAATTGACGAATTAATAAAAAGTGAAATCCTACTATCCATGCATCAATACGAGTGTGAATACATGAAATGAGAAAGTATCTTACCTGCGTGTACTCTTCCATAACATTCTTCTTCACCTACACATATAGTAGGGAGGTTGTAAGTAAGTGTGATACTATCTATAAATTGAATAAGTATAAAAGAGTACCAAATATTAATTAAGGATAGTGAGGTAACCTAAAA
Organism: Pinus albicaulis; assembly: GCA_034641835.2. Lineage (NCBI taxonomy): Eukaryota > Viridiplantae > Streptophyta > Pinopsida > Pinales > Pinaceae > Pinus > Pinus albicaulis. The sequence continues at coordinate 411,494 of JAXQQM020059668.1, read as the reverse complement.
TAGGTACGTACGTTGCATTACGGTCCAAGTTCTAAAAGAGGAGAAATTCGTGTATGAGGTTACCCATATTAGACTATAAAAAAAATAAATGGAGAAACAAATAACAAATATGAAATGAATACATCACTAAATATGACTAACATAAATAAGAAAAAGGCAGGGAAACAAAAAAGAGTATGGTGCCAACCTCATTACAACAACGGGATGTGTAGCAGACATACTGCATTATTTCCCTTAAGGATAAGTTATGCATACTTCCGCGTCTGCTAATGAAAAGAAGGAGTATTGGGTATACCTATGCATCGAATATAGATCGGTGTGGCTAAGGGAGTTTTATAAAGCAAATAAAGTCGAAATACAAAGGCATCTGAAGAAAATGTTGCACATTCATAAATAATAAAAATAAACTGAGTTTTGTAACTTCATCCAATAAAATGATTTTGAATCTAAGGAAGAAGAACGAATGAAAATGAAAAATATATATTTAAGAATCATAGTTTACGGCAGAGGACAAACCAAAAACTCAACAATTATGGGTATTGGAAACATATATCTATGTTACTTTTGAATGTGTAATGACTTACATTTAAATCTATGCCTATTGGTATATATTAAGAACATAAGGATAGATTTCACAATGACATACAAATACTAGTATTCAACATTTCTAAACATTTGAAAACAAATTATGGTGAGAGGTTAATGAAATGCTTCCAAACGAAAGAATTATAGAAATGCATGTATAAGTGTTACAATAAAATTTCGGAAAATACATACACGTACTACCTCACGGACGGTGGTTACTTATGTATGTCGGAGGATTGAGGGGACGATCTATCGATAACATAAACCAGATTTCGGATGAATAAAATCATTAAAATTGAACGCAAAATTTTATATAAAGTTTGCCAAGATCAACATACGAATTACAATAAGAAACTATAGATGAAATCGGTCTGCTTGTTACTGAAAGACTCGGGTCGACATAATCTCACACGAGATCAAGCATCTAGAGTACACTAGAGTTAAATTACAATAAGGGAGAAATATAAACAATGAGATAAGGTAGGCGTAGCCTGCTGTACAATAATTTCAAATAGAAAATGCAAAGTAGAATCCAAAAAATCCACTAGCCAATAATATATATTCTAGAATGTGGTACTAAAATTCTTTGATGGAAAGGCATAGAAATAATAACGCTAGTTTGGTTAAATTGAACAACATAGCATACACATAAAATGAAACCGGATAACACAAGAAGTTGCGGGATACCTTAGTAATGTCTAAATAGCGGTCGACTTAACCACAATTGCACCTTCCTGCCAAAAGAGAGAAAACTATGGTTAGCCAAAATTCCTTTGACACTAGCTAAGGAATCCATAAAGAAAAACCAAAATTAAAAATCATACCAGGGAGTGTGAAGACACGGAAACTTGCAATTGTAGGAATGGAACACCTAAAACCTTTGGAAATCACTAGAAAAGAACTTTTGCACGGTGGCATGAGACAATACCCTTGTGGCGTGGCATGAATGAAGAACTCTCGATCACGACAATGGTGGAGGAATCAACCACGAAATAGGGTGGAAAACGGTGTTTGCGGGTCCATCAAGTAGAGCACTAGAGTAAGTGAGACAACTCGAGAATCAAAACAACGAAAAATGATGAAATGGAAATCTCGGGAAGCGTAGGTCAAAACCCTTGGGGTTTGTGCGACGGATCCCAGGACACAGTTGATATCAACCCAGTGATCGGACGCGTACTTGTGGAACCTGACGAGACGAGAAAAAGACCGACTGTGAAGGCCATGTGAATGGCCACTTGGAAATCAATGGATGGTCTGACACACCCGATAGGGTAGGGCCGAGTTAATGTGGACATGAAACTATATACTCTTTATACCTATCATGTGAATTAGTGGAGGACGTTAAAAGTGTTAATTAAACCTTGGCATAAAACTATAATTCCACCATTAAATACTTAATATCAAATATGTGAAAATATGAATCAATAACATCAAGTTGATGCACATGATTAGGTGGGATAATGAGATGTATAGGTTAAAAATTTTAATGGGTTACCATATGTATAAAAGGGACCATATGTATGGGCATATATGTATATATATATATATACATATATATATATATATATATATCTTTTTAATTTTTATTATAGGTATTATAGGCAAGGAGATAATATATATGTTAAAAATATATATAGAGTAAGAATGAGCTATAGGAATGGGGAGTGTTTATTATGTGGAAGGTTGGGGCGTTTGACTATTTTGGAGTATGGTAGAAGAAGACTTGAATAGTCACTGAATGGGGACATGAAATTTGAGCATAAAGCATAGCGGAAAGGATATGGGGATAAGAAAATAAAGGATGAAGGGATAAATTAGAATTGACTTGCAGTGTATAAAATATATATATATATATTTTGGGAGTTGTCCTGTGAGAAATCACATGTCCATGAAATCTTGCACTTTATCTTTATACAAATAAATTTTCCTAAACTTTACATACACTTGATGTTCCCTTAATGTTACTAACATTATGATCCTTAAGTTCTCTTCATTTTTGGTTTTTGAATATATCATAACATCATCAATGAAAAGCCTATACAAAATTTATCTAGATATTTATTGAACACACTATTCATTAGACATGTAAAGATATAATATGCCCTTTGCTAAAGTCAAATGGTAGATACAAAAAATTCATATTGTCCATACCATGTTATGGGTGACGTTTTACGTGTGTCCTCATCTTCATGATTCTTAACTCACGTATTGTTTTCGATATGAGATCTACGTTTGAGCAAAAATTATCCTCGCTGACTTGATCAAGTAGGTCATCTAATTTAGAAAAATGTTATTTATTTTTAATTTTTCATCTTGTTTAGTTGTTGGTAATATATGCACATCACAGAAAGTCCCATCCATTTTTCCTTGGAAAAAATACTAGGGCTCACCGGAGGAAAACACTTGGTCGTATGTATCCTTTATCGAAAAACTCTTGCAAGCTGCATATTAAACTTCATAAGTTCAAGCACACTCATTTGATATCTTTTTCTTTCGGACAAAGGTGTGGCTCGTAGTACTAACTCAATTCAGAAAATTATGCGTCTCTCCTTAGCGGTTATCCTATAATATCTTCCAGAAATGCATCCTTAATACCTTCGAATTGCTTATAGGTGTCTATAGTATCATTTGTGTCAATTTATCCTATCTAGAAAACAAACAATTCATAATCTGTGGGCACACCATTTTAGTTGTAAGGCTACAATTAATTTAGGGTGAGATGTGGGCGGTATGCCTTTTTAATTCTTAATCAATTCCTATACTCTGTTAGCATATGTAATATTTTTCTCTTAACAATTAAGTATACATTGAGATTTTATCCAACCAATCCCATTTCCTATCAAATATATATATATCCATTTAAATTTAAAGAGACACTATTTAATCCGGTTGTCACTTTTATATTTAGTGGTTGCTTGAGTTAATTGAACCAACTAGATCTTTTAAAATTTTCTATTCTTAACTTGCATGTTTTTGAAAAATTACTGATTGACATCACTAATATTGGCTCTCGGATATATTAATATAGATATAGGTTAGTCCTAGTATTATACCTAGCATGTTGATCATGGTCGATTGATGCTTTGTCTTTTTGTCTTCTTATGTTAATTATTTTGGGTGCCTAGTGTATGGCCTTTGCAAATCTTGGACTAATTTGGCATTGTGTGGGGAAGTTTGCTACATAAATGGGGTTGTCCACAACCCAAATGTTTTGAAAGGTGCTCTTTCTCTTCTGCACCATTAATTCCTTTACTATTTAGATCAATTTGTTCGGAACTAGATTGGGACTCTACATGTTGTGGCTAATTATTCTAATTAACCCTCTTATAAAAAAATAAAAAAATTCCATTTTCCAATTCTACTTTTTTATTTCTTAGACTACTATTTTGAGCCTTCAATTTTATATTTCAATTTGCTGATAACAAATTATTAGTTTTCGTATAGCTTCATCAATGGTTTTTGGATTTTCATACTGAATTATTTCCTTGTATCGAGAGAGGAGGAAGGCGAGTCTAGAAAATGTTGCACCTTCGCGTGCTCCTCTTAAATGTATGGAACATATCTTATCATGTTTGTAAAATTTTCCATAACATCATCCATCCTCCTATTTTCCCAACTTTTAATCATGAAAATCCTTGGCCCAACCATGATAATATATCCCTTTTAAGTATTTTCACTTTTAATTGTTTATGGAATTCTTCTAAGGTACAGTCTATTTGCTTCTATACGATGTTTTTGTTTTGTTTCCTCCTGCATAGTGGAAAGCTTTGTCCTATAATTGAGACATTGCTAATCTAGCCTTTAAATTATTTGGAATATTCATATCTTTGAAATAATTCATTGTATATAGGAGCTAGGCTTCTCTTAAGTCTTCTTTCTCTCCATTAAAAGTGGTATCATCTTGAACTCTCCTTGGAGTAATGCTCTCTTTTTTCATTCTTAAATTGGTGCCTTTTGAAAATGTTTTGTGATCCCTCCTCCTCACTTTCAATTTTTTCATACTCATTTTCAAACTTATCATGGTCACTTTTATCGTTTATTTATTTAAAAAATCATCTATGCAGTCCTCTATCTCTACATATAGAAGTTTGTGGGTTGAATTTTCACTCAACTCATTAATAAGCTTCTCCTACTTTGTGTGCTTGCTTTAAAGAAAATTCTCGTTGTTGGCCTTAACGTTTGGAAAATTTCTTTGCCTCGATGTATTTTCCAAATGCAGTGGCAGCAAATTGGAGGTGATTTTTCATCTCGTAATTGAACCCAAATATGCTCTCCTTCAAATAAGATATATGGCCTATTTAGACTCACCTAGATCTAGAAAATACTTGGCCTTTAGACTTCCAATTGATATACTACTAATATGGCCTTTAAATTGTGGAATATTCATATATTTGGAAAACAAATTTGGTTGTATTTAGGAGTTAGGGTGGCATGCTTGCTTCTTCTTTCTTTCCATTAAAGGCGGGTCTTTTGATCATATTGAACTCTCCTTGGAGTTTTGTTCTATTTTCCCTTCTTAATCGAGTGTCTTTTTGGAAATTGTTTATCTATATCTTCTCCACTTTAAAAATTTTCATACTCATTTTGAAACTTATCATGCTTACTTTTAGCATTTCTCTATTTGAAGGAGTAGTATATGCCCTCCTCTACCTCTATATCTAGATGTTTGTGGGTTGAATTTTGTAAATTTTTGTAGTTGTTCTATGCTTGATGCAAACTTTACTTTTTCATCAATATCGGACGACACTCACATACACAACAAAGTAAAATGTTGATAGAACGGACGATAGATTGTGACAGAAGACAAGGAAAAACATATAAGTGTGTTGGTGCGTTACGACGATCAACGGGATGCTTCAAACTAGCAAAGTCTCTCAATATGGTCGACCAGCTAGGAAATGTCACACAACCCTACAGGACGACCAAAATGGTCAACCTAAAAGTCAACCAAAAGTCAACGTTGTTAGTCGGCGATCCAAATCCCGCAAACAGCGGCGACGAAGCTATGAGTTAACACTACAGTCAAAGTCTACCCCTGGGAGTGAGTGCCAAAAATGCGGATTTGGAAAATCAAAATTATGGGAGATTTTGCAGAGTGCTGTTTGACCTTGCGTTGTCAAGTAGTCGATCTTTGTTCAACAGCATGGCTGCACGGAAACCTGAGGCTGAAAACGGATGTGTTCTTTCGCTACTGCAAATTTTCCCACATGTGGAGGAGAAGAGCCTCGTCATCGAACGATCGGATGAGGAGAGAGAAATGCTTTGAGGATTAGATGAGTGCAAATTTCCTCCAACGTTGACCGATATATATCCATCGATGAGGGTGTGTGTGCCCCAATCAGGCGGGACACAAAACCTTAAGGCCGACTGCACATATTTTGAATAGATTCAAAGATTAAATGTTACGATCATCGGATTAAAGATGATCTTTCGATACGATCTTGCACCTCTCTAAAAGCGAGAGTCCAATAAAATATTGGTAATGTCATGTAAAGCATCACCAAACATGGAGCATTAGGCCTAGTTTGTCAAAAATTAATACTCCCTCTCGACTAGGGAGAACTCCATCCCACATGTGCAATCGAGACACCATGCGTCATCACGTAACTCGCTTGCTTTTGGCTTCTTTTGTTTTAGAGTAGTCTGGTGGGTCGAGTCACAAAGGCATCATTCCTGGTTGGCGAGATTCACGAGAGGTCGAGGGAAACCTCTATAGGACTCACGAGGAGTCTCATACCGACCCGAAGTTGGTTTTACACGACCGAAAGTGGGTTGGAGGTACAGAAAACCTCATTATACTTGATCATATCCCAGTGGAGCTGGACCGTGCCATCCTAGATAGAAAGTCACAGACAATATCGGTGCTGTCCATCGAGTCTTTGCTAGTGGTCTCTAGCTTTCCCACCTGCGGCCAAAGTGTACTTCCCATGGTACCACGAACTCAATGGGGTAGGATGCATACGGGAGCACGAGGTAATTAGAGGTGAACGACAGCTCGATCATGCATAACGGTGAGGTGACGAAAGCACACCAAACAAGGTTTTGGCAAGCCTAACCCTTTGGTTTTCTTATAGCTGAGAAGCCCATCCCAAGCACTGAGCTCTACGAGCTCATCGGTCCTAACGGAAGGACCCTCGGCGCTAGGGTCGTTCGACGATACCCGTTCTAGCGAAGGTTGGGAACCCTGACCTTCCTAGAGAGGATCTAGTGAGAATATCCACGACCTGCTCATCGTGTTTCCTATATGATCGAGCCTTACGATGCCTTACGTTGTGCCATATCCCGAAGATAAAGTGGTACACGACATCAATATGCTCGGATCGATTGTGGAACGTGGAGTTTGCTAGGGAGATCGAATCCCACTGCTTGATTTATCATAGAGTAATCCTGGTGGTATCTAGCACATGCGAAACAACTCATTGAAGATGCTTTTGGAGCAAACTACTTCACAATAGGCTATGTCTCACTACAATGTATTCGAGCCTCCCGCAGGTGCTCAAAGCCACCGAGTCACTTGCTTCCTACTCATCACATGATACTCGAATGCATGCAAGTGTGAAGAAACATCTGCGATGTGCTCTGCGGTCCACCACAACGCTGCCGATCGGCCGCGCATGTTCCTCCTTGGAGCTGTCATGCTCCGGACATTGTATCTTGGCACTTGGTTTTATCGTGCCCCTAGATGATCTGCAACATATTCTTGGAACCAACCCTAGTGATGAATTTGATGAGGCTCGGCCATATGTTAACTCAAAGTTTTCAGCATTTTGCAAAACATACTTTCGGACGGTGTTCGCTAAGAACATCGAGGACCCTGGCAGAGATGATGATACTCGGTAGGATTTTCTACCACGGGCTCGGCGGCGCCGCCACGGAGCTTCTTGAAAGTTGAGGTCCATCGATGGCGACATGGACTTACGGGTGCTGCATACCAAAGTCTTTCCGAGGCTTCACGATGTATTTTCCTTGAGAGGAAGAATGCTTGCCGAGTCTCTACGAGACCTCCGGAGCCCTGGGAAGTAATGCATCGATCCTAGGTCCTTCATCACGTAACATTGTCTCATCCTTTCGGTTCTTCTGTGATTTCCGAGCCTTGCTTCATGATCTTCCTCGGATCTCGGATCGACTACCCTCGTCGAGAAAGCGTCTTCCTTCGAAAGGTGACATCAGTGGCATATCTCCACTTCCGCTTTGACTAGACACATAGGCTCTATAGGCCTTATGAAGTTTTGTTGCTGGCCCACAAACGTCCCTTCTTCCCGGAAAGCATCTAGCTTGCTCCCTCTTCTCTTCCCGCGCACTTTGAAAATAAACAAGACATCCAAAAACTCTAGAAATTTGAGACTATCAAGTTTCATTACGAGAGAAAGCCTATTCGGGAGTTTTTTGTTTCCCGGACGGAATGCTGAGGCGTGATTTTGTATATAAACAACGAGTGTTCACATCTTCTCCCCATAGAAACTTCAGTAGAATTTGGTCACATAGCATGGCATGGGAAGCTTCTAGATGTTCCTATTCTTTCGTTTAGAAACATTATTCTGCTCATAAGTATACGTTGTGGTCTCCCTCTTGATGCCGGCTTCTCTGTAAAATTTCTTAAACTCGTTCGTCTATATTCAGTGCCATTATCTGATCATCAATATCTTGATCTTCTTCCCTCGTCGGATTTTCCACCGAGGCTTTGAAGGTATGGAACCACATGAAAGTCTCATCCTTTCTCTAAGAATTATATCCAGGTTTTGCAAGAGAAGTCATCTATGAATGGCATATAATAAGAACATCCCTCCCAAGGATGTCACAAGTGGCATACGGACGAGATCATAATGTATCGATTGCAGATCGTTGAGATGTTTTGTGACACTTAAGGAAAGGTCCCCTTGTATTGCTTTCCTTCGACACAATCCCGACATACAACTTCATTATTATTTGTGAAATCAGGCATCGTCACCACCTTTACCTTGCTTTGGGAAGGGCCTTGCAGTGAAGGTGTCCAAACCTCCAGTGCCATAGTTCGGGCTCCTCGTACGAATAGTAACACACGTCATCGCTCGGTGGAGTTCCTCCAACCTGGTAGGTGTATCAACTCTAAACCCAATCGTGATAGCTTCCTTGGGAAACTCTTCTTCCAAATACACACCTTCCCATCAATGAATGCCACATTGAAACCTTTGTCTTCCTTCGCTACAGACACAAGGTTCTTCTTCAAATCGGTACATAAAGTACATCCTTTAAGTGAAGGACTTGACCTTGAGACAAGTGAGGTCATGGTCCCTGTCCCTTTCATAGGAGATGTGGCATTATTTCCAAAGATAATTTCCGGATTAGTGTCCTTCAAAAATACTAAGTGCTTTCCTTGAACCTAGTAATGTGTCTTGAGGAAACACTATGCTATCAACTTGAGACATTTCACAGTGTCGAGTGGAGATGCATTAGAGAGGAAGATACGAGAATGAATTCATTTATTTTATCAACAACATTTGATTCCTCATACCTGTAATTTCTCGACCTTTTGAAAGAGTTGATCATTTTTCTGTGATGGAGCCTTCCTCTTCTCGTTTAAATTATTGTTCCTTTGATTTCCATTCCTGCTGTTGTTGCCATTGTCGTTGTATCATCACTCTAGTAGTTAGAAATGTAAAGGGCATAACAGCATAATGTGAGCACTGGCTTGTGACAAGTGTAACACTTGTCATGCTTTCTGCTCTGTTCTTCCTTTCTCCCTCGATCACCAAATTTCTTCTTCCTAAAATGAGACGAAAGGAAAGCATTTTGTTCATTTCTCATGTTTCTCTACATCACTGTCCTATTCTAGCATCTCGATATTACTTTGTCAAAATAAGGTATCAAATTGTTATTGAGAATGGTAATGTTGGAATACATGGCATTCGGATGACGGACCTCCAGTGCGATGAGAACCATCTCTCGATCACTCTGTTAGCCTCACCAATAGCCGAAGATTCATTTCTGATGTGACTACCTAAAATATGATTGAATGGACTTATCGCCTTTCTGAATTATTCAATTATTCTTGAAGAATAGGACTTGATCTCATTTTTGGCCTTGAACATGTTGACCAACATATCATACATCTCCTTGGATGTGCCTAGCTTAGAGATGTAGGAAACGCGAACTCTTATGAATAAAGTCCCCGATCATTAGCTTCACTTTGATTTCACCCTTATTGTACTTTGTTTTTAGCGGTAGCCAGTTGTAGTGGATGGAGGCTCTTGGTCTTCTAACATAAGGTCCAATGTCATCGTCGGTATGGAAGTCATCCTTCCCATTCAATTTGTCATTAGCCTTAAAGCGAGTGTAGTTAGAGGAACCCATGCTTTTTCTTCATTGATTGCTACAAATTGAGGCTTTGTCTTCACCCTGAGCTCCGATGCCATTTCAACATTTTTGCAGATGTTTTTGTGCTTGATGCAAACTTAATTTTTATCCCAATATCAGATAACAATCACATAAACAATAAAGCTAAAATGCCGATAGAACATACCGATAAGATCTGACAGAGACAAGCCAAAATATATAAGTGTGTTGGTGTGTTTAGGTGGTCGGCAGGGATGCTTCAACAAGAAAAGTCTCAATATGGTCGGTCAAATAGAAATTTTACACAAACCCTCTAGGACAGCCCAAAATGGTCAACCCAAAAGTCAACCAAAATTCACGACGATCGATCAATGGTCCAACGCAAAACAGCAGCAAAAACTAGGTCAACACAGTAATTCAAAGTCAATGTCCAGCCCTTGACAAATAGTGCCAAAAAATGAGGATTTGGAATATCAAAATTCTGGGGGAGAGTATTCAGTCCGTTTGACCTTGTGTTGACCAGAAAGTCAACGCTACGGTCAATTTCCTACGCAGAAACCCTAGGCCGAAATAAAAATGTGCATCTTGCCGAAATTTTCCCACGGTGGAGAGAAGAGCCTCCAAGGTCATCAAACCAATCAGATCATGAGAGAAAATGTGTAAGGATGCGATGAGTGAAAATTTCCTCCAACGTTGACCAATATATATCCATCAATGAGGGTGTGTGTGACACAATTGTGGGGCACACAACCTTAAGGATGACTTGCATAGATTTTGAATAAATTCAAAATAAATGTTGCACTCATCGGATTAAGATGATCTTTAGATCAATATTACACCTCTCCGAAAGAGGATTCCAATAAAAATATTGGCATCTTCATCTAAGAATCACAACATGGATTTTGGACCTAGTTGTAAAAAATTGACATTTTCATCCAACTTGTTAATGAGTTTCTCTTTCTTTGTGCTTGATTTAAGAAAATGCTTATTATTGACATTAGTGTTTTCCAATTCTTGCCTCTATGTATTTTTATATTTCAAATAGATTTGGCAATTGGAGGTGAATTTTCATCTCCTAAATGAACCCAAATTTTCTCTCTTCAATAGGAGATCTAGCCTATTTATACTACCTAATCTAGAAAATACTAGCCTAGCCTTGGAATTGATATACTACTAATATGGCCTTTAAATTATTGGAATATTCATATGCTTGGAAATATTTGGTTGTATTTAGTAGTTTGGATTCTCCACCTCTTCTTCCTCTCCATTGAAAGTGGTCTTTTGATCATATTTAATTCTAGTTGGAGTTTTGTTCTACTTTTTCCTTCTTAGTATGGTGCCTTTTGGAAATTTTTATCTCGTATCTTCTTCACTTTCAATTTTTTTCATACTCATTTTCAAACTTATCATGCTTACTTTTTAAGCATTTCTATATTTGAAGGAGCCATATATGCCCTCCTCTACCTCTATATCTACATGTTTTTGGGTTGAGTTTTCAACCAACTTGTCGACGAGTTTCTCTTTCTTTGTGCTTGCTTTGAGAAAATGCTCATTATTGACCTAGTGTTGAGTCAATTCTTTCTTATGTATTTTTTACATTTACAACATTTTGGAAGTGGAGGTGAAATTCTCATCTCCTAAATGTACTAAAATATTCTATCCTTCACTATAATATCAAGCTTATTTAGACTATGCCTAATATAGCGAAATCCTAGCCTAGTCTTTCTATACCTAGCCCTAAAGTTTCCTACTCTACCCTACCCTACTCTATCTTAACCTAGCCTAGCCTAGGCATTGCTAGTCAAGCCTTCCTAGAGAAGCCTAGCCTAACCTAGCCTACTCTAGTCTAGCATACTTTTTTCCTAGCTTATCATACTATAGCCTAACCTATTGTAGCCTATCATCTCGACCTAGCTTATTCAGCCTCAGCCTAGCCTACCCCAACCTATTCTATCCTAGCCTATCCTAGCCTAATATAACCTATCCTACTCTAAGTTAGCTTTATGTTAGAAGAAATTATACTTTCCTTTCACCGCTTACTTCCGGTACCCCACCTCCAACTAGTTTTATCCTACGTTAGCATACCCCTTCCCTACCCCTATGTTATCCTACCATAGCGTACTCTACTATCCCTACTACTTTAGCCTCAACATAGCCTAACATAATCCAGCCCTACTCTAGCCTTTATCCTAGACTAGTTTTATCCAACTTCGACCCTACCCTAGCCTTGCATACTCTAGCACTATCCATGCCTATCATAGCTTAATCCTAGCATAGCCAAACCTAGCCTACTCCTAGCCTACTTTATCCTAGCCTACCCTAGTCGAGACTAGGAAAGCCTACTTGTCCTATTCTAGTTATGCTAGCCTACTCTTTAGCCTAGCCTAGCCTACTCTAGCCTACGAATTTACAAATCTCTAGCTATGTACCTTATATTAGGGAGAAGATAAGGCTATGGTACAACGATTTTTAAATTGTATGCATATTATCTAAAAAGGAGAGGACAGAAATTTGATAATCCCAAGACAATGGATGAAGTTGTGCACGAGAGCGAGACTATGTTATCATCGGTTGAAAGGCGTTAGTACACAATCCAAGTGAAAAACTGGCGGAAACAAAAGAAAAAGGAAAAGGTGACTCTAGTGGAAAATGAGTAAAACCATAATACTTGAAGAAACTGGGAAATATGAATATAATTCATAACAAATTTAATTAATATAGTCATTAATAGTTAAATAGGGGATTATGTAAAATAGTCATTAGGTTAATGAAAATGGCATGTCCCAGAAAAGACATGCCCATTTCGTGAAAAGGCACCTGCATGGGTATAAAAGCGAGGTCTTATTGTAATCATTCAAACATCTTATCATACATTTTTATAAATAATATATTATTATAAATACCTCTTGTGTATTTTTCATAATTAAAGCCATTTTTACAATTAAAGTCAACAAACATGCTAGTTATGTTGTTGCTGTGCTGGGATACTTCGGAGCCATATCGGATCCATATTGGAAGCCAAGTTGAAGCTATGGCACACAACATCATTCTAGAAGCGTACGAAACGTGGTTTACAAGATAAACATCTCTAGAAAAAGCTTCAGCAATTAGAGAATTCATGTGCAGTAAATCACAAACGCTATAAAAAAAATTTCTCGCACGTTGTAAAAAAAGTTTCTGCGGTAATCCACATAGAGAAGATGAACAATTCCATAAAAATGTGGAAAAAGAAAAAGAAAGAAAAATCATGAGAAACAAAAAGATGAAAAAATGTCGTAAATAAATGAGAAGGCGATTAGTTATGCCCAAGGGAAAACTCAAGCAGAACATCCATGGAAAATTCAAGAAAATACATTCACCAATGCGTAAAGGAAAAACAAACCAACTAATATTGAAAGAAAAGAAGAAGGGAAATGTTGGAAGTGTGGAGACAAATATTTTCGACGTGACGTAAATGTGCAATCCAAAAACTTTCATAACTATCGTAAAGCGAAGATCAAGATGATGATGAAGATGTGAAAATGGTTGATCCGAGAGAGATGATAAAAAATTAATATCAGAGTCCACGACAAACAATGAAAAGCTCGGAAGATATTGGGAGTGTCACTGAAGATCTTGCAAAGAGATGGGGAGTACGTGGCTCCAAAAACTTCACGAAGCCTTGTGTTACACCATTTTTGGTCATCTAACCTACTATCATTAGATGGACCCAAGTACACCATGTAAGACGAGTTTTACCCTAAAGGTAAAAGTCGCTTTCACTATGTAAAATAACTTAATAAACCACATTTATTAGGTTGTTTATGGTCTAAACAGAAACCCCAAAAGGAAATATTAAACAAACCCATATTTGGTTTGATTTTCCTCATGGAATAATTAATTAAACATGTCCCGGTCAACAGTTAACCAAAATCAAAGAAATTAATTAGATAAACCTTTATTTATCTTATTATTTTCTAGGAATAATCATTTAAACCTCATTTAGATGATATTCCTTGTTAAATATAACCAAATCACCCACAAAATCATTAAATAAATCACTATTTATTTCGATTATCTTTCCAACCACTTCCTTAAAATAGATAAATAAATCATTTATTTATTTATTATTTACAAATAAAGGAATTTGACCCAAGTCAAGATACCCTTTTCCCTCCAACAAATATAATAAAATATTCCATAAAAGGGTGCTTCTAGATTTGATTAATAATATTTTATTCATGCACGAGTTCTAGAATGACCCCAATATTTTGTTATAAATATGAGGGTTTTTCCCATACCATTAATCACCTCCATTGCTATTAGATCACTCCTGGATCTAAACTCTTGGTCACCATTTTTCCATTTTTTTCTTATGTGAGCTCCCACTCGAGTTCTATCGTTTGTTTTTCTACACCAATAAGAGAGAGGAAATGTTATATCTGAAAGCGCTGAGACTTTCAAGAACCCATCATCGAGGAGAACTTTGGAAACATCTTCTTGTTTTCCTCTCACAGGTGCCCCATTCTTTAATATAGTACAAAATTCTTTTAATTACATTGTTCTTGTCTTGTCTATTGGATATATGGAGCATACCTTATATTTTATCTTGCTTAATGTCTTTCCATGCATAGATGCGGTATTTTTCGGCGGCTCATTCTTGATCTAACTAATCGCAGATCTGAAGATATCGCGGCCACTTTTGTTGTTAGGGCTATTAGTTTATGCGTAGCTAAAGGTGGTATTTTTAGTACACTATACGACGAAAGGATTCATACTAACACACGACACTCCACACGGTTTTCAATTACAACCGCCGTCGTTTTTCATATTCCCGCATATGCAGCTACTTCGCACCATAGGGTTTCTTTTCAGTTTGTGTATTTTCGTATTTTTCATGTTGTTTTTCTCACCTATAAAACCCTAAAACATTAAAATTTCTAACTTCTCAGCGTGTGTCTCGCGCGCTATTGCGCGGGTGAGCAGACATCGGCCGCAACCGAGACTGAGAACTTTTCTCCGCAATCACGCGCGAGACAACCGGAGTCGTCGCACCCTTTTGGCCCAAAAAGCTGCGGCACCGGAGTCCAGGTCAGACTTTTCACCGTCTTTTCTCGCGACTGAACCGACAGCAAAGGCCGAGCTCGCGACCCGTGCCGGTTCCGGTCGATTTTTACACGTAATTTTTCTCGCGGGTTTCTGTCGTAAAGCTTCTGTCGAGGTTTTCGGCCCTCTTGTCTCAACCCGCCTTTGACCAAGTTCTGATCCGTATATACTCATCTAAGTGGGAAACCTAGCTAGGGCTTTGCTTTCCTCCACTTTTTGTGGGAGAGTCTTTATTTGCTATTGACATACGATTTCTCGAGTTTCGACCTTTCATTTCTCTCGGATACGATACCTCTTTTTCGGATCCCTTTAGATACGGCTCTTCTTCCTTTCACAATCACCTCCTGTAGTTTTTTTAGGGCTCCTCTAGGGCCGCTTCCTTGTCCCTTCTGCTGATCTCCTCCTTTTTCCAAAGCACAACCTTGCCTACGATTCTCTTGGCCGTTCTGCACCTCTTTTCGGCAGATTTCTCCCTTTAGATCATGTCCCTTTCGACCTTAGATCTATTGGCCTCTTTTTAGTGTGCTTTTACTTATTCTTTCCCTCTTATAGACTAGTTTTGAGAGACCCTGCCTTCTTGGGTTCGATTGATGCATTGGTAAAGCTGTTAATTTTCTGTTCTTTTAGTCTTATCTTTTGTAGGTTATTTTTAGTTATGCGGCACACTTTTTTCTTTTACTCTCAAAACGATCAGGGTTTAAACAATTAAAATTAACGCACGCCACACAACGACCCTAAGTAAGAAGCGCCTGGTTAACACCACCTAGCAGAAAGACTTTAAAATCAATTGTCACTGCACCTCTCGCTCTTGACCTCACTTGATTTTGTCCCTCCTGCCCTTGTCGATTTTTCTTCTTCTTGTCATCATTGCGCCCCCAAGGCGCCTCTCCCGGAGACTTCTTGGCCTTCACCCTCGGTTTACGCGTGGTCGACTTCCTCCTTCCTATCGTTATCGAGTAAGTCCTCCCTTGAGTCCACACTCCGACTCTTCCTCTGATTGTTCGAGTTCTCCCCCTACTCTTGGTTCTCCCCCTATCACTTTCACCATGTCTGCTCCGGGGCCTACTACCCGGCAACAGCCCCCGGTCCCTACTGCCCGGAGTCTGCTTTCCGGTGGAACCACCTCGGGACCTACCTCGACTGCCCCATTTGCTCCCTTATATGGCGCGGCTTTAGTATCCCACGACTTCAATCGCTGATCAATGATCCCTATCCGCCACGATGTTAGTTGGCACTGCTATGCCAACCAAGCTCCCCTCCGAAATTCCCAAGTTCGAAGGCCTTGCTAGTGAAGATCCCTCCAACCATATCCGATCCTTCAATATGTGGTGTTCCTCCAATTCCATTACTAATCACTCCATTCATCTTAGATTGTTCCAACGCATGCTTACCGGCGAAGCTTCTAAATGGTATGTTGAATACGCCACCTCCTCCCATACCGCTTTTGCGACCATTGCCCAAGCCTTCTTATCTTATTTCCAGCTCCCTCTCCGATACGACACTGGTACCGAGCTTTTAACTTCTTTCAGTCAATCCTCTTCGACCGCCTCTTCGCTCATGTCTAGGAATGGCGGTGAAGAAGAAGCTTATGTCGCACTCCTCCTTTTGAATATCGGGTTTATATGGATTGGTTCCCTTTCTCTCTCTTACCTTCCATTGGAAAATATGTCGCCTCCCATTTCCCTCAAAACCGAAGAAGCCGCCCTCCAAATAGCCTTGAAATATGACCTTATTTATGCTCAATCCGGTTATGTTTATACGCGTCCTTCCCGACCTCCCCAAACACGATGGCACTAACACCCCGGGGGCATCTCACTCTACCGACGGTATCGTTGGAGCTCTTTTCCATCCCTTTGCCCAACCTCCTATGGGCTATAGTTTCCCTCGCGGAGGGGGCTAGCACCTCTAGCACCTTTCCCCCTCCGGGTAGCATGTATCCGGGATACGGCATACCTCCTCCTTCGCCCCCTACTCTCTGCTTACCTCACTGCTGCCCCATCCCTAACCCCCTATCCTTACCCACGGCTGGTGTCCCGGCTCCTCTAGCATTTGGACCTCTCACCCCCTTGCCTTCTCAACCCCGTCGCCGACACTTACTACCCCCCTCCGGGGAAAGTATTTGCGTAGCAAGGCGCGACCACTTATCTTCCTTCTCAAAAGAAAGAGGAAAGGCAATCAATTTTCCCGGTAGCTGTGGACCCAATCCTTCAAGTATTGATCCTCACACTGCCAAAAAGCCACGGGGTTCTTAGCCCAAGCTGGATAGGCCACTTCACACCAATAAGCCATGTTCGTGTTGCGGTGTTTATGGTCATTACACTCATGATTGTCCCTTATTACCACAAATGCGGCGGATGTGGGATTCTCGAGCCACCGTGTGGGGACAACACTCCTCCCCCTACGGTCCCTCGGCTACTTCTCAACCCGCTGTGTTTACCCATCCTATCCCTCAACAAGGATTTGTGGCCACTCAACCCCCCCCTCATGCCCCGGTAACCACTCAACCTTCCCTTTCTAGTTCCTATGATTACCAGATTCTCATTATGGCCTCCGACCCACCCCTCACCGTTGACCTCAACCTTCAAACTCGGTCTCGTCGGTATTCCACACCTCCCGTTCCATCCGTCCCCGAGTCTCCATCTCCCGGGTCCTACTGAGCCTCTCTCGACACCCAATGGTCCCTTGCAGCTCCCTCACGCCCAAAGTCGAGGTTCATCCCAAGAATCCTAAGGGACCATTACGTCTAGATGGGCTGCCTATTCATACAACATCGTAGATGATCTGACACAATCTCTTGCTACCATTTCAACACTGGAACTCCTCCAGTCGTGTCCTTCTCAAAAGAGAGCTCTACTATCCGCCATGGGCGCCTGTAGATCCTGCCGATGACCAATTGATTGATTTCGACGCCCGTCGATCAAACCATCCCCCTCTTCCTCCTTCGGTTGCTTTCCAAATCCTAGTCAAAATCCGAAATGCCAATGTCACTCGGTGTATTATTGATGAGGGGGTATCTACCGCGTAATGTCCGCTTCGGTTTGGAAACAACTTGGATCTCTTGAGCTGGCCCCTTCAACAATCACCCTTCGTGTGTGGGATGGCCATGCCTCCTAGCCCATTGGCTCTATTCCATAACTGTCCTATCACCCTTGCGAGACAAGACTTGTTTATGTCAACGATTGAAGTTATCGACGCCCCCCTTGACTACAACATTATTTTGGGGTGTAGTTACATCTATGCCATGTCTGTTGTCCCATCCGCGATCCATCGCAAGATGTTCTTCCCTCATAATGGCAATATTGTCACCATTGACTAGTTGGCCTACCATGAACCAAAATCTCGGACCTCCCCTCGAGTCCACCATCTCTACTATCACCAATAAACCAACTATTGATTCTTTGACCGGTGTTTCCCCGGCGTCTACAAAGTCTCCTCTTTGCTTGGAACTTTTTCTGGTCCTCCCCCCCTCCTCCTCGTCTTTGACCCCGACTTAACGAATGTTTGCATGATGCAATCGTCTCGGTCGGCCTTTCAGCGGCGCTCGGCTAGTCGAGCAACCTCAATCTCACCCACCGCAACTTGTCTCCTAACCCTTCGCTTCTCATCCACCGAACCATTTTCACCTGGTCCTTCCCATATACCTCTCACTCCCGGGAACCTCCCCACCCTCCCCGAGTCGGTTCCCTCAGGTCCCCACCATATGGGAGCCGTCCCTCTCCCGAGTCATTACCCCGCTCGGTCAAATACCTTTCCTCGGTCGGCGTCTATTCGGTCCCCGTCATGGCCACCCTCTCTCTCCCACTTTAACCTTGGGAATCCCAATATGGTATCTTATCCCCTCGCGTCAGCCACCCACTCGGGCCACCCCAAACCATACATAGCTCGTGACACCGGCTGCAACTGATTCCCTTCGCTTCCTTCCACTACGACGGTGCCTCCCGCCTCCGCAAGACCCTCCTCACGGCTGCGACAACTACGGGGCAAGAAAAGAAAAAGCTCGAAAGGGGGGCATCCAAAGACAAGGCCACCGCCCGATCCCCTACCCCTCCCCACCCACCAAGCCTTGTGCCTTGTGTGATGGCATCGGTCATCCCACCCATACTTGTCCTCGAGTTGCCCCGTATCCAACCCATGGTTAAAGTCACGTTCCCCGAATCTACGGTCCACGACACCTCCGTTTCTTCCTCATCCGTAGCCAAGAACCCAAATACTTTTCACACCAACAAACCCTTGTGCTATGTGCGGTGTCCATGGCCATTATTCTCACCATTTTCCTCACCTCACGCATTACCGAGCCTCTTTAGAGGTCATTCGTGAAGTACGAGGTTGAACAAAACAAATCCGCCTCTCCCATCCTTGCTCAATATGCGTCCCAGGCTACGCCGAGGATCCCCACAGCTACCATTGACATTCCTCCCCTTGATGTTCGAGATGTTGGAAACCCCGCTTGCTCACCCTCCTATGCCTATCATCATCCGCGCACGCAGTACATTCCCTCCGAATCCATCTCTACTGTTTTGCTTGATCCTCCTTGCGATACTTTCCCGGGCTCTTCATATTTTCGACCATATTTTTACCGTTCTTCCGTCATTCCTCGTAGATGACTCGTATCTACAGCCTCTCTTCCCATCGCGATGATTTAGGTACCTTTGCGACCTCGTACGGTCTCCTCTCACCCTTCCATTCCCTCCCATACTCACGTTCATACCATCCATCTCTTTGATATATTTTGCAGCACTGAGTGCCCACTCTTCATCCCATAGTTCTCATTCATCTCCCTCTCGTTGATCTATGAGTCCTAGACTTCCTACCGGGACGCTCCCTCCCGTAGCCGTCAATGGATGTCTATCCTCTACTCACACCGCCATCCTTTTGTCTCATCCCTCCCCTTTCTTGTCTGTGACATTATTCATCGGCCCTCCCATCCGCACATTATCTCGCTACGCCGATAGGGTGCAAGTCGCTATTCCTACCATCTCACTTCGAGCGAGCATGGGACATCTTTCACCCCCTTGCATACCTCGGTTCTTGCAAATGGGTTACGCATTGGTAATGCCACCAATAATCGGAGCCGAATATGATGCGGTTCGTGGTCTCTTAGGCCGATGCCCTCTCTCATCACATCCTCCATCTACACGTTCATTTAGATTCTCTGCTTCTTGTCCTCCAACTTAATGGTGTCTATCGTGTGCATAACCACTGTCCTGTTTTAGATAATATTTATGAGTGAAACTTTTTGATACGTGAATTTAGATTCGTTACATTTCACCATATCCTCGAGACATCAAAATCACTATGTAGATCAGATCGCAAATCATGTTCTAGGGTTTGGAATTTATCACACACAAGACCATAACATTTGATCATCATCAATCAAATTCATATAAATCATATATATTATACAATATGCGTTTTTAGAGTCCATCTACTACGATACATATGACATGCCCCTAGCATGTTACAAAAAACAAAATTACAAAATGGGGGGCACCACTTGCCCCTACATACGCACTATGGGGCACCATCATCCCCACATCTAATCACTCTCTGGAGGATCCCGAGCCAATGGCTGCGCTCCCACCGCACTCGTAGATCATGCATAGCCCGATCGACCATTGCCATGCATCGCATGACACCTCACCACTTCGAGGGTAGACCCAATAGATAGCTCTATGTGTCGAGTCGTCTCGAGTCCTCGCCAACCACGCTCCGACACTCGGTCGGTAGCCCCTCACATCTACGACGGATGTCCCTCCCGACCGGAGGCGGCCCACATCCTCGTTCGTGCGCCGCTCTGATCCCACTTGGACCTATAGCTCCCTGACGCTCGCAGGTCGTCCCATATATCCGGCACGGTTTTACCGGAGCTATATCTGCATTCCAAAAATACAACGAATCGGCACCATGAATACTATGTCACACATTCTACATGCCCACACATAGATAGTTGCTTTGTCACTTACCATCGAGCCCCCACACTCGACCAGGCGGAAGTGGCAAGTCCGTATCTCCCACAATAACTCATCCCACTATAGGGATAGTCGTCTATGTATAATGGCATCCGATCCCAATGCGTGAAGAACTGCGGTCGGAACACCCATCCGACCACCCCTCCCCTCCTCTGCATAGTAGCGCATCCCCCACCAATGCATCTCGAGGGCTCTCTTGGACCTCCATCGACCAGCTGTACACGAGGTCGTAAGGTCGGGATCTTCTCAAAGAAGAAAGAGCACAACACCATCCCATAGAGCGCAATCATGATTCACTTGCCGCTTGCATAGCGACAACTGTCATTTCACCGACTACCAACATCATCAGGGCCCACCCATAGTAGGTCCCACTCGGCACACTCTCCACAATCATCATCTACCCTCTAGTGATGTGATGGAATCACGCTGCATAGCTGCTAGATCCGCTGCACTTGTGGCCACTTCACGGGTCTCCAACCTCTCTAGATCACCAATGGATATCCGAGTCCCTTTGACTCGGACACATGTCAACGATGTCGCTCAACAAACTCCATAATGTTATGCCCCCAGCGGTAACACTGGCTATGTATTCCCCACCATCCCTAATGGTTGGAGACCGGTCAAGAAATACAAATCACGGATCGTCGAGCTTGATCTCCGTGCCCCTACACTACAAACGCCTCATGATGCTGGATCCCAATAGCCGATACTCGGGTCCAACGATGGGCTCTCCGGCCCTCATCAAAGGGTTCTCCAAAAACTTCGAGAACCCCATACCTCGCCACGATGCATGATGGACACCCTGATCACGCTCGGATTTCCATCCAGTAATGTACCCAAGTCTCTCTCTCTCCACTTGATCCGTATATACGCCATATCTGCACAAAAAATTCATTTTTTGTCGAGCCTCCGGATCAGCAAAACCGCATTAACTTACACCAAAACGAGAATCTTAGCCCATAACGGCACCGAAACCTCCCACATCTAACGAGGTCACACTTTTTGGGCAAAAGTCGGGCCGAGGTCGCACTTTGGGGCCAAAACTTACGTCCCGAAGTCGCAGATTTTTGCCCCAAAAAGTGCTGACCCAGTGTCATGATGATGAAGTAGGGGCGATGCTTGCGAGATTTAAAGCCCTAATTTGGAATTTGAATCCATCAAAAGAAAAGCTTAGGATTAGGGCCTCTTACGCAGCTCGACGGATCACAATTCCAACGGTCGGTTTGTCCGCTACGATCGCCGCAAGATTTAGGGCCTTCTCTCCTCTCCACATTCACCATAGCTACACAAGCAAATGAATGATTTTTGGAGGGAAAATGCCCTATTAGAAGAGAACCCCTATTTTTTTTCTTTCGCACGCTACGACCAAAGCCGTAGCCCCGTTTGACACACCATCCACACCATTGAAAAGCTCTCACTAAGCACTCAAATGGGTATCTATCAGTTTTTCATGTTTTGATACTTCACCAGGACACATTTTTTCCATGAAGGGTCTATTCACCTCTTCTCAAAATCGAATTTCTTCACTTAAGACACTTGTACTTGGGGCACTACTTTGCCTTCTTACTCATCTTCGTTCGTGTTGATTTTCATCACGAGCTACCCTATTGTACTCATGCTTTTATGGTCCCCCATTGGACCCGTACTCCGAGGCAGTGCCATCGAGTCACCCTTGCTTAGAGCATCCAGAGTCGAGTCATCATCACATTCATGGAGTCTATCCCAAGTCCCTTTGTACCCCGCTATACTCTTCCATCCTTTCTGCTTGGTCCCTCTCTTGTGTCACACATTATGTCTTTCGAGTACCTTTGTCCACTATCCTTCATGATATTGTGTCGATCGTCGCGCAAAGCCATTCATGCCATTTATGCTCTAACAAGGGAAATCGTCCCACCTCTCCTCCATTTCTCTCATTACATCATCCTCATCGGTGTCTACTTGTTCATCGCTCTAATTTTTTCCCTCGTGCCTTTGTTGGGGTTCCCTTATTGCCTCACCTATGGTGGACCCTACTTACGTCGACATCGGCTCATTTACTCCGGAAGCCGGGTCTAGGGGCGGTGAACCTTGGTTCAAGCTCTTCCTAGCATGATCGTGATATATACACTTGATGGTCCGGTGATGCGGCGGCAGCTATTGGTGATTCCCGGGCATGTGTGAGATGTCTCAACCCTCATGAGGGGGTGGCCACTGCGGGTAGCCCCCCCCACATGCCCGGGCTGACTTCATCATTTCCGCCCTTGATGCGGCTCCTCTCATTTGATGATATTGGCCTCCGCCGCTGCAGCGCCTTTTCGATTCGCATGTATCCGTCGGATTTTGTGAGCCCATCCCCATGTGTAGGGGGGAATTTGGGTGTATTTGTATCTCATCTTCTACCATATTATTGTATAAGTCCTAACGATTATTCCGGGCATCACATGTATGTGGGATTCATCATGTTATTTATTTCGGCTTATGTTTAGGCCGAGACATGCTTCATTATTGCATTCCGTGGTTTTCCGGGCACCTTATTCTTTGTACTTTGTCTCGGCGGGCATAGATATGCCTCCCTCGCCACCTTTAGCACAAGTACCACTTCATAAACTAGAGACTTGTTGCACCCTGTAAGTCTTTTCTCCTTAGGGTCTAGTCCTTTAACACCTCGGACAACCTTACATTTCTCTCTCTCACTTCCCTCTTGATGTCCAGGGTGATTGAGTTCTTACAACGTACTTCGGTCATACGATTTGCTCCTAACACTCGTATGTTGGGGGGGCAATACGTTACACCATTTTTTGGTCATCTAACCTATTATTATTAGATGAACCCAAGTACACCATGTAAGACCAATTTTACCCTAAGTAAAATTGCTTTCACCATATAAAATAACTTATTTGTTTATATTTCCTGGTCATATTTAACCCAAAACAAGGAACTTAATTAAATAAATCCTTATTTATTTAATTATTTCCTAAGAATAAGTTATTTAAATCATTATTTAAATAATATTCTTAGTTAAATTTGACTAAATCATTCATAAATAATTAAATAAACCATTATTTATTTAATTATATTCCCATCATTTCCCTAAAATGATAAATAAATCATTTATTTATTTATTATTTACAAATAAAGGAATTGACCCAAGTCAAGAACCCTTTTCCCTCCAACAAATATAATAAAATATTCCTAAAGGGTGCTTCTAGAATTTGATTAATAATATTTTATTCATGCACCGAGTTCTAGACCACCCCAATATTTTGTTATAAATATAAGGGTTTTTCCCATTCATTAATCACCTCCATTGCATTAGATCACTGCGGATCTACTCTTGGTCACCATTTTTTCCATTTTTTCTTTGTGAGCTCCCACTCGAGTTCTATGTTTGTTTTTCTACACCAATAAGAGAGAGGAATGTTATATCTGAAACACTGAGGACTTTCAAGAACCCATCCCACTGAGGAGAACTGGAAAACACCTTTCTTGTTTTCCTCTCAGGTGCCCCATTCTTTAATATAGTACAAAATTCTTTTAATTACATTGTTCTTGTCTTGTCTATTGGATGCATGGAGCCATATTATATTTTATCTGCTTAATGTCTTTTGTGCTTAGATCCGAATTTGTGTAGCAAACTTAAAGATATTTTGCAGCCATAATCGATGTTAGGGTTATTTGTTATGCGTAGCTAAAGTGGTCATCTTTTCGTACACTTCGACGAGGATTCATACTAACACCTTGGAAAGATGAAAAAAGAGGATCGGCGAGAACGAAGAGTTGCATATCGGTGGTTTCGATCAAAATAATCTAGATGCGAGGATTTCGAAATTCAATAAAGAGAACGAGAACATTGATCGAGGAGGACGGTTTACCTCACAATGTTGATCATTCAAGATTCCCTCCTAATGTGCATCGACCTGGAGGAATGCATCACAACATTGAAAAGAAGGTCACTTATATAGCGCCGGGAGAAGTGTCCACACAAAGTCCTTCAAATAATGAATGAGAATTACACGGATCGTTGCCAATCATTAGCTTGAATGAGAAATTATGCGTCCTTGCCCTTTTCCCTTGGGCCTCCATCGCCCATGATTCTACGAGTTGATTTTGTCGGGCAGTAGTGTCTGTAGTAGTAGTGGTGATGGAATAGATACGTATCTTTGAAATGTCTTTGCAACCATTACCGGATTATACGATACCATCGATGGTGTAACCATGACTTGTGTGGCATGCACGGACATTGGTCACATATTTCTTGTTGGGCAAGATAGCCATATATATGAATTTCGGTACTCAACGCGATCAGGATGGCATGGACGTTGCCATAAAGTTTGTCTCACGAGCTATTAGCATCTGATTTCAAGGTGCGTGCTACCTAATGCGACCGAAGTTTGGAGTTTGTCGATCCAATTGTAGAGTTGGTGATTGATAATAAGAGGTATATTTTATATATGCGCGATTTCAATAGTCTAAGATTCAAGTATTTGATCTTGGAAAAAATGGAAATGGCCGCATAAAAAATTACTAAAGATTGAGTGATCGAGAGAGATGGACGCTGCTCTGTCAATTTGAACGATTTTTTATGGAAAAAAAGGAACCCGGACTGATGAAGGCTGCTGGCAAAGTGATTGGTTCGGTGATCCGTCGTACGTCGGAGGAGAGGCGCCATGGTGGCATGCTTGTTCTTACACGGCTTTGTAGCGGACGGTGAAGATTGGTGGTGGAAACTTGGGGGGTAATTTTGAAGAAGGAAGACCGTGAATCTTAGCGAGTGGCTGCGAAATAATACTGGTGGTTGGACTAAAGAATTCACATGTAGAGTTTGAAAATAATGTGACAACAGATTGATAAATACGAAACTTCTCATCTGAAGAAGAAGCGAGATGTTTACGTTCCTCTAGACTCGAGCTTTAGAGGCTATTACTGTGCCCTCTTTACATCCGGAAATGTGCTACGCTTCCTGGCGATAAAGGGTTGACAAGCTCTCTTCGACGAAAAATTTCCACATTGCAAGCCTCGCTTGCTCTAGAGAGCACCAATGGCCAGCAACATAGAATTAAGGATTTGCGGCGAAGCAAAAGGACAAGGAGTCGGATGAGAAACAAGCTGCAGGGGAAAAGTTGCAACGGATGTCACTGCAAGCAAATTTGAACCCGACACTGACTGTTGTTGAACGGTCGCAACCTATGTGGTCACAATTGTGGCCACAAAAAATGAGAGGGGATCGAGGTTTGTCTCCACGAAGTCCCAAGAAATTATCGGAAGGCCGGATAGGACTTCGGTTCGGTAATTTTCATTTGACGAGTGGTGATCATGCATCGATTGGGCGGATGATGAGAGAGAAAATGGATTCGATTGTGAAGCCTAGTGGTGCTACGACGCTACTGAACAAGGCGATCGGTTACTGCGACAAAATAAGCAAGTATAATTATAGGCCGATGGTTCCTCTCGACCCTACGGAGATGCACGGCAGAATCGTTGTTGATGTTATTGAAGAGCCATTAGATATTGAAAGTTGGCATGATAAGAAAGTAGTGCCCCCTCTTGGCTCGGGAGGCGAATATCGAAGGGAGCCATTACCCACGATCCGGTTCAGAAGTATATAGGTATGAAAGTGATTCATCACCCGGACACCTCAAGAGGGTATAGGTATGAAATCGGAAACCCGGGGCTTCACGCAATTCCCAATTACACTAAAATATTAAACGAGAGTGAAATGAGGCTTCCATTGGAGGATTTCATGTCCCATTATCGGAATATTTCTTAGAAGGAGAAACTGAAAAGAAGGAAGACACAGATTGGAAGGTGTTGTGGGAGATGCTCAACCTAGGGATCAGTCTATATTGAAAGTATGAGGAATCGAACATAGATTTGTTTTCCACAATCCGGGGATACCACTACTTGTTCATGGTGGTCGATACACGACTACAATCTTCCTATTCTTTAAGTGAATGAAAGTAGGGAAGTTTGCAGAGAAGTGGCAGAATAGTCGATGTGTCGACTTCGAGTCGGGGATTTTGAGACAATTCCTACGAAAAACTCTATAGCGGCATTTGTACACATTACGCACAAGCTTGGAGAATCCAAGTATTTGAAAATCTCAGAGTATGGTCCTCAAAATTTATTATGACACGTTTAATACCCAAAAATATCAATGTCGATTTTCCATTTCTGAATAAGGAAGCAACAATCCTTCCTTATGTCATCGAAATTACTCTCAAGTTGTTAAGGGCGCAACAATTCAAAGGGAGAAAATCACAAATGAATATCTCCACGATGGGACAAGGATCGTGAAAGTCGTGTGCCACGTGGATGTGGAGGAACGTCACTTTTCTTCGATTTTCCAATTACGTGGAAATTCTTGGAGAAGTGGTAATGCTCTGCATTTCCCATTATGAAGAACATGTATTATCTTCCCAACAAGATGTGCGTGTGTTGAAGTTAGGGTAATCGTATCCGATTGAATTTAGTTAAAAGTTCTAATATGTATATACATATATATTATAATTATATAATTTTTATATATATATATATATATATATAATTATTATTATTTAATTCATATTATATATATATATATAAGTTTAATTGTAAAAAGAGGATTTAGGACGGTACAAGTGAAAAAATACAAGGGAGGTACTAGTGATTAAAGACATGCTTAGCAGATAATTCCGGTGAAAGAAATTGTCGGTAGTATAGCTTTGAGGACAAAGCTCTCGAAGGAAGGGGACAATGTTATGAATATAATTCATAACAAATTTAATTAATATAGTCATTAATAGTTAAATAGGGATAATGTAAAATAGTCATTAGGTTAATGAAAAAGGCATGTCTAAAAGACACGCCCATTCATGAAAAGGCACCCGCATGGGTATAAAAGCGAGGTCTTATTGTAATCATTCAAACATCTTATCATACATTTTTATAAATAATATATTATTATAAATATCTCATGTGTATTTTTATAATTAAAGCCATTTTTACAATTAAATTCAACAAACATACTAGTTTTGTTGTTACAAAAATCATCAAAGGGAAGAATTATAACAAAACTAGAGAAAATCAACCGGACCAATCATCAAACATGATCGAAACAGGATAGATGTAAATAGTAAGAGATGGAACTATAAAAATAGAGGGAACCACTAAAGTGCTTGGGGTTGTGGAGAGCCTTATACCGTTATGAGAATGTCCTCACTAAACCATTCGGAACATTCAAGTGCCGAGAGAGAAAAATACTATAAATGATGTGGAAAGAAATGTTCCCTAGAATCAATGCGACCTTGTAGAATATTGTCAAGATGAACACCAATCAACCATGGTCGAAATAGAAGGTATGATTGTTGAACAACCTGTTTCTATTTTGATAGATCGAGGCGTAAACTTAAGTTATATAAGCCCTAAGATGGTGCAAAACTGAAAATTAAAATAAAAAATTTTTAGCAAGCATGGTTAGTTCAGTTAGCTACAGGAACAAAAAGGAAAGAGACCCATAAATTACCAAATATTACTGTAAATTTAAATGGGTATGAAACTGAACTGAATTTAAATATTTTACCTCTAGGTTCTTATGATGTATTAGTGGGAATAGACTAGTTAGACAAATAGAAAGAAATATTTAATTTCTTAGATAAAATAGTACATTGTATAGATAGTGAGGGAAAAATTAGTGATAGTGAAAGCAAAACCCAAGACCAATATATGCTGATATGATTTCAACACTACGGTTAAAAAGGAAAGCAAGGAAAGGCTATTAAGTGTATGTTGTACATGTTGAAGAATTGGGAGAACAAACCGAAAAAAGAAACCTGAGAAAATTTACTAGTAATAAGAGACTTCAAGGATGTATTTCTAGATGAAATTCCTCAATTACCCCCTAAAAGGGGAAATTTATTTTTCATTTGAATTAATACAAGGAGCTATACCAGTCTCTAGAGCACCACACAAAATGAATACCCCGAAAGTTGTTAGAATTAAAAATGCGGCTACAAGACTTACTCGAACGAGGCTATCTTAGGCCAAGTTTGTCCCCATGGGGACCACAGGTATTGTTTGTTCAAAAATAAATATGGTACATTCGAAATGTGTATATATTACGGACAAATGGAGAAAGCTGAATATCAAAAAATAGATATCCTATACCCATGATAGATGATTTATTTGATCAAGTGAGAGGAGCTATCGTCTTTTCAAAAATTAATTTAAGGATAGGCTAACATCAACCGAGAATAAAGGATGAAGAAATAAATAAAATTGCATTCGAACTAGATACATACACTATGAATTTATAGTTCTACCTTTTAGGTTGACTAATGCACTGCTATCTTTATGTGCCTAATGAACAATGTCTTAAGTAAATATCTAGATAAATTCCTTCTAGTGTTTATTGATGACATTACGGTATATTATAAGAATGAACCTAAACATAAAGAACATCTTAGAATTGTCTTACAAACAAGCTTAGAGAACATCGATTGTATGATAAGCTTAGCAAAATATGAATTTTATAAAGATAAAATTTAGTACTTGGGTCATGTAATTTCGAAAGAGGATTAGTAGTGGACCCGGAAAAGATACAAGCTATCATGGATTGGCTCGTGCCTACTGATGTGTCCTCCATAAGATCATTCATGGTAATTGTAGGATACTATAGGAGATTTGTAGAAAGATTTTCAGCCTTAGCATATCCTATTACCTCTCTATAGAAGAAAGGCATGAAGTTTGAGTGGACGAGAAAAAATGTCAACATAGTTTTGAACAGTTAAAACTTAAATTAAAAATTTACTCCTATTTTGAAGATTTTTGATCCAAACCAAGAATCCGTAGTATGTACAAATGCTTGTGAAGAAGGATTAGGAGGAGTGTTATTACAAGAAAACTTAGTCATAACTTATGAGTCAAGAAAATTAAAGAAACATGAATAGAATTATACTATGTATGACTTAGAGTTAGATATTGTAATACATGCTTTGAATATATGGAGACATTATTTGTTAGGGAAGAAGTTTGTATTGATGACAGACCACATAAGTTTGAAATATTTTTTTCACACAACTCGATTTGAATTCTAGACAGGCTAGATGGTTGTCCTTCCTTAGTGAGTTCTACGTGGAGATCAAACATATCAAAGGAAATGAAAATAATATTTCATATTCTTTAAGTAGGAATACTCATCAAGATTTGACTAGTGTTGGGAGTAGTGCAAATTTTGACATTGAATGATTGATCCAAGAAGTAATGAGTCAAGATCCAACTATGAAAACTCCAAAAAAAATTGCAGAATAATGAGATAGTGGGATATACTCAAAAGCGGAAAGGATTTATTTGTTACAAAAAACGAAAGTTGTACATTACCAATGTGAACTCATTAAAAAGTTAAATTTTAGATGAATATCATAAACGACTCTATGTAGGATATCCTGGGTATCGTAAATTTATTTCTAGCCTTGAGAAAGAATATGTTTTGGCTAGGTATGAAAAAAGGACGTGGCTAACTATTTAGCTAGATGTTTGGAATTTCAACAAGTAAAAGTAAAGCATCAACATCGAGCCAGATTGTTGAATCCTTTACCTATCCCATAATGGAAGTGGAAGCAGTTTCCATAGATTTTATAACTCTATTGCCAAGAACTAAATACCAACATGATTCTATAATGGTATCTGTAGACACATTGAAAAAAATGCACACTTCTTACCAATACAATCAACTTTTTGTACAACTCAAGTAGATAATATGTTTATGAAAGAGATTGTAAAGTTACATGGTATTCCTAAAATGATCATATCGAGAGAGAGATTCAAAGTTTACCTCAAACTTTTGGAAGAATAGGTTTGGGGGGAGTGGGTACCAAATTGAACTTTAGTACTCGCATACCATCCCCAAACTGGATGGAAAAAGTCGAAAGAACAAACAATATCTTAGAAGACATGTTGAGAATGTATGTTATGGATAGACGTACAAAGTGGGAAGAATTTCTACATTTGGCATAGTTTGCATACAATAACAATGATCAAGCCTCAATCAAGATGAGTTATTTTGAAGCATTGTATGGTAGAAATTGCCACACACCTCTTAGTTGGAGCCAGCCATAGGATAAGTTAATACTTGGACTAGATGCATTGCAGTTGAAAATGGAAAGAAAGCATGTGAAGAAAATTCAACAAAATATTAAGACAACACGAGCCATGCAAAATAGCTATGCTCGATAAAAAGAGAATTGATAGAGAAATAAAAGTGGGTGATCATGTTTACTTGAGGATTAATCCCAAAAATAGTACTTTGTACACTGGGTAGCTCTACTAAATTAGCACCATGCTACTGTGGACCTTTTGAAGTGCTAGAAAGAATAGGGATAGTAGCATATAAGTTGGCTTTACCTAGTCACATTAAGGTTTACAAATTTTTTTCATGTTTCATTATTAAAAAAATTATCTACATGATCCTACTCATGTCATTGATTTGCAATATGATACAGCTGGAACAAGAAGCGGAATTTCTTGCAGAGCCACTTCACATCCTGGCACGGGAAGAAATTGAGCTCCGAAATAGGACAGTAGCCACGGTGAAAGTGTTGTGGAATTACTTTGCACCCGAAGAAGCTACGTGGGAGTGAGAAGAAGATATGAAGGAAAAATATTCATCACTGTTTGAAACGTAATTTATATTTTTTTTTGCAACACCAAGGACAGTGTTTTGTTTTAGAGGGGAATATATAATATCCCTAGTTTTACTACTTTTATTAGACATTTGAACAAACCTAAAGGGTAAAGTGGACCCAAGGGAAAACAATTATTGTGAAAAATTTTTTATTATATTATTTTGAATAAAAATGGAAATGGAATTAGTTGTGTAAAGACTAGAGTACAATTAGAGATCGGGGAGTTCAAGTCAATGAGGATGGATAAGGCTCCAAAGACTTTCCCGATTCTACAAAAATCCTTGGAGAAAATAGATTAAATATTGATTATTAAATTGGAGATAAAAATCTAAAAAAATTCCCCCATTAAAGAGGGAAAGTTATTGGGAAGAGGTGGAATAAATATAGAAAGAGGAAAAAGCTAGTTTTAAAGTACTTTTGTGGAAAAAACAAAAATGAAAGCCTAGGAAAAAAAGGAAAACAACATCCCGATTAATCGAACGAGATTATGGAAACAAGATGATGGGAAAGTAGGCTTGAATAATAACATTTTTGGTACACAAAAGCTTGTCTATTGCTTGGAAGGAATTGATCTTTGCTCAAGGGGAGTTGTGGAGATAGAGCTCAAAGGTTGGGTGGAAAATAGTCTACCATAATTGGTATGGACAAGTTAATTAATTTTGTCTTCATTTTTGTGTAATTATGCTAGAGTTTATAATTGTAATGAATTTGGTAGCAAGAGAGGTGAATGAGTATTTTTCTATGTATTTATGCGATACTGTACACTTTTCTTCTAGTCGTAAAGTATTCGTATCTCGTGCATTTAACAGAACCTACTATAATACATATAGTGTAGTTCTATATTGTTGCACAGTATAATTTTAGGAATAGTGCCAACTCACTAAATGTATAAATCTTTGAAGTAGGTTTAAATCTAAGGTTAGGCATAAAATTTCAGTTATACATACAAAAAGTAAATATAAGAGAAATAGAAATTATCCAACCGACTATGACAACGTGTTAAATAACATTATATCGAATGAAAGAACTATGTTCTAGTATTAGGCATGAATCTAGGAAATTAAATTCTATCTTCTCGCTATAACATAATTAGAAGATTTTGAATTTATACATAAGTTATAGTATTATATCAAAAATGAAGCAAAGGTTACATAGAATATTAATTATGTTGAATAGTAGATGTAATTTCATTTCAGAAATAAAGTATAGTGGATTATACCGAATTAAAATAATTATGGAGACTTATATATATACATGATTGTCAAAAAAATTATTTCCCAAAATTTAATTAGATTTTGGATTTAGTCCCATGAATTAAAAACTACATAACCCCTATGAAAATAATTCGATTTATATTAAGGGAAGTCCTCAAGGAAGTTTTGGACCAACTCGTACAATGAAATCCAATCATTCCGTCACTATATCATACATAATGCTAACCAAGCCGTAAAATGAAATAAGAAGGTAAAGGGTACTGCACATAAATAAATTTATAGAATTTAATAAATGTCTTTAAATTCAGGGAAAGTAGTAAAAATTGAAACAATAGATAGTGAAAAATTAACATATAATTATTACCTTACTGGGTTGGAATACAACGGGAAGGTAAATATTTCTTATAAATGAATGTAGAAAACAAATTAAATTCTAGAAGAAGAGGAATAAAATAACAAAAAATGAATTTCTATACATATAGGAAAGAACGAGTGGTCGAAAAGTATTGCAATAGAAGACTGGGCATACTTTGAGTGATCGAGGAAAATTTCGTACTCTTGTACAATAACTTATATTACATTAAATATTTGAGATTATTACCTACTTTCAAGCTTTAATAAGGTATTATGAAAATTCAATTCAAACAAACAAAAAGGTGTAGAAGTCTCAATGCTTGAGAAAAAATTGAATAATTCTAGAATGAATAATATTCTCAAATTGTCATAAGAAAACGATGAGTTGCGGTAAACTTAGAATCGAAAAATTGTAATCGAAAAAAAATAGTAGGAGTCCTAAGTCA
This sequence comes from Pinus albicaulis, assembly GCA_034641835.2. Taxonomy (NCBI): domain Eukaryota; kingdom Viridiplantae; phylum Streptophyta; class Pinopsida; order Pinales; family Pinaceae; genus Pinus; species Pinus albicaulis. The sequence goes on along the minus strand of JAXQQM020059668.1, from coordinate 377,892 downwards.
ATTCCTAAATCGAATTTCGAATGGATGGTGAACATTATAAAATGGTAAGGATTCCAATAATTGTAATCAGTGTCCAAAACCAATGAGGAATTACATTCGTAAAAACATTTAAAATCCAAACAAATTACAATCTCAATGCATAAATTTTGTAAGGGAATTGAAAAAAGTATTATAAAATGAAAACTCCATTAATTGGACAAACTTTGTCTATGAAACAAGGGTAGGCATGTCGAAAAATTACACTTGCTTTTTTAGAGGAGAGAAGAGGCAAGTAAAATAAAAAATATAACATTTAATGAAAACCCATAAATTTTATTTTGCCACAGATGCTCGATATAGAGTAAAAAGATGTAGAGTACAGTGTATAAAGAGTATGCATACATGGAGAGGCAAGGTAATGCCAAGAGGAAAACATGAATTTGGACAAATCTCATGTTAGGAAGAGTGTGAGAGAGGGCTTCGCTCTCACGAAGGAAATCCCCCACCTGCGTCCAACAAAAGGAATCATTAGAAAGTCAAAATTAAACTCAGTAGAAATCTATAATTTATGAGAGAGATGAATAAGAAAATTAATCGTATATAAAAAACGTTGAAATGGAGTCCATACCCAAAATGAATAGTAATATTATCACATAGCAATAGCATGACAGTAAATTAGATTTACTTTCACTGGTTGAGGGCTCTAATGCTTGAGAAGCAGTAGCAATTGGATTGACCATAACATGGAAGAGAAAATTCAACGTTGTTTGCAAAAAGACGTAACCTTCCTGGAGTAAAAAATCAACATTTGAACCATAATAAATAATTAATTATTAGTTTTAGAGAAGAATGGTTAAAGGAAAATTAAATTCAAAATACAATCAACCATAGAGATCTTCGAAATTCATAAATGTTACAACAAGAAAGGAACCCTTACTTGAAATTCATCACGAAGGTGAAGAAATTGTAAACCTCTACATCATGGGTTGCAGCTCGCATATGAGTTTAACCTAAATCTCTTGAAAAAACGAGTGTCCGTGGCAGACCCGCAGTCGAATACGAAATGATGCCAAAAAGGTGGAACAGAACAAAAGTATGGTAGAAGAAGAATAAACCTAATCAAGAATACGACTAACCATCAACCGTCCACTTGTAACACATGAAACAGAGGGATTATCCCGATGGAGATGAGTCGTTAAATCAATAGGACGAAAGCCATGTGATGGCTTTAATGGCGAAGGGACCACTTATAAATGCCAAAAATATCGAGATGATAATAAAAAATCAACAAATTGGACTTAAAACCATATGGCTCAAGATTTCAATACTAAATTCATATATGCATAATTGATTTATGTGCCCAGGGTTGATATCGTCACGTAAGAGGATTGTGTGGTAACCCTATGAATAATTTGGAACTTACGTTAACCCCCAAAGGAAGGGATACGTAATGTGACTCCATAGTATGACAACAATCTACATAGGGATCGAGGAAGTTAACATGTAAGGTTGAAATTCAACTAAGGTATTCTCATACAAAGAGTTTGAAACTCGAAACAAATATTCATATATAAAGTATGTTGGAGGATGAATTTAGTTACATATGGTAGAAATTAAATAAGTATGATAGATATGTAAAAAAGGCTGAAATTAGTTAATTGATAATTGGATCCCTTGTGGCCAGAACGTGGGTAAGTAAATAAATTCAAAAATAAATCATATGGTGAAGGTTAAAACTATAACCTTAATCCAAGATTTAATTATCAATTGAGGGAGGTTGATAATGTAAAGTAAGTAATTAAATATAAAATGATAAGGTAATTAGAGACCAACAAAAATATATACTTTTGCTATTATTATAAGAAGGAAATTCAAATGGTTAAAGCATAATATAAAAATCTTATTATGATAGAAATGTATACGAAGCCTCAATCATATTTTAGTCACATAAGGTGGTAAAGGAATGTCGCCAATACTAACTTCTAATAAAAGTTGCCGATGAAAATTGTTGAACGTGAATTCGACAAGAATTAGACAAGATTAATGCAAACATTAAATCTAATAGATGGGTTCGTAAAAATGTGATGAAACACATTCATGTAGTTGTAGGTAGTTATTAATTAACCTATAAAGAAAAAAAAATTGTGGAAGCGATTTGTTACACTAGACTAGCCTAGCCTAGCCTAGCCTAGCCTTTTCTAGCCTATCATAGTCTACTCTAGCCTAGTATACTCTACTCTAGCCTAGCCTAACCTAGCCTAAATTATTGTATCCTAGCCTAAAGAATTCTAGCAAAGCCCTAGCCTAGCCTACTCTCGCCTAACGTAGAATTTCCTACACTAGACTAGCCTAGCTTAGCCTTGCCCTCACCGCTAGCCTAGACTAGCCTCACTATAACCCTAGACTAGCCTAATGTAGCCTAGCCTAGCTCTACTTTATCCTAGCCTACTCTAGCCTAGCCTAGCCTACTCTATCCTAGCCTAGCCTCGTGTACTCTTCAAATTATGTCTTATTTTCTTTACTAATTCATCCATTTATTGCAGAATATTAGGTTTGAGAATCAACCTCTCTTTGAGATGACTCCAACTAAAAAGCGATGCAACATTTCCACACATATAGAGCTTCAAATGGGCTCTTATTTATATGCACATGATAGCTACTATTATTAGAAAACACCACTAAATGTAAATAATCCTCCAACTTGGTGGGTTGTTCTATAACATATATCTGCAACATATATTCTAGTATCTGGTTTGTTCTTTATATTTGAACATCTATTTAAAAATGGTAGGTTGTACTAAAGTTCAGTTGTGTACCCATCCTCCAAATAGTGTCTTCCCAAAATTTGAAGTAAATTTGGTGTCCTATATAATATAATTTCTTTTAGTATTCCATGTAACCATTCCTTCTTGAAAATCATTGCAATATATGCTACCTTGTATGTAGAGTGAAGAGGTATAAAGTGGGTTACCTTTTCTTAACTTGTTTAGTAATACCATAACTAAATCATATTGTCTCCTAGTTATAGATAGACGAGTGATAATATTCAAGGATATGGCATCCAATTTACACTTTAGAATGGGTATATGCTTTATTAATCTGGGTTAGCATTTGTGTTACAAATTCACCAAGTAGCATTATAAAAACTTTTCCAAATACTTTTAAGTGTCACATTTCATACGTAGCTAATAAAAATTATTTTCCTAAGCCTATATTCACCTTTTCATATCTCTAGCTGACTCTAAAAATGGGATTTGATAATGCTAATACATAATTAATTATTTAATGGAAGACTCATTTGGAACATATATTATATTCCTAGAAGATAACATACTATCTTTCTTTTGTGCATAACTAGGAAGTTCTATATTTTTTTCTTGCTATTGCAAGAACTAATAACCTTAATATTTTAATGTTGTTGCCCCTCTATGTTTTGCAAATTTTTCTTTGCACTAATTACATCAAAGAGATGGCATCCGATTTTCCCTCTAGAATGGGTAAATGATTTGGTAATATAGCTCGGTGTTCGTGTTCCAAATTCACCCGGTGAGCATTCTAAACACTTTTCCAATTACTTAGAAATGTCACATTTAATATGTAGCTAATAAATTTTTTTTCTTAAGGCTATAATCATATTTTCATATCGTGGCAACCTGAAAATGGATTTTTGATGATGAGTATTCATAATTAATTGTTTCATGGAAGACTCATTTTGGAACATATATTATATTCCTAAAAGACAACAATTTGTGTTGCTTTTTTTAGCATAACTAGGAAGTTGTATATTTTTTACTTGCTATTATGACTACTCGTTAACTTAATATTTTAAGGTTATTGCTTTCGTTCTTTTTTTTGAAAATATGTCTTTGCACTAATGACAACAATTTCACCTATTTGATTTTCATTTCTACTTAATTCATCTTCTACCTCATTCTCCTTCTCCTTTATATGCTTGACATCAAATTCAAATTTGCTCAAGAAGGCCATGCATGTTACCATTGTAGTGTTGAAATTGGGCTAGATGAAAAAAATACTTTAAACTTATGTAATCATGGTAAAAAAAATTCTTAAGAGATAATGCCTCCACCTTTTTTAATGCGTGTATAAAAATAGCCAATTCAATATCATAAACAACAACATAGATTTTTCTCATGTGTCTTTAATTTTCTTGATTCATAAGATACCACATAATTTTCGGCATCAACAAACCACCTAGCCCCACAGGGGAAAGCATTTGTACAAATAATAAAATATTTTTTTTGGATCAACAATATTCAACGATCGAGTGATTGTTAATAAGTATTTTAATCGTCAAAACTCTTTGGACACTTTGGTGTCCAAATAAACTTCACTCCTTTTTTTCCACAAAAAAGGAGTTGGGATAGAGTTATCTTACAAAATCTCTATATTAATCTTCGATAATATCAAGCAATACCCATGAAGGAGTTAATATCAAGAACATCCTTATGTATTGGCCAATTTAAAACAACCTTTTACCTTTTTAGGATCAACAAATATGCGTTCCTTAGAAATCACATGTCTCAATTAGTGAACTTTATCTTTATAAAAATCATTGTTCCTAAAATTTACATACAATTTATGTTCTCTTAATGTTAGTAACATTATCCTTAACTGATTTTCATGCTTGGTATTTGAATATATCAGAAAAAAATCAATCAAAACCTATGCAAAATTATCTAGATATTTATTGAACACACTATTCATTAGACATGTAAAGATATACGATGTCTTTCTAAGGCCAAATTGTAGTACTACAAATTTTGTAGTGTCCATACCATGTTATAAATGAATTTTTATGTTTGTCCTCATATTTGATTCTTAACTCATGGTAAACTAATATAAGATCTATATTTGAGAACATTTTTTCCCCTCTAACTTGATCGAGCAGGTCATTTATTTAGGGTAAAGGATATATATTTTTAATTGTTAGCTTCTTTAGTTGTTGGTAATCTATGCACACTGAAAATCCCATCCCTTTTCCTTGCAAAACATATAAGGGGCTCCCAAGGGGAAACACTTGGTCATATGTATCCTTTATAAGAAAACTCTTGAAATTGCATATTCAACTTCATAAATTCAAGCCCACTCATTTTATAATTTTCTTCATACGAAATATGTCACTCCTACAACTAACTCAATTGAAAAAATCTATGTCTCTCGTTAGCATTTATCCTATAATATCTTCCCGAAATGCATCCTTAATAACTTTAATTACTTCTATGTGTGTCTATAGTATCATTTTTGTGTTTTCTTTGTAATTTATTCTATCTATAAAACAAAGAATTCACAATATTTTTGGGCACACCTTCTCAAATCGTAAGGCTAAAATTTGTAGAGTGGAGATAGGACCCTAGTATGCCTTTTAATTCTTAAAAAAATCATTCTTCATTAGCATAGGTAATTTTTTTTCTTTAAACAATTAATTATACATTGAATTTTATCCAACCAATCCATTCCTATCAACAAAGTCTGTTATATATCCATTTAAATTTAAAAGGCATTATTTAACCCAAATTTTCACTTTTCTTTTAGTGTCTCTACTTGGCTAAACCAACTAGAAATTTTAAATATTTCTATTCGTAACTTTCATATTTGGAAGAATTATTGATTGACATAACTAGTATTGGCTCACTATTGATTAATGCTTTGTGTGCTTGTCTTGCTTTGGATGCCTATTGTATGGCACTCGCAAATCTTGGAATAATTTGGTATTGTATGGGATTTTACTAAGTAAATGGGATTCTCCACAACCCAAATGTTTTCAAGGTTCTCTTTCTCTTCCACCATTAATTCCTTTACTATTTAGATCAATGTGTTTGGAACTAGTTTGGGACTCTACATATTCTAGATAATTATTCAAGATAAACCTCTTGGGCTGATGGATTTTTCCGGAAAAACAAAAAGAGAAATCAAAATAGAGGATCTTGACTTCTTAATTCCAATTTCAAATTCTACTTTTTTATTTCTTAGACTAGTATTATGAGCCTTCACTTTTATATTTAAATTGTTGATAACAAATGATCAGTTTTCGTATAGCTTCATCAATGGTCTTTGGATTTTCAAACTCAATCATTTCCTTGTGTGAGAGAGGAAGGAAATATAGAAAATGTTGCACCTTCGCTTGTTCCTCTTGAATGTATGGAACATATCTTAATAGGTTTGTAAATTTCTCCATAAACTCATCCATACTTAATTTTCCCAACTTTGAATCATGAAAATCCTTGGCCCAATCATCATAATATATCTTTGTTAAGTACTTTTTCCTTGAATTGTTTAGGGAATCCTTCCCCGCGTAAGTCTATTTTCTTCTATACTATGTCTTGTTTTTGTTTCCTCCAAACATTGTGAATGTAAAAATTCCACTTATCATAATTTTTTTTTCTAATTATAGCATAATTACTAATTTTGTCATCAAGGACATTTATGTATTTCATCACCATTCGATGTAACTCTATCGTTGTATTTTCTGTTGTGAGAATTTCCTTCACAACTTATGATTTCATGTATACAATATTTTTCGGAGATATATGATTATTTTGTTTTCGAACAATTTCATAATTCAGTTTTTAGTAGTGATCTGTCCTTGAAGACAAAGTCCTTCACCAAACTTGTTCTACTATAAATCGCATTTACAATTTCTAGTGATTTCCGATCTTTACCATTTTATACTATATCTAGCATAATATGTTAACATCATACTTTATATTATACCTTAAAATATGGATGGTATTCTAATCTCCTTTCATCAATTTTTTCCAGTTCCACATTATATAACACCTTTAACACACTATATGGCACTCTTAACATCTATAAGAGTTAATATTATTTATGCTATCAAATTTTACTATTTGATACATATACCTTTGTTTAAATAAAAGAGTATAACTAAACCCATTCAAAGGATGTAATGATACTATTAATATATCCTCAAGCATATAACGGTATGTAACTTTATAACAAGAAGTTGTATTATATAGATTTAATATTTTCCCTTCCTACCTTAATGACGAATTGGCCCTTCGTAACATTGTTACGTTATATCCATCACTTTAAGATTTCATTTATTTTATAACATACATTACATTATCAATATGTAAGTCTTTACACATCAGTTCTAATTTAATTTAGTGTCATACATTAATCGATTTGTGGATTCGAATATATGATCCGTAGATATCTAAGTGAGAGGTTTTAATACCTTTCTAGTTTCGAGATTTTCATGTTTATAATTGTACTCCGGCATTAAATTAGGCACATGTCTCCGAAGATTTTTTATACCCACTGTTAGTTTAGATCATCTGCCATGTTGATCGTCATGATGTTTTTCGTATGTCTATCCCTGGTTAATTTCGTAGAGGAAACCCAATTCCAATTTCTCATTTTTCGTTTTGGCATTTCCAACTCTTTAGCTCTGGTTTTTCCATCAAACCCTCCTCTTTGGGTTTCTCATGTCATCCATCGAATTTTTCCAGCCCTTACCACACAAACAATCTATTGGTTGGCCGTAAGGCTTCATTATCAAACTCGGTTCACGTTTTCTTGAGGTAAGGTAGTATAGGTGTTATGATTTTGTTATTGTTATGAGAATGCTACCTCTGTAACATTTATTTTGTTTGGTTTAAAAAAATTTTGTTTAGATTTTATTATTATTCTCTCGTAGCTAACATATTTCGTTTTGGTTGCGGGGTTTCATTTTACCCGAGGTTTTTTTCAAATTGTCATCCCTAAATGTTTCAGGAAGCTGTGAGGTATATTTCTTCCCCTCCACCAATAGGTACAAACTTAACCTTCCTTGGTCGTCGTATTTTATACTCTCTCCGTGACTATAGTTTTCATATAGTGCTTCCATTTCCTTACCTTACTATTTTACAGTGGATTGAATCCTCGATTTAATTAAGTTATCTTCTGAACTCGTATGTTGTATTCCTACCCCTTATACTATCTCTGCGTTAATACAATAGCATAGTCGTGATTTTAAATCCAGACATAATAGTCTATGTTGTTGATTACGTATTCATTGTCTATCAAGATGGCTCCCTCATGCATTATTCATCGTAAATGTTTCCACCTATGCTTAACTTGGAAAATTTGAAATTTCATGAGAGTTTTTCCAAACTCTTTGCAATTATAGCTTTTGGTTAGATTAAAATTTTGGGTTTTCATTGAATATGAAAACTTCATTACGCAACTTCGATTTTTCCCCAATTTAATCCGAGAAGCTAGCACCGAGCATGGTCATTTTACCATTCCACAATCTATGTAATTGGTTTTCTTTCAATTATCTGGACAAACATTGTGTACTCTTATTCAATTTTCACGTTAACAAGATTTCACTTTTGGTTTTCAAATCGATTTCAATTCCTATCCAAGGTAACTATTACCAAGAGTTATATGTTACATATTTCATAATAGAATTAGGGAATTTCTATTTCGGTCTTCTCTATCACTATATTCGTATTTTCCAATTCAAATCTATATAGAAATTTGATATATTTCTTTAGTTTCGACGTAACCAATTCTCATCGAAATTCTTATATCTACGGAATGATTGATTCATCCGAATTAGATTTTATTTTTTAGGTAGCTCAAAAACCCTCATTCGCTCATGAGGAATTTCGAGTTTCATTGTCTCTTTAATATTCTTCATAACATTCTCCTATTCATGAAGTTGACCTTTCGTTGACATAGTATATTTTATATGGAATTAACACTATAGTGTTACATATTTATATTCTGTATGAAATTTTCAACTTTACACTTATGTGTTTATTGAGAATAACATGAATAAATTTAGGATTTTATTAATTTCCTCAAATTAATAAAATCATGAATTGTATAGAAAACAATTAATCAATTACACACAGTTCCTCGTAATTTTGATATGCACGTCTGTCGACGTAGACTAAAGGTAGTCACTTTTCCCTCTCATTAGATTAATTTTCTCTTTCTCTTCTATTAAATTCTAATTCTTTCATTTAAGTATTTTTCTCATATGTATATGCATGTTTATTTTCACTTTCGTCTAATATAGCATAGTAAGGTAAACTTTTCCATATTTAATTACTCGTGTCACTTATTTGTATATTATTTTCTTTACTTAAATTTAAAGACATTTGTATACATACTAATTCATGTATATAATTGTATGTGTGGGTACTCCACTTCGTTCAATGCACATTTTTACCTGTTTTAATTTATAATTCTATAAATTTTGGGCAAATCATTCTGCCATTCATTCATAGTAGAATTTGGTTCCCTCTATAAAGGTTGATCCATATCGCTTTGAAGAATTCATCCTCTTGAATTATGAACTATATTCAAATTGATAATTATGTTGTAATTATTTAGTTAGGACCATGGACACTGTCTATAATTTATGACAGAATTAAATTGTAAATTATATACGTAATGATATCATGGTTTAAATTATTGTAATTATGATACGTTGTAGTCATCCTCATAACTTTGAGTTATATTTCTTTACCGCATGTACTTTATGTTATCTCGACTTTTGTTACACTTCGAGTTAATGCAATAATTTATGTATATGCATAATCTTCTAGTTATGGTACAATAACAAATCTACTTGGAATTTACAAAATAATGTTTACTAATAGAAAGGAATTTTTCTCTTTATGTATATATTTTCCTATTTAATGTTATTATTTTACAACTCATAAATAAACTAATTTAACTTCTTTTTCCATGTATTTATCTATGTTTTTGTGTATACAAATGTTAAGGTTTACAACCTAACCCTCGCATTTAAACCCTGATACCGGGGTTTAAATATTCGAGTATTGGTTTATTAAATTATAATTGTCTATGTAGCTATACAGATCAACTATATCTACTATAGTTGTTTTCTATTAAATACATCATACTAGCCTAAACAAATTTTCTACATAATTTAATCATGCATAAAATTAACTTTAAGACACAATTCCATCTAATTTACTTGAATCCTTAATCCATGCAAATAAAGAATTTCTAACTTTCTTTAGCCTTAAAGATTCGTACACATGAATTGAATTACTTGTGCATACCAATTTTTGATAATACTAATTGCCACCCAACCTTGAGCTTTCTCACTATAGCTCCCCTCGAGCAGAGACCAATTCCTCCAAAGTATAGAAAACCTATTGTCTACTCGGGAATGACTCATTTAATTTTACTTTCACTTCAACATGTTTCCATAACTATGTCTAGTTAATCAAGATGTTTTTTTCCTTCTTTTTTTTGTTTTTTTCCACAAAAGTACTTTAAAACTAGCTTTTTCCTCTTTCTAGTCTTATTTCACCTCTTCTCGATAACTTTCCACTTTACTCGGGTATCTTTAGATTTTTTATCGCCAATATAATATATTAAATTTAATTTATTTTCTCCAAGGATTTTTGGAGAATATGGGAAATTATTTGGAATCTTATCCATCCTCATGGATTTGAAATCTTGATCTCCATTTATACTCTAGTCTTTACACAATAATTCAAATTCCACATTTATTAAATTAAGAAAAAATAAAATATGTCAACAATAAGTGTTTTCCTTTCGGTCCACTCGAACCTTTAGGATTGTTCACATTGTCTAATAAAAGAAGTAAAAATAGCATATTACATATTCCCCCTCTAAAACAAAAACACTGTCCTCGGTGTTGCAAAGTATCAATTCACTTTTTCAAACAATGATGGATATATTTCCTTCATTTCTTCTTCTCGCTCCCAAGTAGCTTCTTCAGGGTGAAAAGTTTCTCCACCGCACTTTCACCCTAGCTACTATCATATTTCAGAGCTCGATTTCTTCTCGTACCAGTATATGAAGGGGCTCTGGAAGAAATTCCCCTTCTCGTTGCATGTGTATCACATTCTAGTCAATTACATGAGCAAGATCATGTACATAATTTTTCAACAAGGAAACATGAAAAACATTTTGAACCTCAATGTGACTAGGTAGAGCCAATTTATAAGCTATTGCCTCACTCTTTCTATAAATTCAAATGGTCCACAGTAGTGTGGGGCTAATTTAGCACAACTACCGATATGTAAGGTACTCTTTTAGGCTTAATCCTCAAGTAAACATGGTCTCCCACTTTGAATTCTCTTTTTGTCTCCATAACTCTTTTTGTATGTCTTGAGCTATTTTAATGTTTTGGTAAATTATCTTCATATTTCTTTCCATCTCTTGTAATTCATCCCATTCGAAGAATTAAATTATCTTATGGTTGACTCCAACTAAGTGGTGTGAGGCACTTTCTACCATATAATGCTTGAAAATGACTCATCTTTATTGAGGCTTCATAACTATTATTATATGCAAATTCTTCTAGATGCAGTAAAATATTCACATCTTGTAGGTCTATCCATAACATACATGCATAACATGTCTTCTAGAATCCGGTTTTTCCTTTCGGCTTTGTCCATCTGTTTGGGGATGGTAGGCGGTACTAAAGTTCAATTTGGTACTCATTCCTCCAAACAGAGTCTGCCAAAAAAGTCGAAGTAAACATTTCATCTCTATCTGGTATAATCATTTGAGGAATACCATGTAATTTCACAATCTCTTTCATGAACACATTAGCTACTTTAGTTGTACCAAAAGTATATTATTGGTAAAAAAGTGTGAATCTTTAGTCAATGTGTCTAGAACCACCATTATAGAATCATGTTGATATCTAGTTCTATGCAATCTAGTAATAAAATCTACGTGAAACTATTTCATGTTTCCATTCCGGAATAGGTAAAGGATTCAAAAACCTGCTTTGGATGCTAATGCTCTACTTTTAATTGTTGACATTCTAGACATCTTTCTAGGTAATCAGCGCATATTTCTTCATACCATGCGAAAACATGTTCTTTCTCAATACTCGAAATCAATTTTTTGATAACAGTGATGCCCTGCATAGACCCATTTATGATACTCATCTAAAATTTCTTGTTTTAATGAGCTCATAGTTTGGAATATCCAATATGATTTTATAATAAATAAGCCCTTTTTTATTTTCGACGTATCCCGATATTTTAGCGTTTCTGCAATTTTTTCTTGTATTTTTTTCATAGTTTGGATCTTGACTCACCACTTCTTGTTTCAATCCTTTCTATGTCAAATTTCACACTACTTCCAACATTATTCAAAATATGATGAGCATTCATACTCAAATCATCTACAACCCTTATTTTACTTTCCTTTAATATGTTTGATTTCCATGTCAAACTCACTAAGGAAACACAACCATCTAGCTTGTCTAGCATTTAAATAAGGTTGTATGAAAAAAAATATTTCAAGCCTATGTGATCTATCATCAGTACAAATTTCTTTCCTAACTAATAATGTCTCCACATTTTCAAAGCATGTATTACAATAACTAACTCTAAGTCATATACAGTGTAATTCCTTTCATGTTTCTTTAATTTTCTTGATTCATAAAGCTATGACCGAGTTTTCTTGTAATAATACCCCTCCTAATCCTTTCCGCACATGCCATCTGTACACATTATAAATTATTTGTTTGGATCAACAATCTTCAAAATAGGAGCAGCTTGTTAGTTTAAGTTTTAATTGTTCAAAACTATGTTTATGTTTTTTCTCGTCCACTCAAACTTCACTCCCTCTTTCCGTAAAGATGTAATAAGATATGATAAGGTTGAAACCTTCTACAAATCTCCCGTAGTATCCAAAGCGATACCCATGAATGATATTATAGCTGGAACATCAGTAGGTGCATGCCAATCTATGATATCCCTGTATCTTCTATGGGTCTACTTCCAATACCCTCTTTCTGAAATTACATTAACCAAATACCGAATTTTGTCTTTGTAAAATTCACATTCTCTAAGTTTGGCATATAACCTATGTTCTCTAACTATTTGTAAGACAATTATGAGATGTTCTTTATGTTCTGCCTCATTTTTTGAATATACCAAAATATCATCAATGAACACCAAAACAAATTTGTCTAGATACTTATGTAACACACTATTCATTAGACACATGAATGTAGAAGGTGCATTAGTCAACCCTAAAAGGTAAAACTACAAATTCATAGTGCTCGTATCTAGTCCTCGAATGTTGTCTTGTTGATGTCTTCATCTTTAATTCTTAGTTGAAGATAGTTGTTCTTAAATCAATCTTTGAAAAAGACAAATGAGATCCTCTCACATGATCAAATAAGTCATCTACTCTCCGTAGAGGATATATGTTCTTTATAGTCAATTTATTTAGTTTTACGTAGTCTATACACATCCTAAAGGTGCCATATTTATTTTTTAACAAATAGTACATGTGCTCCCCAAGGAGACACACTTGGTCTGATGTAACCTCCGTCTAGCAACCCTTGTAGTTGCAGCTTTTAATTTTAACAAATCAGGAGTACTCATTCGGTAGGGTTCTCTAGAGACGGGTGTACCTCCAGGGTACCAATTCAATTGAGAAATCAATTTCTCTTTTAGGGGGGTAAATGGGGGGATTTCATCCAGAAACACATCCTTGAAATCTCGAATTATCGCTAAAGTTTCTACAACTTCTTTTTCAATTTGTTGTTCCAATTCCTCCACTTGTACAACATACACTTGATAGCCTTTCCTTGCTATCCTTTTTAGTTGTAGTATTAAAATATGTCTTATTGATATGAGTCTTGCTTTTCCTTTTTACTATCACTCAGTTTTCCCTAACCATTTATACAATGAATTGTTTGATCGGAGAAATTAACTATTGCTTTTTTGCTTTTTTCTAACTAAACCATTCCCACTAACACATCATAGGATCCCAGGGGAAAAATATTTAAATTCAGCTTTAGTTTCATACCCATTTAAATTTACAACAATATTTGGTAGTCTATGGGTCACTTTTTCTTTTTGTTCTCGTAGCTAAATGAACTAACCATTCTTGTTGAAATTTTTTCTCGATTTAAATTTTGCACTTTTTCCACCATCCCGATGACTTATATAGCTTAAATTTTCTCCCTGGATCTATCAAAATAGAAACAGATTGTTCAGCGAAATCATACCTTCAATTTTTGATAATGGTTGATTGGTGTTCATGCTGGAAATCCTCTAGTGCAGCATCGATTCTTGGAATGTTTCTAGCAACATAATTTACAGTGAGTCACCTCTCTTAACACTTGAATGTTTTGAACTTCTCAATGAGGACATCCCCTTTAACAGTGAGGGTCTCCATAACCCCAACACTTTAATTGTTCCTTCATTTTTACAATCCCTTATTTCTTGTTGTTTACATCCATTTGTTTAGATGGAGTTTGTGATTAGGTCAAGTTGATTTTCTCCAACTTTGTTAAAAAAATTTCCTTTGATGATTTTTTTCCCAATTTTTTTCAAATATGATGGTTTTACTCCTTTTCCACTAGAGTCTCCTTTCCCTTTTTTTTTGTTTTTCTAATTTTCTCATCGATCATTTCTGCCTTTGAATTGTTGATAACAAAATCTTGCTTTGCACACCGCTTCATCCATTGTCATAAGATTATCAAATTCTATTCTCTCCTTGTAGATTATAGGTATGCGCTTTAAAAATCATTGTACCTTGGAAATTTTCTTCTTTGATATAAGGGCACATAGCGAAGCATGTTAGTGAATTTTGTAACAAACTCATATATAGTGAGTTTTCGTGATCTCATCTCATGAAATTCTTTCGCTTTGTCATCATAATATCTCTCATTCGGATATCTAGATTTGAATTTAGTTTGAAAGTATTCCCAAGGAACAGTTTTCTCATCTATTACATGTACCATTTTGGTTTCTTCCCACCACAAAGTAGCTTTACCATGTAGTTGGTAAATAGCCAATTTGGCTTTCGAGGTTACTTCCATATTCATATAATTCAAATTATTTTACCATATTTAGAATCCAAGCTTTTGAATCTTCATCCTTTTCACCATCATAAGTGGGAGGTTTATTTTTTTGGAATTCTCTTTGCAATTCCTTTTTCTTTTTGGATTGTTGTCTAACTACTTCACCATTCTCGCATCCTTCGAAGTTGGTTTCAACTTGTTTTCACTTTATTCTAGGGTCTTCACTTTCGTGACTAGAACTTGAGGTTAATTCCTTAATCAACCTCTCTTCCTGTTTCGTCGGTTTGCAACAATCGTTCATTTTCGATTCTCGTATGAAACAATTTTCTTTGTTGCATCTCCCCGAACATATCCAACAACCGAGCATTTTTGATTCGGTGGATTTCCCTCAACACCCGGATCTACGTACACCCCTCCTCCATCACTCATAATGGCATATCTACTTTTCTGCACTAAATCATCGTACACGTAAAAATAAATTAGTGCAAAAAAAATTCAATTTAAATTAATTTGCAGGAATAATGGATTTTTTAGTTTCATGTATGAGGACACATATATTCCCGGTGTTTCAACATGGGCTCTAATACCATCTCGTAACAACTCCACCTACCACAATTTTTTTCTAATTATAGCATAATTACTAATTTGTCATCAAGGGACGTTTATGTATTTCGTCACCATTCGACGTAACTCCATCATTGTATTTTTTTGTTCTAAGAATTTCCATCACAACTTATGATTTCATATATATAATATTTTTCAGAGATCTGTGATTCTCGTGTTTCTTAACAATTTTATAATTTAGTTTTAGTAGTAGTTGTCCTTGAAGACAATCTTTTCGCCACCTTTATTCTACAATAATCGCATTTATAATTTCTAGTGATTTATGTCTTTACCATTTTATACTATATCTAGCAGAATATGTTGACATCATACTTTATATTATACCTTAAAATATTTATGGTATTCTAATATTCTTTCATCAAAATTTCCACTTCCACACTATATAACACCTTTAACACAATATATGGCACTCTTAACTTTTATAAGAGCTAATATTATTTATGCTATCAAATTTTACTATTTCATACATATACCTTTTGTTTAAATAAAAGAGTATACCTAAACCCATTCAAAGGACTTAATGATACTATTAATATATCCTCAAACATATAATGATATGTAACTTTATAACAAGAAGTTGTATTATACATATTTAATATTTTCCCTTCCTACCTTAATGATGAATTGGCCCTTTGTAAACTTGTTGCATTATATCCATCACTTTGAGACTTCATTGCTTTTATAACATACATTACATTATCACTATGTCGGTCTTTACACATCAGTTCTAATTTAATTTACGGTTATATGTTAATAGATTTGTGGATTCGAATCTATGATCTATAGATCTCTAGGTTAAAGGTTTTAATACCTTTGTAGTTTCAAGATTTACATCTTTATGATCGTACTCTCGGTCATTAAATTAATCACATGGCTCCCGAAGATTTTTTTCTACCCACTTTTAGCTTAGATCATCGCCACGTTAATGGTCAAGATGTTTTCATATCTCTATCCTAGTTAATTTCGTAGATGAAACCCTATTCTAATTTCTCGATTTTTCGCTTTGGCATTTTAGGCTCTTCAGCTTTGGCTTTTCCATCAAACCCTTGTTTCTAGGTTTCTCATATCATCCATCCAATTTGTCGGTCTTACCGCGTATATAGTCTCTTGGTCGACGTAAGGCTTAATTATCAAACCCGGTTCACTGTCATATTCCAAAATTTTAGCCTCCAAGCTAAATGGAATATTAGAGTTGTTTCATCACTAGGTAGGTGAATAAATGGGTAGGTTTAAATTAACCTCCTTAGAGGGATCAATAACACTCCTAATGTGAAAGGAGTAAGAATAAGAAGCTAATTTGAGCACCCTTGGGTGTGAACAGAGATGGGATCATGTTAATTCAGTCAACTTTGACCAAGTCAACAAAGATGTATAGATACATTGAACTTCCTTGATGGACAGCGCAGCTTTTGGTGGAGGACAACTTGCATGAGCTTGATGGCACATGTGGATGGGACCCAATGTGGAGAGGTTCAGTTGCTATATATGGAGAGGATGGGAGCCTTTTTTATTCATGATTTTTGATTTGATCATTTGATCTTGTTTGTTTAGTCTTGGCTTCATCTTGTTGTTTAGCGGGGTTGTAGTAATGTTGAGCATAGGGTGTTCCCCTGAGCGGTGAATCCCACCTCTTCATTTGAGAGGCCTCTGGGAGAGCTTGTCCTCGTAGTGCTCCACATCTAGGCTTTGAGGCCAAGCACCATTCTTCGGTTCCAGTGTTATTTACGTAGCATGATCTTTCGAGGTTATAGGGTGTTGAAGTAGAGGTTTTTTACACCACTTACGGGTCTATTTCTTAGTAGAAGGTGCCTTCCTTCTCTTGAGAGATCAGCTAGAAAGGTTTCGAGCACATTTAATATCTTGGCAGTAGGCCAAAGTATTTTCTCATCTCCTACAATGCATGTCCCTTGTAGGAACTGTGTCATTTTGCATAGAGTTTCTGCAGCAAGGGTTAAGACCCTTGTTTCGAGCTAGTTTCCTAGGGAAAGGGCCAACCCTTCTCTCGAAAAGCTAGAGGAAGGGATTGTCATCCCTCTTTTTGTATTATTCAGCTATATTTCTGTAATTTTGTAGTAATAATGCATTTTTTTGAGCTGAATATTCATATCTTCTCTTTTTGTACTTGTACTTTCATGAAACCCTTATCGGGTTGGCTTTATAATGCAATAAGGAGGTCGGATCTTCATTTTCTTAGCATATTGTTCCATAAAGTTCCAAATCCATGTTTGTTCCAGCATTATTCTATAGAAACCCTTATAAAATAACTTTCTATCATTTGCTTCGACTCTTTTTTGCATAACTTAAGTCATGGGATTTGGCTATTTTTGAGCTAATATGATGCCGAGAGGTCTATTTAACATATCAAAAAGGTATTTATTTCTCATCCCCTTTTGTATGCAAGGGCCTAACATCATATGCTAAGGGAACCAAGCATTATTTCACCCATTAAAAAATGTAAATCTTCATAAATAATGTTTTCGTGGTCTATTTGATGCATTTTCCCCACTTGGGAATGTGTAGAAGCTCTTCTTTTACTGATGTTTCACTCATTTTATGGATATGTGTTTTTTAACACATAATATGAGTCTATTTATCACCTAACATCCATTATTATGTTCATGTGTTGTTGTAATCTCCAACTTTAGAATATCTCAAGATATTCTTATTGTTGTAGATTTTCCCTATTTTGGGATATTTCAAAGTGGTATCAAAAGCATAGTCTTGGCTCAGCCTATGGAAAATCAGCCATGAAAATATCAAGAGGAGGAGATATTAACAGAAAAGAAGACTCCATTATGTGGAGAAAGAAAGGAAGATATGCTTACAAAGCTTCTTCAAAACTCTATGTAGTGCATCACCGAAGATCTTAAGAAGATGAGAGGGAGAGATGGAATCTCTCGAGGAGTTTAGATATAGAGCTAGATCTAGATTGGCATATGATAGGGTGTGAGCATGCGGCTACACCCTATTATGCACAACGCGATCAAATGCCTAGATCGAGCAATGAAAGAGATGAAAGAAGGGAAAATGCCGAAAGAGGGAAACTCTTAGTAATTTTCTCGCAAGAGTATGAATCTCAAACTAAAAATTTTAGAGATCATATTGCTTTCAAAGAGTTTTTGCAAAGATCAAGGTGGAGAGGAGAAAGCTCGCATGACATCGATATATTTTTCTCTATCTACCTTTGATGGATCCCCAACTTGTTCAACCAAAGCTTGGGTGGAGGAGTTGTGTACTTATTTGCAGCGAAAGCACCAAGTCTCCGAAGATGAAGCCATCGAGTTGCAATGCTGCACTTTGAAGGTAAGGCCTATGCTTGGTGGATGTTTGAGTCATTTTCATTGAAAAATCTTAATACTTCTTCTTTTGCAAAGTTCACTAAAATATTGGGAGAAAGGTTTGATAAAAAACATGAGACAATCAAACCAATGAAACTTTTGCATAACTTGGAAGGACTTGCAAACTCAAAACCACTTTAGAAACCTATTGGAGGAGATCACATCTTGCATGATACCTTGCTAGAGGCAAGATCCTTGTTTCATAAACTTGGACAAGAGGGCATGGAGGCTCCTTTTGTAAAGGAGGATCCAATTATTAAGCAATTACCTACTATTCATATTGAAGATGAAGAGAAGGATGGGGGTTACAATGCTATCACATCTAGAGCATATCTAGTGCCTCATGCAGAGGGACGGAGGAGCACATGCTCGAATGGGGGATTTCTTGTGTCATTGAAATAAGTTCCCGTGATCTCACATATGGAAGGCAAAGTAAAATCAATGAGCATGATGATTGTGAGATGATATTGGTGGAAAGAAGAGGTAGGGAGGAAGGATATCATCATTTGATGAGAAGCACACACCCCACATCTATTTCGCAGAGTCGTGCAAGGAGGAGAAAGATTAGTTCATGCTCGTGAGGGAAAGGGCAAGGGTGCCCAACCATATGAATAGTCTTCTCTTACCATTGATGTCTCACCGTATGGAGGCATTCCACCGAGGAGGCTACTAGATCCGGAGTTGGTAAGAGAAATCTTGCCATTTGATTTACCACTCTTGGATTTTGGAGAGGTGAAGAGTTTGGAGGAAGACTTTGGCATGGGGGGATGTCAAAGTAGCATGAAGCATCATGAGGAGAGCTTCACATGCTAGATCACCAGTACTGCTCTCTTAGGGAGGATTGATCCATATTGGAGGTCTCAACTCTTGGTAGAGTACTCCAAGGATCTTGGTGCTTGCATGATCCTTGATGACCCCTGATGGAGATGAAAGATATATGGTAGATGATATGGTCATCTATTCTTATGTGCAAAGTCTTCTTGACTATAGCTTCTAAGCTCAAAGGGGAAAGTCTGCTACATGCAGACACATGAGGAATTATTTTCCATGCATTTTGATGCATATCTTTCCTTAGCGGGAGGAGTTCATTTGGGAGGGCATCCGAGATGACATATTTCATCATATGGAGAGATGCATAGCTCGGATGGTGATAGAGAGGAGTTCAAAACCACTTCCCTACTCTTTGGAGGTGAGGAAGAATTTCCAGTTGAGCCATTTTAGCTCAAGATCTCAAGTACATGATGGAGGATGTACAATTTCACTTTATGTTTTCTACTTCTTTACTTTATATGAGTATTATATTGTACCAAGGAGGTCTATTCCTTCTTGAATATTGTATAATAACGTACTTGAAGCCATTTTGTAGCATTTAGATTGGCTAAATCATTGGTGGTTTGTGGGGAGAAGCCACATGATTTTTGGTATTCACCATTGACATCACTTTGTACTTTCATGTTTATATCTTGTAAGATGATTGTGGCAGAAAATAAGTAGCTGGAAAAAACACTTGTTTTTTTATTGATTTGATGCAGGGCAAAGGATGCACTCGCGTTGGTTCCTTGTGTGGGACCTTGATCCACTTTCAATTTTTTCATATGACAACTTGTTTCTATTGGTTTTTTGCTTCCATGTATACTTTGATATTTCTATGTTCATGGGAAGCTTTGTTTAGAGAGTGGGATATGAGTTGAAGATGCCCATTAGGGGGTATGATTCTCCCTACTTTTCATGATGCATGCTTCAGGGAGAAGCAATGGGTAGCCCATGATTGCCAAACTACATCTCTCTTCTTCATGTGGGAGGAGCCATTTGGAGAACTTGAGTTTTTGGAGGAGACACTTCATGGTTTATTTTTTTGGTGGGGTAGCTTGGGTCACTCTTGGAGGTCATAATATTTCATCCCAAGAGCAACAACAGGCCCATACTTATCATTAACGGAGAGAGAAACCACTTGGGTGGGAGGATCCAATCTCTACATGTATCCCCAACACATTGTATGAACCAGGGGTTGAAGATCTTTTTCAGCTAACTAGATTGGCTCACTTCATTTGGATGATAGCATGGGTGTGGAATTCATTCATTGGGAATAATATTCCCCATGTTCATCATCACTCCTACCTTGAGAAAGCCATTGGATAGTAGGGAGGTTTCCACTTACCTCTTCCACCTTTCTATGATGTAAGCCATATGGTTTTGCATGCTTGGGAGGAAACATTGGAGGACATATTTGTAGCGAGATCATTTTGAGCGGTGGTGGAGACTTTTGATGAGGAGGCCACAATAAGAGGAGGGGAGGATTTTTTTCTCTCCTTATACGAGTTTAGCTTGAGGACAAGCAACATTTTGGAGGGGAGGACTGTAATATTCCAAAATTTTAACCTCCAAGCTAAATGGAATATTAGAGTTGTTTTATCACTAGGTAGGTGACTAAAAGGGTAGGGAGACCCATTAAAATATTTATAGGGATCAATAAAACTCCTAACGTGAAAGGAGTAAGAATAAGAATCTAATTTGAGCACCCTTGGGTGTGAACAGAGATGGGATCATGTTGATTCAGTCAACTTTGACCAAGTCAACAAAGCTGTCTAGATACATTGAACTTCCTTGATGGATAGCATAGTTTTGGTGGAGGAAAAATTGCATGAGATTGATGGCACATGTGGATGGGAACCCAATGTGGAGAGGTTCACTTGCTATATATGGAGAGGATGGGAGCCTTTGTTATTCATGCTTTTGATTTGATCATTTGATCTTGACAAATGTATTTAAATCTAAGTAAATCAAAAGAATATATAAATAAGTGACAAGAGTAATTAAATATGGAAAGTGTAATGTGCTATCATTTCCCGAGGCATCACATTCCACAATAAATGTTTTTTGTGAAGTATGGCGTAGCTAAGACTGGTGCTAGGCACATTGCCTCTTTAAGATGTTCAAAGGCCTTAGCTTCTTTAGGAGTCCATGAAAAGGAACATTTCTTTAATAATGTTGTTAGAGGTGGTGCTATTCTCCCATAATTCTTAACAAACTTGTGATAATACCCCGTTAACCCTAGAAATACTCACAACTCGCTTTATGGTAGTGGGGAATTTCCATTCCTTAATAGACTTTAATTTTGTTAGGGTCTACCTTAACACCCTCATGAGATACAATATGACCTAGATATTCCACCTCTTATACTCTAAAGAAACATTTGGATGCTTTTTTCATATAATTGTTTCTCATCCAATAGTTTGAGCACCCTCTCAACATGTTGAACATGATCCTTCCAAGACATATTGTAGATTAGTATATCATCAAAAAATACTAGCACAAATTTTCTAAGGAAGGGTTTGAAAATGGAATTCATGAACCCTTTAAATGTAGAAGGTGCATTGGTAAGGCAAAAAGGCATGACCAAAAATTCATAATGACCCTCATGAGTTCGAAATGTTGTTTTTCGAATATCTTCAATCTTAATTCTAATTTGATGATATCTGAACAAATATCAAACTTGATAAAATAAATTGCTCCATGTAATTCATCCAATAATTCATCAAACATAGGAATAGGGAAATTTATCTTTAATAGTGAGCTTATTGAGCTCCCTATAATCCGAACACATGCGCCATGATCCATCCTTCTTGAGCACCAATACACTCGGAGCAGAGAAAGAACTTTGACTAGGTTGAATTATACCAACCTCTAACATTTTTGCAATCATACATTTAATTTCACTCTTTTTGGACATAAGGATATCTATAAGGCTCGATGTTTGGAGGAACACTTTCACGGAATCAAATGAATTGAATGATCATGATCACGAAGTAGGTGGGAGTCCTTTGGGAGTTTCAAACACCTAGAAATGATTGTCCAAGAATTTTTGGAAATCTAGAGAAATAGATGATTTTGATGTTGGAACTTCTAGTGAGCATAATTGTGCAATTATGCCTCGTTGTTCTTTCTTCAGAAGCTTTTTCATGACACTAGATCTTATTATCTTTCTTGGCTTCCCCTGCGATCCCCGTAATTCGAATTCCTTTCATTTCGAAAAAAAATTTCAAGAAAAGTTCTAGAAAATTAAAAGCTACCATCCCCAAATATTGTAACCATTGTACTACTAGTACAACATCAAAACCTCCCATTGGAATGGAAGCATTGGACTCTTAAATACATATTCCCCCCATGATTATCTTAATATTATGGCATTTTCTAGAGAAATTTATAGTTCCTCCATTTGCAACCATCACTTGACATTATGGTGTGGGGTATAGGAAACAATTCAATTCCTTGGCTATCTTACAATGAATAAAATTATGGGTACTAACCCAAATAAATCAACACTATTACCTTTTTTCTTCTTGATATTTCCTTATATCTTGAGAGTTTGAGGAGTGGTAATTCCTGCCAATGCATTACACAATATGGTCTAAATCATTTCTTCTTCTTCTAGGGTTGGTTCCTAGTGTGTATCCTCTTCTTTTGAATTTTCTTGTTCATTTTCTTCCTCCTCTTCACAATCTATGTAAAATAATTTCTTCTCGGAACACTTATGACCTTTAGTGTATTTTCTATCACAACTGTAGCAAACCACTTTTTCTCTTTTTTTCTTCCAATTTTTGTGTTGTTAACCTTGTAGGTTGTGGAATTCTAGGAATAGCAAAACTTCCATCTTTATAGATGTGAGTGGTAGGCTTCCTTGTCGCCATAATTTTACATTCAATTTTTTCTTGCCAACTTTCGAATGCCTTCTCCAATGAATCATGTACCCAAACGCGAACCCTCATGTTGGATGTTATCCTTTATAGTCCCTATGAAGACATCAATCCTATGCTCATCTGGAATATCAGTTAACCTTATATTAAAGTTTTAGAGTTCTTCAATGTGATCCACCACCGAACCCCTTTTGTTTTAGATTTATCAATTGGCTAAAAAAGGTGTTGCTCTTTGTATCCTCATAATGTGTTATCATTTCCTCCGGAAAAAATTGACCAAGTGACAATTTTTTTATGGGAGCAAAGCCATCGATACCATACAAATGTATTTTGTTCTAAATATAAAGTTTCAATGCGTGCCTTTTGTTTGTTTTGCACATTATTGAGATCAAAATATTAATCCATCTATAGTATCCATGTTACGAGATCCTTGCCATCAAAATTCCTCATATTGATATTTGGAATATGGTGGGTCTTCCATCCAACATTAGAGTTTATGAAATCACGATTAACATTTTTTTTATTCTCATCATGAGTTTCCTCTAATATATTTTCTCCATTAGGAAACATTTCTAGTATCAACTTTGTCAAACCATCCATGTCTTCTTTTAGATCATTCTTCATGTTATCGATCTTAGCCTCCATATCTTGCATGCCATACATGCCATGCTTCAAACCATACATCTTATCTTTCTTAACCCAACACTAATATATATTCAACAATACTGAAGGGTTTATGATCCATTGATGAGTATGCTTCATCATCGATCAAACCCTTAGAAGGCCTCTGATCTTCCTATTTTGGTTTTTTAAGACCCATGGATCATCACCCAAGGTTTCATCCATTATTCATGGACTGTGGGAGGGCATATTGGACCCTTTCCTTCATTAAAAACCTGCACAAAACACAATGTTTTAGTTTAAAACCATGTTAGGTGGGCTTGAATGCATTTTTCGGGGGGTTTTGGGTGGTCGAAGGTGCTTACAGAGGGAGAAAATGGAGAAAGAGGCAAGGTTACGTATGTGAAATACCGAGCGAAAATTCGAATGGACGCGGAGAAATTCGAATTATGGCGTGGATGGGGAAAAGTGGTTTTCAAAAACCACAAATGGTTTATCACACGGGTAAAGGGAAGTTTGTGGTTTTGGCCCAAACACATGCAATACCATAGAGCATATGTCATGTGGCAAGGCGAAAATCGCCCATTTAGTGCGGGTTGCGAGGCTTTAAACGCATCGCAATTTTCTATGTGATATGCCTTTTGGGCCCGCTTGATCTCGGGTAGTGAGATTGATGGTACGAGAATGATATGTGGAGTGGCGAGTAGATTTTAAGGGTGGAGCTCGGGGACGGTTGGTGAAGAATGGTTGGTCGGCGGGGTTTTAGTGGAAGGAGTAGGCCGGGCGCGGGGGTGACATGGAGATCTTTGTCGGGTAGCACGGGGCCATAACAATGTGGAATGAGGTCGAGGATGCGATAGCTCGTTGGATCGGGGTCCAAGGCTCCCGATCAATGGTGGAGATGGCCCAATGAAAAGAAAAGGCGGGGTGAGGGAAAGCGAGGGGCCCGCATTTTAATATTTCAAAGGTAGGGGCTTTTATAATAAGGTTTTGAGGGAGTAAAAACAAAGGGGGTGGAGGTATGTTTAAATGGGGGAGGGGCTAAGAATAAGCCGAGGGCAAGGTTATATGGATTCGAAGAGGCTAGGGCTTAAGCGAGAGAGGGGCTTAAGGCCTATTATGTCAAAAAGGGGCGGGTTTAGTACATAAAACATGGTTTTTAATAAGATTAAAAGGACCCGATAGGTTAAATTTTAACCTTAAACAATGTAAAAAAGAGATTTTTTACATTGTTTAATATGTTTCTTAGGAATATGATGAATGGGGGGGTATTTTAAGAGGGTTTTGAGGGGAAAGGAAAAAATGGGTTTTGTAAAGGAAAATAGGGAGTGAATGAGAGTGGGGGGTAAGGTGTTGGAATGAGGCAAACAGGCCTAAAATGATGTAGTCTTTCTTTGAAGCGAGGGGTAGATTTTTAGGAGGCGAGAGAGAGGGAAAAATATAGTAAACATAGTTAGTTTAGGATAATGAAGGCGGTGAGATTTCTAGAACTCACAATATTTCTCAAATCTTGTTTTCTAGAAATCTAGGATCATAACTTAGTCATCTTTGGATATTAGCAAAAATTACCGATGACTAACAGTGGCTCCACTTGGGGAGAGCATCTTTCCTTTCAAGGTGTCCGAAACCTCCAGTTTATCAAATCTTCGAGTTTCGATAGACTAATGTCTTTTTCATTGGGCAGATTTCCCTTCTTTTTCACTTGCCGATATTTCTTTCAAGTGACAATCTTAACAATATGCAACACATGATTCTTTCAATAACATCTCAACCTACCCAATCCTACTTGTCCTAAAATTTTTTTCTTCTTTGAGTGCACTTGGACCGGAAAACTCTTTGACATTTTATTTTTTCAAAAAATAAATAAACTATCTACTTCTATCCTTATTTCATCCAAGAGTTCGATTAAACTAGTGAACTCTTTTATTTTCTACGTGAACTATTTGACTACCAAGATTAAGTTATTTGGCAGTCTTGATTCTCTAAACTATTGACATGAAATTTAAAGCATGGTTCAAATCAGGGATTAGAAAGTCCGATTTACTATGGTTGTGGCATTATAACAAGCTACACACAAACATTATTTTGCATAAAAGTAAATTTAGAAAGATAATGCTATAATTTATCATTTGCAATGCATCTTTATCTTCCTCTTTGGTTCTGTTTTTAGCATGTGGAACCAGTATGTTTTATTTCCCTAATCTATATTTCTTGACAAGTCAAGTTTGAAATAATATTGACAACCCTTTTTTTCACTAACTTATCAACATAAATTTAAATCATGTTCAACCATGAATAGGGTATATGACTGAACAAGGTGTCATTTCGAATCGGGCAGTGGCATTTAGACTTGCACACTTTCGAGCAATACTATTTTTTTGGGTATGGGGTTGTACCTCTTTTTGAATTTTCCCTCTTTTTTCTTTTCTTTCATTGTTTTTTTGTATTTTCTATGATTTTTTTCTCATGGAGATGTTATGTATAATGAATGAAAATTTTTTATACTAAGGGATTTTACAACAATGGTACTTGAGCATCATGTCCTCAAAAGGATCTCCCGAAATTCTTTCTTGATTCAAATTTTGTAGAAAGATATCATAGTTACCTATATTTGAAGGAATGGTGTGAATTTTTTTTCCAAAAATTTTTCAAACAACCCATGCGCTTCTCGATATTTCCTTGAGTTTTTCTTCCTAAATATGTTTTTGTCAAATGTCCTCCTCGGGGTAAAAAAAAGGTATTCTTTATCAACTTCAAAACAAATAAAGATGTCACTAATGTATATTATAGTGAAGAATTTGAAATTAGGGGGCCATAACTCCTTGGAAGATATCTTCGGTACTTCTTGGTCCTGGAAGCATTTGGTCAAACATGCAGCTTTTTCCAAGGAATTTTGAAAATGTCTTTATGCTCGATTGATCCGAGGTGGTATCATTTGATGATAACCTCGAAACACTATTATGAAATGACATTTTTGTTAGAAATTTCCTACCCTTGGCATAGGATGATTTATCTTGGAAAAAGGATGTTTATATTTCATGGAGGGTTTACCTAGGTACCCTAAAGTCTACACACCACCTATATCCTTTGGTTTTCTTTATTAATGACACAATTTTCCCAAGGGTTTCATGGTATTTCTTTGAAGGTGGTCCCCTTTGAATAATGTCGGGGTTATAAGGGTTTAAGCTTTCATTTCTATATAAAAAAATCATCTTGAAGATTTTTTGCACAGATCTTATATATTTCATTTTTTTGTGTGTAATGACAAGGTTATGGATAATTTGATCATGTTGGGTTTTCCTAGGTCTGCCTACATTATATTCCTCTATACTAGTTTCAATAGATACTTCTTTAGGATCCATAGCAATATTTGTGGGAAAAACTTCTTTGGAAGGGACAACGGTCTTTGATGATGAGGTATCTATGTAAGGAAAAAAACATAAGACTCTCTTGATCCAGATTTTTAAAGATTTTTTGTTCTGTGAGGGTATTTCGGTATTTATGGATTGGAAAAAAGGGAACAATTGTGTTTTTGAGATTTGTCCTTCATTTCAAACAACTTCGATTTATTTTCTCGGATTGATTTTAGGTTTTAAAATTTCAATTTTAGTTTGCAAAAAAATCAAATCCAATTTTACCATCATGGGGTTTTTCGAGCTCCTATAGTTTTGTGAGGGTTGGGGAAGGTTTTTTTCTTATTTCCCCACTTATTCATGAATGTATGGTAGAGGGATAGGAGATTATAAATTCTACTAGGATTCAAGGTTTCTAACCATCCTCTGGCTTCTCCTTCTAAGCTTTGGGCAAAAATCCTCATTTCCATGGAATCTTCTTCAATTTCCCTGAGGTCAAAGGTATCAATCATTTTATCTACATGCTGTTGGGAAATAGTAGTAGATTTAGTTCCAGTGAAATGGGGAATTCCGGATTGATAATAATTTTGTAAAGGGACTAGAGGTTGTGGTAACACTAATGGGGCATACCATGTTTCCATGATGGGAGTAAATGGGGGGATTTACAAGAGGTGGATTTGTGGAATGGAAAGTGAATGAAATGGAGTGTTTTGAATAGTGGAAGTATGGATGGGTGTGTTGGAAGTACTTGGACCAAGCAAACTGATTTTGAGTAGATTTGTTATGGAAGGAGTTGAAGTGATAGAGAAGCTAAAAATCGGGGAGGAGTAGAAGGGGAGGCTTCTCTACTAGAACTCTGCTACAAATCTTTGGGCTCAAGGTCGGTTTGGTATATGTCACTATGTGACTTGGTTACGAATAGGTTCTTTTTTTATGAGACAATTCAAAGTGAGGATCTTTCAAGATTGTAAAGTTTTCAAGGACAAATCTTGTTCTTTGGATAGTCCTAACGGTAGTTAAATTTCCATCTCTAGAAGTTTGCCACAAAATATTTTCTCGGATCATCAACTATTGTAGGAGGATTCCGATCTGGATGAGATTTGGTATTGGTCCTATGTGAAGCCGGATTTAAAATTCAAAATTTAGAGAGGCTAAAAGTTTAAGGAATTTTTTTTTCGAAGTTTGACCTCTCTTAGTGTCCGAGTATACTTCTAAAATATGGGACTAGGATTCTATACTTCTAGGGACCGATTTGATACAATCTTAAGGAAATTTGAAAGTACTAGTGGAGTAATAGGCCTCACTGGGGCTAATGGAGTTGCTAGGTGGAAATTTTTAGCTTTTTTTGAAGGTAAAATGTATTATGGTCCACCACTAATAAGTAATAAAAAATAAATCTAGGGATGTTTTTGGGGTTTTTTCGAGTTTTTGTGTGGTTCTATGGTTTTGTAAGAGTGTCCTATACACGAATCATCATTTATCTAATATGGTGAAACAAATAGAGTCTACTCTATGGCTGATAGCCTAAATCCTCTATGATTTGATTAGGGTTTCTAGAGTCCTAAGGTGTACTTAGATTTTCACTGACTTGAAGGTCTTACCACGATCACCATTGCGTTGGTAATGTTTGAGGTAGCTATGATTCACTGGATGGGTACTTAGTGTTTTATCTTGGGACTTTACTCAAAATGTCCCACTATGATCGCCATTATGTTGTGGTCCCTGTGATTTGGTAGATTAGTAGACCAAATGACAAGGAAACATCAAAACCAATCTTTAGAGTCCTAGGACCTAGCCTTCCTAGACTCGGAGAGGGATCTCTCTATTTGTTTTGCAAAATATATGTGCTTGTTTTCTTTTAAGTGTTGATTTTAGGATAGTTATTAAGTATGGGTTTTTTTTGTTTGTTTGTTTTGGTTGGGTATGATGATCAAAGCAAAGCATAGGTAGAATGAGTAAATATATAAGTCAATGGGAAATGGAGTCAAATGAAAGTCATGATAAGTTCATCAATGGATTGGGGGAGTATCATAGGGCAGATCTAACTTGGCCAGTGGATCTTCAAAGTTTTTTAGGGTAATGAGATGGACATTAATTGTAAGAATGAAAATTAGGAAAAAGGGCAGTTAAGAATCCTTTATCATATGTACTTCTCAAACAAAGGGACTTAAACAAATCTCAAAGCATATAGTGGCAATCAATAGACAGGGAAAACCATAAATTCTATGATCCAACTACAGTTCATAATTATTCAAGACAAAATTTTTCCAATGAAATGTAGAAGGCGATAAACTCATTTAACTTCTAGTGATTTCACCTTCAAGGACGAAAAAACACTTAATACACACATATAATCGTAATCGAGGGAAGAGGAACTAAACATCCTCGATCATAGCTGTAAATATCTCTAAAACAATTAGTTAAGAAAGTACAAAGGGTATGATCGAAACAAAACCTCTTTCCCGGACTTCAAAGAATGGTACTTTAGAGAGAGACTTCAAAAAAAACGAGTGTTTAAGTGGCGGCAAGTAAGCAGGGAAACCCATAAATCATGCTTGAAACCAACTATATTCAATTATTTATGAAATAAACAAGCTTAGGGGGTCTAGAGAGCAAATTATGAATTCTCTAAAATGTCCTGAGAAGAAGAAAACATTAAGGCGGTGAAGAGAAAACATAACTAAGGTGCTTTCAAAAGACATTTCTTAGCCTAAAAATTTTGCTCTACTACAAAAAAAGAAAGATGGAAACATAATGAAAACAAGAAATAACAATAAACTATTAGAAGCACTTCACCAAAAACCAAGCTCAGGGATCTAGTGATCTAGCCTCCTCCATCAACAAACAAATCAGGGCATCCACAAGTTCCAAAACATCAATTTCCTTTCAACTTCCAAGAGACTATGTATTAATTAAAAGAGTCATCAAATGCCAACAAGATAATGAGTTCAGATGTAGTATTTAACCTACAAATGAGGAGGTGAAGCCTAAGATAGGGTTTGAGTATCATTTATTACAGAGTAAGTGCATTCCTAACCTTGAAGACCATGCAAGGCTCAAGGCGAGAATATCTCGTAGCTACTTCTCTATTTTAATAACTCCTATCTTAACTACTAAGAGAAAATAGGTGAATTTGTTGACATTAAGACTTATTCATAATTTTTTACAATAATTGTTTGACGGATAAAATATCTCTCGATTCAGCCCAATAACTACGTAATGCTTTATTGAAGGGAACAAAGCGCTTAGGTGGCTAAAAAAATGTCTTTGAGAGGAATAAGTGCTATGAGGTGAATCATTCGAATTTGTTTGGGTTAACTTTGTCCTCTATTTTTTATCTTTAATCTCCATCTTTAAGCCTTAAACATTGTCTTTATGATTGTTTTGTTCATGAATCCTTCTTTTTAACCTTTGATCTTCGGTCTGTCTTTCATTACTTTTAATCACTATCTCCCTGCCTAATCTTCTGTTTTTATCCTTTGATTAGGATTAGCTCTATAATCCTTCCGATATTCCTTTCTTTTACTACTTCTTTGACTTACTCGTGTTTGTCCTTTGTGCATGGATGTGTTCTTTATGTGTTGGAGGGTTTATGATCCATTGATGAGCATGCTTCATCATCGATCAAACCACGACAAGGCCTCTACGATCTTCCTATTTTTGGTTTTTTTAAGACCCATGTATCATCACCCGGGGTTTCATCCATCATTCATGGACTGTGGGAGGGCATCGTGGACCCTTTCCGCCATTAAAAACCTACACAAAAACAATATTTTAGTTTAAAGCCATGCGAGGGTGGGCTTCATCGCATTTTCGGGGGTTTTGGGTGGTCGGGAAGGTGCTTTCAAAGGGAGAAAATGGAGAAGGAGGAAAATTTATGTATGAAGAACCAGCGAAAATTCGAATGGAGGGGGAGAAATTCGAATTGGTGTGGAGGGGAAAAGTGGTTTTCAAAAATCACAAATGGTTTATCATGTAGGTAAAGGGCGGTTTGTGTTTTTGGGCTAAATGCATGGGATACCATAGAGCATCCGTCGCATGGCAGGGAAAAAACCACCCATTTCACATCGGTTGCGAGGCTTTAAACCCATCACAATTTTCTATGCAATATACCTTTTGGGCCGTCGGATCTCGGGTAGTGAAATCAACGGTGCGAAATGATCCGTGGAGTGGTGAGTAGATTTGAAGGGTGGAGCCCAGGGGATAGGTGGTGCGGAATGGTTGGTCGGTGGGGTTTTAGTGGAAGGTGGGCCCTGGGTGTGGGGTGACATGGAGAGCTTTGTCGGGTAGCGCGAGGCCATAACAATGCAAAATTAGGTTGGGGATGTGACAGCCGTCGGATCGGGTGGGTCCAAGGCTCCCGGATTGATGGTGGAGATGGCACGATGAAAAGAAAAGGCAGGGGTGAGGGAAAGTAGGGGGCCCACATTTTAATATTTCAAAGGTGTGGGCATTTATAATAAGGTTTTGAGGGGTTAAAAACAAAGGGGCGGAGGTATGTTTAAATGAGGAGGGGCTAAGAATAAGTCGAGGGTGAGGTTATATGGATTCGAAGAGGCTAGGGTTTAAGCGGAGAGGGTGCTTAAGGCATATTATGTCAAAAGGGGAGGGTTTAGTACATAAAACAGGGGTTTTTAATAAGATTAAAAGGACCTGATAGGTTAAATTTTAACCTTAAACAATGTAAAAAAAGAGATTTTTACATTGTTTAATATGTTTTTTATTAATATGATGAATGAGGGGCTATCTTAAGAGGATTTTGAGGGTAAATGAAAAATGGGTTTTGTAAAGGAAAATAGGGAGTGAATGAGAGTGGGGGTAAGGTGTTGGAATGAGGCAAACAGGCCTAAAATGATGTAGTATTTCTTTGCAGTAGGGGTAGATTTTTAGAAGGTAGAGAGAGGGAAAAGATAGTAAAAATAGTTAGTTTAGGATAATGAAGGCAGTGAGATTTCTAGAACTCACAATATTTCTCAAATCTTGTTTCTAGAAATCTAGGATCATAACTTAGTCATCCTTTGGATATCAGTAAAAATTAGTGATGACTAACGAGTAGTCATGACATTTATGAACAAAAATAATGCGAGTCCTTGAAGATGGTGGGCCAGAAATACCCCAAGCACGAATAATTTTATGTGCGATAGCATAACTAGACATGTGACCGCCACATGAGCCACTATGACAATCATTCAAAGCTTTCTCGACCTCCTCGAGAGTCAAACACCGATGGAGAATGGAATCAACTCGATGCGATAGAGTGTATCCCCGACTATACGACAAGGTTGCGATTGGTGATGAATGCATCGATGAGCATCCTTGGTCAACTCGGATATGAAGGTAGAAGTCCGAAAATATATGATGATATCACCGTACCAAGGATCAAGGGTGCTAATCAGAAAAAAGCGTATCATCCGGAATGCATTCCTCGGAACCCGTGATAGAGCGGAGTTAGAGGGGAGGGAGAAAATTATATTGACAAAGAATAATGATTTCTTCGACTTGGTGGTAGAAAATTCCAAATCGAACTCTTGGAGGATGACAATCCACTTCGAGTACTTTCCCCCCAGACAATTGTCGAGACAATATGTAGGTCATAGGGTTGCAGTCGAAATCACGGTCATTGTACACGCAGAATGTAATGATGGAAAATTTGAACTACTTGAATGACGACCCAATGCCAACTTCTCAACATGTGCATAGGGTGTTTCGGTATCGAGAAGGTTACGAGAGAGATAGTAAAATAACATTATTGTCACCATCATCATCGTCTTGTACCAAAACCATGGCAATCATGCTTTGAAAGTGACGAATAAATAGAGGGAAAAATCATGATGATAGTTTGGAGGACGAAATAGAGGATCATTGACAAGCAATGTCTTCGGTGCATTGAAAGACTTCTCGGGCGATCTCATCCCTAAAGGAACAGGATGCCCTACTTCGAGTAATCGTGTGAATCCTTTAGCCACTTCGGCATAGTTAGGTATAAAATGACCATAAAAAATTTAGCCTTCCTCTGCAGACTCGTAGCTGATGTAATGAGGATGGAGAGGGAGATTAATGATAGCCTCAACTTTGAGCGGATCGAGGCAAATCCCAGTCTTTTGAAATGATAAACCCTAAGAGTCTATCCAAATCGACGCAGTAAGATGTACTTATGCAAATTTAACTAGATGTTATAGCATCGACAATGAAGAAAAAATCTAATGGAGATGGTTAGGGTGGTCCTTACATTTAGCTGAATGAGCTAGAAGATCATCTAGATAAGGTCTGAACGATGTTCTTAATATTGTGAAAATCATATGACATTGCTCGCCGAAATGTAGCCCCAACATTCTTCAAGCTGAAAGGGAGCTTCTTATACGAAAGTACCCTAGGGACATATAAGGGAAATCTTATGTTTATCGGTTGGGGAGAACTTTTAATCCGGTTATAGCCGGAAAAGCCATCCATAAAGGAAAATATCTCACTCCCGCTACGATCTATCAATGATTTTATTAGTAAAGGGAGTAGGATAATTATCCTTAGGACAGAGCTCGGTTTATGTCACGATAATCAACACGAAACCCGAAATGGTACCCTATTTCTTATCTACGTGGGACAATGTTGGACACCCATTTTGTCAAGGGAATCGGATAGATAAAACCATCTTTGAGAAGTTTTTCGACTTCACCCTTAATGGCGGCAGCCTTTCTGGGGTGCACAGGACGAAGACGCTGTCGAACAGGCTTCACACCAGGGTAGGTAGGAATCTCATGCACCACTATACTATGATTGATGTTGGGCATATCTTCGTAAGACCATGCAAATACATCACAGAACTCGTGGAAAAGGCTAGTATAAACCTGAACTTTATCTAAAGAATAGGTGAGCCTGATATGGATGTTCTCGACAATTCTTGATTTCACGGAAATTTTGATAGGCATCGTTTGAGTGATATTACTCAAGTTACCCTCCGTAAGAACTTCATGTGTCATAATAGGCGTTTGAAGCAGAGAAGAAGGAACCTGATATACAAACCTCTCAAGACACATAGACGTGACCCTAAGGCCAGGCATGAACGAGGAACAATGATGACTATCATCCCACTGAGGATCCTCGAGAGACATAGTTTCCACGATGGATTCATTGGAGGGAAATATCTCTTTCAAGGGATCGGGTGAATCCAAATTGTCGAGCTAAGGGGATTGAGAATAAGAGTCAAGAGAAATTCCCAAAGGGAGCATGATCGGGGAGGCGGAGGCTCGAAGTCAAAATAAGTTCACAATAGTCAATCTCGATTGGACTCAATGGCACCTAATATCCAAAGGAATAAATCTACTCGGATGAAGGGATGATCCATGGGTCGTCGGACCGAGAGATCATATTAATCTGAACAGTGTTGGGTGGAGGAAGAGGAAAAATGCCCTTGAGGGCGGGATCTTTGAAGAGACCCAGCCCTACACTCTTGTAGGGAGTAGGAATTTGATCCACATACTGAACGTTGTTCTTGGAAGAAGAAGTGAAGAATGAAAATTGATCAAAAGTAACAATCTTTCCTTCGTGTGTAAATTTCAAAAACACGAAAGAGAGTGGACAGAACACACAACATGGGATGAGTCCAACTACGATCGAGGAGAATATTGTAATTGAGCTTGGCATCATCAACTTCAACCTCGAAATTGATTGTCTTCGCTTCTAGAGTAATCGATAAACTAGCAAGAACACTAAGAGGTTTAGATTCCCTTCCATCAAATGCTTCAAGAGCATTTGGCGATGAATTCAAAGCTGGAGAACCAATGGCTTTCCAACAGATAGATTACATGACACATGTAGATGCACCCTCGTCCACAACCGCATCATGGATATTCATTCCATTAATGCCAACTTGTATGATGAGCGCAAGTCGGGTGCGGGAGATGTGGGACGAAATTCTCCAAGTTGAAAGTGATAAAGGTTTGAATCGGCGAGGATCAACCCTCGCCGATCGCGGATCAAAAAAATCCTTCCATTGAGACGAGACAACTCTGAAGTACTTCTAATACAGACATTACGATATGGCGCCTGAGCCAAATCCTCAACAATATTGTAATGTTGAGCAATATGGGCATTGGGATTATAAGAAGACTTACGGAGTACACCTTTGCAAGTTGGTTGTAAAATGGGCTCAGTACTGGGCCTTTCAATTTGAAAAGGGCTGGAAGCAGGCAAAGGAGGAGGACCATCAGCAATCTCTTTCCCCACTGCCTAACATGATTCAGTATAATATTTCGACTGGGTAGCGATAGAAACGGTTGCAAAATCATTAATCATGAAGACTTGAGAGCCAAATGGGGTAGAGGACTGAGGTTGATCTATCAACTGGGTCTGCTATGATGGAAAAGGTTCTTTGAGAACAATCGTAGTTCCCTGGGTGCCTTTGAGCAATTTTCTCACTTCGTCTAGTCGAGGACAGTCCTTGGTGTAGTGCTCTTCATCACAAATCAAGAAAGGGTACTTCGGTTTACGTTGTGAACCATCATCAGCAAGATATTTTTGAGAATACTGTTTCAGGGTATCGGCTTTGCCTTGCCATTACCCTTCCTTTTCCCCTTGGAATTTTTATCCACTGGATTGGCCTAAACGACATTGACTTTCGCGGTTGTACTAGAATTTGGGGTAGGCTGAGAAGTAGTATCATTGGAAGGATTAGAATTTTTTCTTCCCGGGGTTTGAAGGAGAAGACTTCCGAGAATTCCGAGACACGAACCGATGATACCATTGACGGATGGCGTCCCCGGTGCTTTGGAAGTTCCAGAGTCAAGGAGCATCATGAAAGATATCATACAATGTGCTACACCGAGAGTACCTAAGATCAAGGTATTGGGCATGAGAAATGGCATGTTCTTCGATTACACATGCCCCCCCATAGCTATGCCTTTAGTGATTTTATTGACAAAATGAGGTAGTGAACCAATCGGTTAGAATATGATCGGGAATATCAAACTTGATCAAGCGATGACGATGCCTCCATTCATGAATATGATCCAAGATATGAGTAGCTCAATCCTATTTAAAGGATGTGAGGAGGTGCGTCCCGGTCTCATACTGGAATAGGTAACTAAAAATGCATGAGAAATTCCATGGCTAAAGAGTTTGAAATCTTGAAAGATGCCATGAGATAATTAAATGTACCACTTTGCGAAAGAGCACTAGTAAGAGTTTCGTTTGAAAATACGAAGTTGGATGGACTCGTCAACCCAAGAGTTAGAGGAACACCAAAGATGGTATGTCATAACATGCGCTTGGGGGGTCTTCTCTAGACTTACCCTCAAACTTAGGACAATCACCGAGAATTTTGGTTGGGAACCGGAGGCCAATACGGATTATGAAGAATTGGATCATTTGTCAATTTTGACACATCGGGGAAATTCCAACGTAGCAAGAAATGACAATTGAGGATTAAAAAGGCATTAGAGGTCGTTGATAAGGACCCGTGTTAACATTCCACCCGAGTCGAGAGAAATTTTTCCCCTATATGTTTTGTCTCGAAGGATTCTATCCAAAGGAGTTATAAGTTGGATAGTTCTGCCCATATTGAGGGTTGAGGATTGGGATATTGATTATGAGCATACCGTTGAGGTCCTTCCCGAGAAATATATGGATTCTATAGCGGAATGTAAGCATTTCCTTGAGGTGGATTGTGTAGAAATTTTCTTCGAATAATGATTAATTATCCACCGATACTATCCCGATCACATATCAATTCGAATTCATATGCAACACATGATCTCTTCCACTCGATCATCACACATGCGGAAATAAAACAAGCGATAGCACATCAATTCATCATACACATTAACACGATATGTATGGGGGAAATCTTATAGCCGAAAAACCCCACGACTATTGTGTATATTATAATGGAGAAATCATGTAACAAACTCAGTACAATACTCCTCACAAGTACTCGATGACTTTCTCATAAAGTTACACACTACTAGCTTGGTTTTGAACAAGTCACAGGGTTCAAAACTCACCACTAATTGCCTTGCCTCTATTGCGCAATCATGGTCCCTGCTCTAAATAGAGATCCAAGGTTCGAATCTCCTTGGCTTGACGAAAGGCAATCATCATGGGAAATTCCTCCAATTGTGGTGCAAATTTCATGCACAACCGATGTCGCCACTAATAGCTAACTCAACCCTTTCATCTACCTCTTTCACTCGGTCTCCACCGAACCGTCCATGCACTCGTAGTGAACTCGATGTGTTCTTGAGTTGAATAATGAGTTACTAATTAATGAATTAAATAATATTTAATTCACTCCACTCATTACTAGTTGATTAGCTAGTTAAACTAATCTCAACTAAGTTAAACCGAACACAACTCCACCATCTGCCTCATCAACTCCACCAAACTTCCGCCACCGAAGTCCCTAACCGAAGTCAACCATGCATGAGCTCACCAAACCTCTAGGAATAGCATAATTCCTCCGTCGATGCATGAGCCACTTCCAAGGCTCAAATCGAAGTGCTCCAAGAGAGTAAACCGAAGTTTAGAGTCCAAATATTATTAAGGGTAAATAATATTTGACTTCCCTATTTTAAGGAGAGGCAAGTCTAAAAAATAGACTTCGACCTATAGGTACAAAAAATAGAGGTCCATATATTTTTACCAACATGACCAATAATCCAAGAATAACATACCGCAATCCTCGACCATGCTCCATATGTCTAAAAATAGACATAGTCTAAAAATAGACTTTGCGCTGTAATTTCATGCAGGCCCACTTAGTGAAGGCGACTTCATTTCACTAAGCTCCATCATCTTGCCGCATTTTCAACACTCCCTCTCAGCAATATATGGATTATCCGCAACCCCTATCCTCGCTTCTCGTGGAATTCGAACTTGCTCCTGGTGAGCACCTTCGTCAGGATGTCGGCATCCTGATCCTCTGTGGGAACATATGAAAGCATCATGATTCTCCACTGAGCACAATCTCTGATATGATGATACCTGATGTCGATGTGTTCGGATCTATCATGAAATACTGGATTAGCCGAGAATTTAATGCAACTCTGGTTATCACAGTAAATCACTGTAGGCTCCAAATGCAACCCGAACAATCCAACGAGGATCTTCCTCATCCAAATAGACTCGCATGCAGCAAAGCTAGCTGCCATGTACTTGGCCTCTCGCCGAACCCGAGTGCCACGGATCTCTCGCTCTCCTACCGTACCGTGAAACTACCGTCGACCCAATGCTAAAAGCTCCTCCCGTATGTGCTCTCTCGGTCCGCTGGGCTCCATGCCCAATCCGCACGCGCAGCTTTAAAGCTTCACTCCATCCTCCCCGTCCGTACCATAGTACCATATCCCGATGTGCCACTAAGATAATGCAATACATGCTTGCCTACCTTCCAAAAGAGCTTGGTAGGCTTAACCATAGCTTGCGAAAGCCGAGTTAACAAGATATCGTATATCGGGTCGTGTATCGAACGTATACATAAGCGACCCCACCAATCGTCGATAGACAAATGGCATCCACTACCTCCAGCCGAAGTAGCATCCTCCTTCCTCCAACCACCAAGAAGAGGAGGCCAACAAAGCTTGCGCCTTGCATGTTGAACCTCTCCAGAATCTCCCGGGCATACTTGCCCTGAGAAAAAAATAGTCCTCCACTGCGTTTCCAAATCGCCAATCCCAGGAAATAATGAAGGATGCCCAAGTCCTTCATCTCAAACTCTCGTGCAAGATCCTCCTTGCATGAAAGTATCAACTTCTCATCACCCGTCAAAATCAGATCATCTACATATAGTATGATGATCAACAGCTTCCCCTCCACCACAATAAGGTACAGGTTAGGATCCGCCTCACTCTCGGAGAATCCAAGCCGGCGTGAAGTAGCTTTCTATGCGAGTGTACCAAGCATGAGGTGCTTGCTTCAGCCCGCATAAAGGCTCTCTTGAGTCGGCACACATGCGACTCACCGCCGAAGATCTCGAAACCTTCAGCCGCTCTATGTACACCTCCTCCTCAATTACTCCATCGAGGAATGCAGCCTTCACATCCATCCGATGGATGTGCCACCCCATCGCGCCCGAGAGAGCAAGGATCGTCCGTATGGAAGAGTACCTCGTGACAGTGAAAAATTCTCCTCATAATCGATCCTCCTCAACCGTGAGAAGCCACGGTGTGAAAAATCTCGCCTTGTACTTCTCCACACTCCCGTCAATCGCCTCGCTTTCACTTCAGGATCCATCGCGAACCCACCACCGATTTCCTTCCGGCCTTGGGAAAATCTCCCATGCATCGCTTCGATGATCGAATCATATTCTTCGATCATGGCATCAACCCATGCGGGTTCCTCCATAGCTTCCTCAAAAATAGGATGGCTCCGTCACAACACATTGACTCACAAGAGCCATGTATCCAAAGTGTATCGATCCCAGTGACTACCTCTTATTCGCGATGTGTTGTAGGTGGTCCTACAACCTTCTCTCGCACTCTCGAGCCGACGCTCGCCTTTTGTAGTGCGCATGCGCCCTCTAATGGTTGGCGCCGCATGGGTGGTTTCTTCCACCTCCCGAACTTCCTCTTGTGGCTGATCCACATCCCGAAGCTCCTCCTTAGGAACTAACGGCCTCCTCATCCGCATGCAAGTGTAGCTCCCTCTCAAGCGAACACTCGCACGGCTTTCTCCTCCCGAAACTCGATATCCCGTCGCACGACAGTTGTTTCGACTCGTCTCGAAAATACACCCGATAGTTGTGAGGGTGTATCGTTGTACAAAAATATTCCAACCTCTCGCTGGTCGGATCCAGCCTTCCTTCTTTCATCCTTCGTCACATGCATGTAGACAGGAGAACCAAAAATCCACAAATGGGAAATGTCAGTGCCTCTGCCGAATAAGCCTCCTCCGTGTAATCATGCCAAGAACCTCGTGAGGACAACAACGCTCGCACATACACTCGTTGTATTGCATGCCTCGCCCCACAAGTGAACGGGGTAGGCCCCGATCATGCAACATCGCCTCGTGCAAAGACCCACGATCGTTCGATGTTCTTCGCTCGCCCACCTCGTTCGCTCGTGGGTTATGGGGTGCGATGAGCTCTCTCCGAATCCCTTCGCGCTCGTAACTCCCTTGAATTCAGCCGATATGAATTCACCACCATTATCACTCCTTAGAGAAATCACCTTCTTCCCCGACTTCTTCTCGACGACTAGCTTTAAACTCGCGTAACTTCGCAATGTATCACTCTTCTTCTCGCATGAAGAAGATCCAAAGCACTTTCGAGAGAAATCATCAAAAAAGATCACGTAGTACTTGTGCTTTGTTGTCGGCTAACCGAGAAAGGACCACACACGTCTGTGTGAACTCTCTCAAGGATTGTCGTGGCGCGACTATCCTTCTCGTGAAATGTGGCTTCCACATACTTCCCCAAAGTACACCCCTTGCACTCGATCCCGACCGTAACAAGAGTGCCCTGGGAAGCCCAAAGAGAAATCTTTGCTAAGGATATTCAAAGCTCCATGGTGAAGGTGGCCCAATCTCCCGTGCCACGCTCCACCCTCATCATCCCGGCTCACCACTTCTCCCGCCTTTGCATGCCATAGCCGCGCAACCATCTAATTGCAAATCGATAAAGGTTCTTGGTTCGAACCCCTATCTTCTCGGGTCTCTCATGTAGTCTTACTCGCGCAAGAAGGCTTTTCCTTCGCCGAAGACCACATCATACCCCTTATCTTCCAACATCACCACAAGAGATCAAGTTCTTCTTCAATCTAGGTACATGCATGACATCCTTCAACACGAAGGGTGTACCAGACTCCTCCGAAAGGATATGGTACCGATACTAGTCGCACCGTATCTACCATCATCGCCAATCTCGATGTGCACGCCTCGCATCTTTGTCCTCCAGATCCGAGAACAAATCCCGATCTCCCGTCATATGGAATGACGCACCACCGTCCAAGAACCACACCGATCCCATCACACTTGAAACCAAGCATGCGATCGGTGAAAATTCAAGCTCGAACCGTGAAGCCAAAGCTTCTCCATCTGGCGTATCTTCCTCGCTTGCTTGTTTTTCTTCTTCTTCGACAATTGGTAGCATAATGTCCATGATCATGGCAATGAAAACACTTCACTTTCGCCATATCTGCTTCTTTTCCCTTTGCACTTTGAATGAGAAGGTTTCTTACCCTTTCCTTCTTTGCTTTGGCAACCAAAGCACAATTTTCTTCATTAGCTCCCTTTCGATGAAGATCCATCTCGAGTAGTCCTCCTTATCTCCTCCTCGCATGAGATCTCGCCCAAAGGCGCTCCCATCCCGGCAACTTCTCCCGACCATTGACACTATCTTGATATGAATGCCAAGCCTTCGTAAGACCAAGGAGAGCCGGAGTCGACCATGTCCTCTTCTTCGACGACCACCCCCACACTTCCCGACCATCTCTCGCATTGAGTGAACTTCTGTGAGGTATTTGGCGACACTGGCGCCTTTCTCCATCTTGATGTTTCGAGCTTATCTTTGAGTGGCGACTTCCTTTGGTCGCTCTTACTCCGGAATAGATCCGTCAAATCTTTCCACATTAAAAATGGAGAAGCCTTTCCATGCAGGGCGCTGGATACAATATGATCCTCGATGCCCTCCAACAGGATCCTTCGACATTTCGCCATCTTCTTTTGCCAGGCTTCAACTTCAAAGCGGATCGTGGGCTTTTGGACATCCGTATCTATGAAATCCTTCGTACCATTATCTTCTAATACGCGCTCCATGCGATCCTTCCATGCAACATAATTCGAACCGCCTTCAAGAGCATATTCGAGTCGCAAACCATCGAAAGACATTTTCAACTCGGGCACCAAGAAAACAAACCCGACTAACGAAAATTCGAATTCCACTTCAAAGCTCAACCGCTCTAGATCTATGAGAACAAATTATTTCTAGCACGAGATCGACCGTAGTGGAATTCTACCTGGATGCATCACCTTTCAAAGAAAGGATGGATCCGCAGGCTACCGTGCCCGCATTCGGACTGCGTCTACCGAAATAAGTTTGTAATCACATCGTGATGATCAATCTCGCTTCAATAGCTCCGATACCATGTATAAATTTGCTGAATAATGATTAATTATCCACCGATACTATCCCCGATCACATATCAATTCGAATTCATATGCAACACATAATCTCTTCCACTCGCGATCATCACACATGCGGAAATAAAACAAGCGATAACACATCAATTCATCATACACATTAACACAAGATGTATGGGGAAATATTATAGCTGAAAACCCCGCAGCTA
The DNA here is from genome assembly GCA_034641835.2 of Pinus albicaulis. Taxonomy (NCBI): domain Eukaryota; kingdom Viridiplantae; phylum Streptophyta; class Pinopsida; order Pinales; family Pinaceae; genus Pinus; species Pinus albicaulis. The sequence continues at coordinate 335,193 of JAXQQM020059668.1, read as the reverse complement.
TTGTGTATATTATAATGGAGAAATCATGTAACAAACTCGCACAATACTCTCACAAGTACTCAAGACTTTCTCACAAAGTTACACACAAACTAGCTTGGTTTTGAACAAGTCATAGGTTCAAAACTCACCACTAATTGCCTTGCCTCTATTGCGCAATCATGGCTCGTGTCCAAATAGAGATCCAAGGTTCGAATCTCCTTGGCTTGAAAGTGCAATCATCATGGGAAATTCCTCCAAGTGTGGTGCAAATCTCATGCACAACGTATGTCGCCACCGATAGCTAACTCAACCCTTTCATCTACCTCTTTCATCGGTCTCCACTAAATTGTCCATGCACCGTAGTGAATCTGATGTGTTCTTGAGTTGAATAATGAGTTACTAATTAATGAATTAAATAATATTTAATTCACTCCACTCATTACTAGTTGATTAGCTAGTTAAACTAATCTCAACTAGGTTAAATCGAACACAACTCCACCATATGCCTCATCAACTCCACCAAACTTCTGCCACTGAAGTCCTAACTGAAGTCAACCATGCATGAGCTCACCTAACCTCTAGGAATAGCATAATTCCTCCGCTCATATGCATGAGCCACTTCGAGGCTCGAATCGAAGTGCTCTAAGAGAGTAAATCTGAAGTTTAGAGTCCAAATATTATTAAGGGTAAATAATATTTTGACTTCCCTATTTTAAGGAGAGGCAACTAAAAAATAGACTTCGACCCATAGGTCCAAAAAATAGAGGTCCATCCATTTTTACCAACATGACCAATACTCCAAGAATAACATATTTCAATCCTCGGACCATGCTCCATATCTCTAAAAATAGACATAGTCTAAAAATAGACTTTGCGCCAGAATCTGCATCGCGGGCCCACTTAGTGAAGGTGACTTCATTTCACTAAGCTCCATCATCTCGTCGCATTTTCAACGTATTTTACACCATCCTGGGATTGATTTTGAGGGTAATAAGTAAAACCTTGGTCGCACTATATACCGCCCTGATACCAACCTTGAGGAGGGTAAGTAGTGCCTTGAGGTTGAGTAGGTGGTACTTTCTGAATAGATTGAACAGGCTACTGAGCTGGTTGAATAGGTTGAACCGACCACTGAGTTGGTTGAACATGTTGAAACAGTTGTTGACCGGGTTGAGCAAGTTGAGCCATCTGCTGAGGTTGGTCATGCTATCCCTGCGGAGTAGGTTAGGCTAGATATTGAGGGCCACCGGGTTTCCATTATGGAAGAGGTTGGCCCGATGGTTGCGATGGACCGAGTTTCCTTTCGATAACCGAAAGTTGACCTAGAGCAGGACCGTAGGGTTGTCCCTTTTTTTACAAAAGCTTGGCCTTACGGAATGTAAGGTCGCTGTTGTTGCACAAAAGGTTGTCCTCGTGGTGGATACATTTGCCCCCCATGAACATAAGACGCTCCCGGTTGAAATTGAGGTTTGACCGAAAGGACTGTAGGGTTGTTGGACTAAAGGTTGACCCTGTAAGGGTTTGTCCTTGTGGACCACAAGGGTGTCCCCGCTGGATCAAAGGTTTGTCCCCCTGTAAGGGTTGTCCTTGTAGACCCGAGGGTTGTTCCCCGTATCAATGGCCCTTGATGAGGAATGGTCTAATAGGGATCGAGTCGGAGGCAGATAAAGAACCTCATTTGGATCGATAGGGGGGCAAATACAATGCTACCGTAGACATCATAGTGATGGGGAGGATTGATAGGAGCTTGTGGCTCACGAGAACCCCGAGATTTCTACTCTCGAACAGCCAATAGATACTCATTCAAAGTAAGGCCACTAGGAATAGAAGTAGAAAGTAGTAGTCGTATTAGAAGCAAGCGTGGTTTCCACAACACGAGCTTGTGATCTACTCATGATGGGATTGACAGGGCCACGTGGGATTAAGAAAGATAGAACCGCAAGTGTGAAAAGATTCTAACGATCGTTGCGTAACAACCCGTGCAAGATGAAGCCACATAGATGGTAGGTTCAACCAGGGACGGATGTAATAGTGACCAACGAGCTAGGCATCGAAGGCGATTCCTAATGAAGGAAGGACCGAGCTCCTCTGGAGGAGTCGATGTACTTGGATCATGCTATGGATGCAACACCGAAAAATAATCGACTCAAAGTCCAATAACCGAGTGGAAGTGACAACGATTGAGGAGAAGGTTGACTAGAAACACGCGGGAGATATTCTAGGAAAAGCTTATATTCCCCTCGTATAAATAGGAATTTCTTCACTGTAGACGGGACTTGAAAGAATCCATGTCCGACGAAAAGCCATAAGATTCGTCGGAAAAGATGACGAGGACTAGTAGGTAAAGCAGTAGCTGAAAATGGTGATCCCGAAGTAAGAGGAGGGAATTATTCCTTGCTCCCAAAAATATACCAAGCACCCTGAGGAGGCCAATTGAACTCAAATGACTCTTCAAGAGGAGATCAAGTAGCAAGAGGCAAGATAATCGGGAGGATAGGCTATGGAAACTCGGCAGACAGAGTGGACTGAGGTATTTCGAAAGAAATTTTAGGAAAAAAACTACCACTAGGAGGCAATGAAGAAGATGACAAAACTGGTGGTTCTGCCACTATGACAACATTCCAACACAAGAAGGAAAACGAGAGAGCCAATTCAAGGCTCCAAGATAAAACTCTAAGGAATTACAAAAACAAGCCAAGTAAACAACTTTTAATGGGCATGTGATCGTGGGTAATTAATTTTACAACATCAGAATAGAACTTTGTTGTTTCATGTTTAAAGAGTCGAGAAATAGACAAAAGATGACTCTAGTCACTTTCAATTTTAAAAAAGCATTAAGGGACAAGTTCTTGATGATCTCTTCTCTTTTTAAGGATTTACGAAAAGATCGAAATGACTACTCAGGTAGTCTAAGCAAGAGGATGTACCAAATTTCTGTGAACTTCCATATACACCTTGGTGATTAAATGAAAGATAAATGATCAAGGACTTAATGTACGTGCAGGTAGTCTCTCAGAATGTTGTGTTCGGTGTATCATGGTCACAGGGTGGCAGACTCAGCTTCTTATGGATAAATGATTTGAACCTATGAGGGTCTCCCTTTATATACATGACAGTTTATGGAGCACAAGTTTGTACTAGTGCTGTCTAAAGCCAGACGGTGAATGACAACTACTAGGTTTAACGATGCCAGAACACGTCACTAGCCTAGACCTCTAAAAATGTTTGCGTTAGGTTTCAATGCTTACTTAGATTAATTGAATTAATTTTAAAGTTGATCTTGAATTAATTTTTCAGTTTCAAGGCCCTACCAAATTTGGTGTGAAATTTCCTAAATGCAAAATACATGCAAAAGAACACCATTTTCCATTCAATGAATGCTAACTAAGAGAAGGATAGAGATCTTTCAGAAAGTAGCAAATAATGAAGTCATGCGAAGAATTTAACTGATGCATCTAATACAACCAAACAAAAAATGAAAAACTCTTTCCTAGTTCATCAAGCGCTAGTTATGCAAAAGAACTTTTCATTTCTAATGCAAACGAAAGAATGCAATTTTTTAATTTTTTAATGAATGAAGCACACATGCACTAGTTAAATTAAAAAACAAAGTGAACACTAGTTTTGAGTACTGTGAATGTAGAGATCTATAATGAATAATACAAAAACAATACAATCATAAAAACACACTCAAACCAATGATTCACTCTTTCAAACAAATATAAAACTTTCAAAATGACCCAAACGAGCAATGTGATCTATGGTCGAAGTGACGAGATGGAGAGTCAAACAGAAATTGAAGTGATCATTCAACTAACCAAAAACCAAAAGGATCAAGAAATAATAATATAGGTAATCAGGGAATCAAACTGACCAAAATAAAAAGACATGAACTTCAATCAGAAGACTCAGTGAGTGAAAGACACCTAGAAACCCTAGGGATGTGAACTGCACCGATGAGAGAATAGACAAACAACTGAGAAGAGAAAACCTACTGCAGTAAAAAAAAAATTCCAAAAGACCAATTTCAAATCAAGAAACAATCTAGAGTCAAGCACAAGCCGATCAAAGACTTTAGCAATAAGGCCAAACCAAATCCTACAGGATTTGGCGCGATTGTGAGGCGATAATCCGTGCCAAACATGGGTTGGAACTACTGCAACAAAAGCAACAAGCGCAAATTGGCGTGACTATTCAAAGCAAACCTGTGCCAAGCCGGATAACTATGGGAGGAGGGAAGAACCACTGAGCATAGATCAATCTTGACACTCTGGAGTTGAATAGGAGAATTCTAAACAATCAAGCAAGACAAAAAATACAAACAAGTAATCAAACGACCGAAGTCGACTTGACAAGGCTAATTGCAAATGAGCAATGAGATGAAAAAACTCACATTGATCCCCAGTGGAGTCGCCAACTTGATGGAAAGGTAAATCCTCTCTGCAGATAGAGATGATCCCTCTAGCCCTAGAGTGGGTCTAGCAACAAGGGAACATGCTAAGGTATATGATCCTAGCTAACGAATGGAATAGGTTGGGATAGATGTCCTACCTGGAGTTCAACGCGATTGTCACAACTGTAGTAGTGGCGGCCTCTTGATCTCTATTGTGACAGGTTGTGGTCCTTCAACAATGGTACTCATATTCCTACCCAAACATCAAAGACAAGAGCAATATACAAGACAATAATTGCATTCGTAACTAACTAGTCATTCAAGGAGGACTAAACACATTGCGTAAAATAAACCATATTAATACAAGATGGGAGCCAGATAGTAGTCATGTATATATAAATAGATGAAAGAGATTACAACCGGAGCCTTGACGTCGCAGCCTCCTTCAGTGGGTTCAGTTGAAGCACATCTCGAAGGATTGTTAGGGAATTTGGACGAGGTGAGGACACAAGCCTAAGCTCTCTCTCAACAAATGTCTCTTTGTCTGCTCTATCTCACTAAAAAAATGTTCAGCAATTGTCTTCAGCTATTCAACTATAATATGTTCAGCTAGAATATCAATGGGAGATATCTTTATTTATAGAGGGAGAGGAGGAGGTTGGGATCCCTACAATGGTGAAAGGGAGGCATTATCCTTTGGGAGGTTTCCCCAAAAGGTGGAAACAACAAGCCAAAGGAGGGAGTCTATGGTTATTCAGTCGAACCTCCCAAGCTAACTCACCCATGAAGTTGTTAGGATAGAAACTTTGCCTCTATATTTAAAAAAAATTCCAAAAATAGCTTGGTGTGGGTAGCTCACTAGGACAGAGCACCAATGGGTGTGGGGCCCAGTGTCAATCTTCCTCATTGGTGTGAGGGAGAAACAGTCTACCAACGCCAATGAAAAAACATGTGTTTCTGATGGTTTGCTCAGGGAATTGTCAATAGAAGGAATTTTTTCCTCATGGAAAGGGATGCAATGATGGTCTTTGCAAGGCATGACACCTTTTATTAGTCACAGAAATTATCCTCCAATGTGTAGGATGGGGATTGCAGGGACAGTGAAAAAATGTTGTGTAACAGCCCTAACTTAACCTAGCCTAGCCTAGCCTAAGCTAGCCTAACCTAGCCTAGCCTAGCCTAGCCTAGCCTAGCCTACCCTAACCTATACTACCCTAGCCTACATTAACCTAACCTAGCCTAGTGTAGCCTAACCTAACCTAAACTAACCTTAGCTAGCCTAACCTAAGCTAACATATAATAGCCTAGCTTTTCCTTGCCTAGCCTAGGCTAGACTAACATAGCCTACTCTAATGTAAAATATCCTAGCCTAGCCTACCCTACCCTACCCTACTCTAGCATAGCTGTTGTGAAACCAGCTCCAAAAATAGAAGAGAAGAGAGATCAATGCCTTAGAAATCAGCCACTTCAAGGGGGCAACCTCCAATACATTACATAAATGAACAATTATTGGATGATACACATGAAAAAACCTCTTTTCTATATATAGGAGTCCATGTGGCCACAATTTAATCATAGTGGGGCTATAATATAATCCTAGCCAACCTAACAATAATAATTGAAGGGCACAATAATAACAATATGGGGGTTACAAGGGTACAAAAATAAAAATAAGGGGATTACACTAACAACAATAAGGGACTATACTAGTAATATAGGGACCTAACATGCTCCTCTACTTCAAAAAAGTGTTGTCCTCAATGCTGGAGTAGCTTTGGGTGCTTTTGTATGAAATTATCATCCTCCCATGTAGAATATTCAGTGGGTAAGTTCTTCCATTTGATGAGATACTCTGAAATTGACAGATTTCGTAGCTGTCGAGTTCTTGTTTCTGTGACTGCTTCACGCTCCAATATGGTTTTCCTTCCTCATCAAGTTCTGGAAATATTGTTTGAATTGGAATTTTATCCCCTATAACCTTTTTTAAGCATGAAACTTGGAAAACTGGATGCACTCGTGAAGAAGCGGGGAGCTCCAATTTGTATTCCATAGTATCAATCTTTTGGAAAACCTTGTAAGGACCATAGTACTTTGGCGATAATTTATTATCCTTCTTAGCTTGCTTGAGGGACATTTTTTTGTATGGTTGTAGCCATAAAAATACCTATTCTCCCACATCAAAACTTCTCTCGATGCGATGTTGATCTGCCTGTTGTTTCATTCGATTTTGTGCCAAATTTAGGTTATCTTTTAAGAGTTGGAGAACTTCTTGTTTATGCTTGATGTGATCCTTGACTGCTTGAACCATAACATTTTCCCTTAAAGAATATGTGATGGATGGTGGATGATATCCATAAAGTGCCATAAATGGGGTCATTTTTGCTGCAATATTAAAGGAAGTGTTATACCAACATTCAGCGAGAGGTAACCACTTGGCCCATTATGCTTGCTTATCAGATACAAAACAACGAAGATATCCTTCCAAACATTTATTCACTATCTCTGTTTGACCATCGGATTGAGGATGATAAGATGAGCTATGAGCTAGTTGAGTACTCAAACAAGAAAGTAATTCCATCCAAAAATTTCCTATTAAAATGGGATCTCTGTCACTTACAATAATCTTCAGGTTTCCATGTAGCTTTTGAATTATTTCCATAAATCTAGTAGCAACTGTACTCGCTATAAATGGATGAGATAATGCACAAAAGTGTGCATACTTGGTAAGTCTATCAACTACCACCATGATGACACTCCTTCCTTTGGACTTAGGTAAACCTATGATAAAATCCATTGAAATATCCTCCAAATTTTGACTTGGAATGGATAAAGGTTGTAGAAGACCCGGGGTTTTAATTGTGTCAACTTTATTTTGTTGGAAAACCAAACATTCTGCCACAAAATTTTGAATATAAGATTTGAGGCCATCCCAAAAAAATTCTTTCTTCACCCTGTGGTAAACTTTTAAAAATCCTGAGTGTCCTCCTAAAGAATAAGTGTGCAATTCCAAAAGAATATTTTGTTTTAGTTAGGAATTCTTGCCAATATATAAGCGATCTTTGTACCATAAGGAATCATTTTTCCAACTAAATGTATCAGATGTACTAGGATCTTTGTGTAACTTTTGAATGAGAGTCCACACTTCTTTGTCCTTCTTCCATTCATCCCTTGCTTCAGTTATCCAATCTGGTTGGATAATTGAAATGGAAAAAAGCAATGCTTCCACCTCTTCATCCTTTCTTGAGAGTGCATCTACAACAACATTTAGCTTCCATTTTTTGTAGACGATTTCAAATTCATAACCCAATATCTTTGTGACCCATTTTTTCTGCTCTTCTGAAGATAGTCTCTGTTCCAAAAAGTGTTTAAGACTATCATGATCAACTTTTACCTTGAAGTGTCTTCCCATTAGGTAAGGTCTCCATTTCTTTAGTTCATGTAGAATTTCCAACATTTCCTTCTCATAATTAGCCTTTTGTAAATACTTTCCTTTGATTGAATGAATTTCAAAAGAAATAGGTCTTCCTTCTTGCATTAAAAAAACACCAATTCCATTTCCTGAGGCATCACATTCCACAATAAAGGCTTTTGTGATGTTTGGCGTAGCTAATACTGGTGCTAGGAACATTGCCTCTTTAAGATGTTCAAAGGCTTTAGTTGCTTTAGGAGTCCATGAAAATACATCTTTCTTCAATAATGTTGTTAGAGGTCCTACTATTCTCCCATAATTCTTAAAAAACTTGTGATAATACCCCATTAACCCGAGAAATCCACGCTACTTCTTAATGGTTGTGGGGACTTTCTACTCCTTAATGGCTTTAATTTTGTTAGGGTCTACCTTAACACCCTCATGAGATACAATATGACCCAGATATTCCACCTCTTTTACTCCAAAGAAACATTTGGATTTTTTTTCATATAATTGTTTCTCCTCCAATAGTTTTAGTGCCCTGTCAACATGTTGAACATGATCCTTCCAAGACCTATTACAGATTAGTATATCATAAAAAAATACTAGCACAAATTTTCTAAGGAAGGGTTTGAAAATGGAATTCATCAACCCTTGAAATGTAGAAGGTGCATTGGTAAGGCCAAAAGGCATCACCAAAAATTCATAATGACTCTCATGAGTTCGAAATGCTATTTTCGGAATATCTTCAGTCTTCATTCTAATATGATGATATCCTGAATGAAGATCCAACTTGGTAAAATGAATTGCTCCATGTAATTCATCCAATAATTCATCAATCACAGGAATGGGAAATTTATCTTTAATAGTGAGCTTATTGAGCTCCCTATAATCTGCACACATGCGCCATGATCCATATATCTTGTGCACCAACACTACTGGAGCAGAGAAAGAACTTTGACTAGGTTGAATTATACCAGCCTCTAACATTTCTGCAATCGTTCGTTCAATTTCGCTCTTTTTGACATAAGGATATCTGTAAGGCTTGATGTTTGGAGGAACACTTTCTGGAATCAAATGACCAGCATGATCATGATCACGAATAGATGAGATTCCTTTGGGAGTATCAAACACCTTGGAATGATTGTCCAAGACTTTTTGGAGATCTGGAGAAATACATGATTTTGATGTTGGAACTTCCAGTGAGCATAATTGTGCAATTACGCCCCATTGTTCTTTCTTCAGAAGCTTTGTCATGACATTAGAGCTTATTATCTTTCCTGGGTTCCCTGCAATACCCTGTAATTTGATTTCCTTTCCTTCTGAAAAAAATTTCAAGAAATTTTCTTGAAAATTAAAAGCTATCATCCCCAAATATTGTAACCATTGTACTCCTAGTACTACTTCAGCACCTCCCATTGAGATGGAAAGCATTTGACTATTCAATAAATATTCCCCCATGGCTAGCTTGATATTATGGCATTTTCCAGAGAAATTTATAGTTCCTCCATTTGCAACCATCACTTGACATTCTGGTGTTGGGTATAGGAGACAATTCAATTCCTTGGCTACCTTACAATGAATAAAAATATGGGTACTACCCAAATCAATCAACACTATTACCTTTTTCTTCTTGATACATCCTTCTATCTTGAGAGTTTGAGGAGTGGTGATTCCTACCAATGCATTACATGATATGGTTAGACTCATTTCTTCTTCTTATAGGGTTTCTTTCTAGTGTATATCCTCTACTTTTGAAGTTTCTTCATCATTTTCTTCCTCCTCTTCACAATCTATGTAAGATAATTTCTTCTCAGCGCACTTATGACCTTTACTATATTTGCTATCGCAACTGTAGGAAAGATATTTTTCTCTTTTCCTTCCAATTTTTGTGGTGTCAACATTGTAGGTTGTGGAATTCTAGGAGTAGCAACACTTCCATCTTTATAGATGTGAGTGGTAGGCTTCCTTGTCACCATAATTTTACATTCAATTTTTCTTTCCAACCTGAATGCCTTCTCCAATGAATCAGGTTCCCAAACACGAACTTCATGTTGGGTGTTATCCTTTAAAGTCCCTATGAATACATCAATCATGTGTTCCTCTGGAATATCAGTTACCCTTATATTTAATTTTTGGAAGTCCTCAATGTGCTCTAGCACTGAACCCTTTTGTTTGATATTTATCAATTGGCTAAAGAAGGTGTTGCTCTTTGTATCCTCATAATGTGCTATCATTTCCTCCATAAAAATTGACCAAGTGACAATTTTTTTTACGAGATAAAATCCATCGATACCATACAAATGTATTTTGTTTAAATGTAAAGTTGCAATGTGTACCTTTTGTGTGTTTTTCACATTATTGAGATCAAAATATTGCTCCATCTGCAGTATCCATGTTACGGGATCCTTTCCATTAGACTTCCTCATATCCATCTTTGGAATATGGTGGTTCTTCAATCCAAAATTAGAGTTTATGAAATCACTATTAACATTTATTTTGCTCTCATCATGAGATTCCTCTACTATCTTTTCGCCATTAGGAAACATTTCTTGTATCAACTTTATCAAACCTTTCATGTCTGCTTTTAGAACATTCTTCATGTTTTCCATGTTTTCTTTCATTTTTTCTTCCCTGTCATCCATCTGTAGGAATTTACAGGGTAGGTTCCATAGATCAAGAAGCAAAGGTCACCGCTCACAAACAGATCACAAATAAGTACACCAGTATAATCACATGGTTAAAACCCTCATAGAGGGAAACAGTCAACGCCCTGAGCCAACGTGGCCACTTCAGGGAATTTATTAATATAAAATAAAAGTTACATAGAGATCACGCTCTTTAAATAGAGACCATGAACCAATTGGGTGTTAAGCCATGGATCAAGTACTATTAATACCGAGGTGAGAGATAATCGTCGGATCACTACAAATCGTGACCGTCGGATTATAAGTTGCAAATGTACATGGTAAAGAAACACACTTTACCTAACTCTACACTAGAATAAGTTATTCTTAGCTATTTCCTATGTGTCGGAATATCCTAACATCCCCCTTTAAAAACAACTTGGGATAGGATTTAAGGATTTACGAAGGTGACACAAAAGGAGCCTATTTCCTATGTGTCGAAATATCCTAACATCCACCCTTAAGAAAAAAATGGGATAGGATTGAAGGATTTACAAAAGTAACACAATAGGAGAAGGAAGGAGGCATTAGAGCCTATCCCCCCTTAATGACAACTTTCCTGAACTCCAAGCATGGATCAAAGTTTGGTAAACTTTGCTTCTATGAGAGCCTTCATAAAGATATCGGCTACTTGATCATTGGTCGGACAATACTGCACTTCAAGAACATGATCATGAATGAGCTTTCTGATGAAGTGTATGTGGGGTTCAATGTGTTTCGTATGCTGATGCTGAACTTATTTAGACAGCTGAATGGCACTCTGATTATCACACCAAAGTGTAGCTGGATGCTGATGACGAAGACCAAATTCGGACAGGATCTGGCGAAGCCACATGGCTTCCTTGCTGGCTTCAACTGCACCAAGATACTCTACTTCTACTGAAGAAAGGGAGATGGCACTTTGTTTCTTACAAGACTAAGTAATAGGTCCTGAACCAAGAGTGAATGCATATCCTGCAGTGGACTTCCAATCATCAGGATCACCAGCCCAATCGGAATCAATGAAACCAATCAACAAGAGAGATGCTCCTGCACTATAATGAATCCCAAACTGAACTATACCTTGAATATATGAATTATTCTTTTAGCTACTTTCCATTGAATTTCATGAGTTTGGTGCATAAACTGAGCGACAAGACCAATGAAAAAGGAATGGTCAGGACGGGTATGGGTTAGATACAAAATTTTACCAAGGTACAGCAGTGCATAGGTAGCATCAACTTGGCCTACTGCGTGGAGGCTGAAATCACCGACTCCATTGTAAGGAAAAGCCAGAGAAGGGTGACTTATAGTCTTCACATGTTCAAAAATGGTATAGAAGATGCAGACATACTTGTTTGAGAAGGTAATGCCTTGTAGTTGCAAGGGCTGCAAGACCAAAAATGTCAGTGTCCAAATTATGTTTCAAACTTCTTTTGAGGCTAGACTTCACATGGTTTATATGGTTTGGATCACTACCAGTAAGGATAAGATCATCAACATAAAGAACAAGGATGGTGAAGGAATTACCCACTTTCTTGGTGTAGACAGTGTTGTCAGAATGACACCTAGAAAAGCCATTATCTAAGATAAATCTATCCATTTTGGCATACCAAGCCCAAGGAGCTTGTTTGAGACCATAGAGAGACTTCCTAAGGTGACAAACAAGGCTGGAGTATTTTTGGATAAAACCACGGGGTTGTTCCATGTAGATTTCTTCATGCAAATGTCCATGTAAGAAGGCAGATTTAACATCGATCTGATGGACTTACCATTTAAAGGAGGCAGCAAGAGAAAGAACAAGGCAAATAGAATTCATTTTGGCAATAGGGGAGAAGGTGTCAGTATAGTCAATGCCTTCAACTTGTGAAAAACCTTTAGCAACAAGACGAGCTTTATGTCAATCCACTTTTCCATCTGGTCCAAACTTTTTTTTGTAAACCCATATGCATCTGACAAGTTTTCTTCCTTTTGGAAGAGGAACAAAGATCACTGATGTTGACACAGTAGGAACAAACATCTCATTCCTGCTTCATCCTAATCACTGGTTGTTGGGAAATATATTTAAGTTTTGATTAAATGTGCAGGGCTCCAAGCCAGCCAAAAGGAAAGAACTATTTCAAGCGGAAACGTGTGTGTCATCACTCAGTCAGGCAGAGTCCTGGGAGGAACTGCGACCTCCGAGACAGAAACAGACCTATTAGACGATGGGATGTAAAGTTTAATTTCTGGAGGAGGGTGCTATATAGATATATATCTGAACTAGAAAGATATTAGTAAAAATAGAAAGAGAGAGAGGTAACACAACTCTGTACACACAGATGGACTCCTTTAGCTGTGAGAACAAGGTATTTTGTAGACTAGGCTTCACAGGCTGATATTTTTCACTTAAAACTTCTCATCTCATACTATTGATTATCTTTTTGATTTTAGTTAGTCTATCCTTTGACATCTTCAGAATATCCAACAAAAATGCATTTTTCACTCTTAGGTTCTAAGGCTTTATGTTTTGCATCTGGAATATAGGCCCAAGCATCACTTCCAAAAACACGAAAGTGACTTACATATGGTTTGATTGAGCTCCAAGCTTCTTCTGGAGTTATATTCTTTAAAACCTTAGTAGGAGTGCGATTTACTATGTAATTTGCACAGTTAATGGCTTCTGCCCAAAAATTGAGACCAAGTCCTTTAGATTGAAGCATACAATTAGCCATTTCTTTTAAGGTGCGATTCTTCCTTTCAGCAACACCATTTTGTTGTGGAGTATATGGAATAGTATGTTGCAATTGAATGTCATGCTCAGTGTAGAAGTTGATAAAATTTTTGTTAACATATTCTTCACCATTTTCTGATCTTAACTTAATAATTTGATGTCCAGATTGTTTCTCAAAAAAGGCCTTAAAGGCCAAGAACATGTTAAAAACTTCACTCTTGAGTTCTAAGAAATATAGCCAAGTGCGTTTGGAAAAATCATCAATGAAGTTTAAGAAGTACTTGCAACCAGAGAAAGAAACAACAAGAAGTGGACCACATAAGTCACTGTGCACAAGCTGCAAAGGGGCTGAAGCATGCCAAGAGGCACGTTTTTCAAAACTATCCCAATGATTTTTTTCGAGTACACATCCATAGCAAACACCGTCCTGACAAGATACCATAGGAAGGCCCGTCACCATATTTTCCTTACACAGATTTTGAAGAGAGCGATAGTTTAAGTGACCAAATCGCTCACGCCAAAGTTTTCTCACATCATCATTATGAGCAAAAAAAATAGAGGGAAGAGATGATGACCCAAAGTTGTCAAACTTATACAACCTTGTGGAATCATCAACAATTCTAGTAGTTAAAATATGTTTAGGATATTTGAGGTCCTTGATTACAACATCATGAGGTGATAATTCTACTATTTTCCCTTCACCTGAATGATTTATCTGATAAATAGATAGAAGGTTGCATGACAAGGTAGGAACACATAGTACATCATTAAACTGACCATTATCTAGATGAATGGTTCTAGATCCTACAACGCTAAGAGATCTATATGTAACATAAATATATTTGTTATTTTATTCATTTAAAGAAAAAAATGGATTTATTTTTAGCCATGGTAAGCTGGGGTTCAAGGAGAATAGACAGGTGGCCTTCCTCTCATTCTTTACTTGTAAAGGCTATCTTCTTAAACATTTGGATAAACTGTATGAATTGAAAAATTTGCAATGTCTATCTGTCTTCTTTCCTTTGTTTTTATATGCGTTATCATTTTTATGAGTTTCTTTTTCAGTTTGTGGTTGAAATTGCTTAGGACTCTTGTTTGGTTTTAGACCATACTTTTTAGGATACTACTTCTTGGGATTTTTTTGATATGATTGATGTTGGGCTACTAAGGCTTTCTTAGAAGCATTTCCAACAATGATAAGACCAAGGTGTAAAATTTTTTCTTGTTCTCTTATCAAAGAATCACAAAAGGCATCAAAAGAGGGATTCTTGTAGGTGGTTCCTCAAGAAATGATGGCTTCTCTAGTGGAATGGAAGGCGGAAAAAAATATAGAGTATGTAGGGCCAAGCTTAGTAAGAATGTAATAGATGAGGCTACCATCTTCCTTTTTGACCTTACAACGTTCTAAAAGAACTTTGAGGGTCTTGAATTTAAAAAAATTTCAATACAGTAGAAATTATTGGGGTCCAAATTAAGCAACTCATTTTCAAGTTGATGGGCCCTAATTTGATTTTGAATGCCGAAGACAGTATTTAGCTTGTCCAGGGCTTCATGAGGGGTGTCAATGTCAAGGATATGAAATCAAAGATCTTGAGCAATGGACATTCCTGTCAACCCTCATGCTTGATCTTGTCTATTTTCCCATTTAGAAAATTTATCATCATCAGAAGGTTTAATTTCTAGCCCTGTGGCTACTCTATAAAGCCCTTTACTTCTAAGTATATCTACCATGTGAGGTAGCTATTGGAAATAATTGGTGATGTTAAGAATAACCGGGCATGCACTTTCCATTTTTTTTTTAAAAAATGAAGTTAAGAAAAGCTGAAACTAACTGCTCCAATGGAAATATCTCGAAAAATTAGGTCGTTTAAAAAAAAACGGCTCGAAAAATGGCTTTCGGATGAAAAAGTTATGCCTTTTGAAAAAAACTGAGTTGTAGATGCCAAAATAGTTACGGGAACGGGATGAAGTGCGGCTCTTTAAAACAAAATCCGCCCCTTTGAACAAATTTTTTTTACAAAAGAAGCTTGAGAAGGAGACTTGAACCCAAGACCTCTATTCTCATAAACTAACCCCTCACCAAGTGAGATAGTAAAAGAGGAATGAGAGATTATTATTATTATTATTATTATTATTATTATTATGGGAGGTGTGAGTGCCTTTTCCTGCATAAAAAACAAGAAAAAGAAACGAAATGCAAAGCCTTACACCAGAATGTTAGATTCTCGGTTAGCCTTACCAACAACTATCACCTTTTTTACTATTTCTGATTTCCCGAGATCACACAAAGACGCAGGGAAAGAGCATACGTAGCAAAAAAAATCCCTTTTTCCTATTTCTGATTTGCTGAGATCGCACGGGGCGCATATCAAAGAGCATACACAGAGAAGAGGGTATAGATCCGACAAATAAATAAAACCTTGATATAGGAAAAAAACCGAAATAAGCAGAACTATTAACAAATATAACTGCAAAATAGATGCTTTATATGTCAATATCTAAACTGACATAACTCGGGTAGCCAGAAACCTTTTTGCATGAAACGAAAGGAATTCCTCACTGTAACAGATGCTCTAGACACAACCAAGTAGTTCTCCAAGCCCAAAAATGTTCAGAAATAGTAGATCTATAAAACAACATTCGCATGCAGTCAAACCAGCTTCAAATTTTGATCAACAATGGACGCGGCCCTCAAAATAGCTGTGATACCATGTAGGAATTTACAGGGTAAGTTACGTAGATCAAGAACCAAAGGTCACCGCTCACAAACAGATCACAATTCAGTACACCAGTATAATATTACCCTCCATGCTCTTTAAATAGAGATCATGGACCAATCAGGTCTTAAGCCACGGATCAAGTGTCATTAATACCGAGGTGCGAGATAACTGTCAGATCACTACAAATCATGACCATCAGAATATAAGTTACAAATGTACATGGTAAAGAGACACACTTTACCTAACTCTACACTAGACTAAGTTATTCTTAACTATTTCCTATGTTAGAATATCCTAACACCATCTTAGCTTCCATGCTAGCTTCCATGCCATTCATCTTAGCTTCCATGCCTTTCTTCAAGCCATCCATCTTTGCTTCCATGCCTTTCCTCAAAACTTCCATTTCATATTTTGTTGCTCTTTGCGAGAGCAAAATTTGGTGCACTTGCTCTTGTAATTTTGATAGATCATGTTGCAATTATTCATCTTCATGAGTCATAGTAGAGTACTCTGAGGGCTTAATGGATGTTGAATTCTTTTTAGGAGGCATTTCAGAACCCAATACTAAAATATATGCTCAATACTGATTTTTTTACACAAGAGTTATGCAATTTAGAAGAAAATACACACATTTTTCTTGCTTTTGAGGAGCTCGATATTGAAGCTGAATTATGTCTATGATTTCGGATCTTCAATATCTGAAATTTTTCCTTGAGGTAGCCCTCTGAATCCTCTTTCGAATGCCATGGGTTTGACCTGATTTGGATTCTTCAAGGAAAATTTGTGCCCAATCTCCTACGATTCCCTAATTATGGACAGGTTCAGTAGAGCAAAATTGTACGACTTGCCACGTATCACTATTTCTTCCTTTGGCTCTAAAATTTATAGATAGGAAACTATAGTCCATGTGATTGCGCCCACTTTTTATAGAATTCCAATATGATGCTCAGAGATAGAGTTATGAATATTGTCTCGTGATCACCTCTTTGAGATGAAATTCGGGAGGCTGAAAAAGCCCTAACTTCCACAGACCATATCTCCGAAAATATTGCGAACCAGGATTTGAAATTTTGTGAAGATTTTCCTCAGGATTTCAGCTTTGCGGTCTTAAAATTTCAACTTTGAAACTTTGTATAAAAAAATTTATAGCGAAAATTCCACGATGACCTATTTGGAGCAGCAAAACCCTAGAATCCAAAGCTCTGATACCAAATGTTGTGAAACCAGCTCCAAAAATAGAAGAAAAGAGAGATCAACACCTTAGAAATCAGCCACTTCAAGGGGGCAACCTCCAATACATTACATAAATGAAAAATTCTTGGATGATACAAGTGAGAAAACCTCCTTTCTATATATACGAGTCCATGGGGCCACAATGTAATCCTAGCCGACCTAACAATAATAATTGAAAGGAACAATAATGTTACACCATTTTTTGGTCATCTAACCTATTATTATTAGATGAACCCAAGTACACCATGTAAGACCAATTTTACCCTAAGTAAAATTTCTTTCACCATATAAAATAACTTATTTGTTTATATTTCCTGGTCATATTTAACCCAAAACAAGGAAATTAATTAAATAAATCCTTATTTAATTAATTATTTCCTAAGAATAAGTTATTTAAATCATTATTTAAATAATATTCTTAGTTAAATTTGACTAAATCATCCATAAATAATTAAATAAACCATTATTTATTTAATTATATTCCCATCATTCCCTAAAATGATAAATAAACCATTTATTTATTTATTATTTATAAATAAAGGAATTGACCCAAGTCAAGAATCCTTTTCCCTCCAACAAATATAATAAAATATTCCTAAAGGGTGCTTCTAGAATTTGATTAATAATATTTTATTCATGCACCGAGTTCTAGACCGCCCCAATATTTTGTTATAAATAGAAGGGTTTTTCCCATTCATTAATCACCTCCATTGCATTAGATCACTCTGAATCTACTCTTGGTCACCATTTTTCCATTTTTGCTTTGTGAGCTCCCACTGAGTTCTATGTTTGTTTTTCTACACCAATAAGAGAGAGGAATGTTAGATCTGAAACATTGAGGACTTTCAAGAACCCATCCCACTGAGAAGAACCGGAAAACACCTTTCTTGTTTTCCTCTCAGGTGACAGACATCAGCCACAGCTGAGACGACAATTTTTTCTGAAATCTGCCGCTGAGAGAACCGGATCTGCAGGTCGCACTTATCAGCCCAAAAAGTGCGACCTGAGCCTTAGGATGCACTTTTCTGCCCCAAACCTGCGACCTCGACTGAAAAATAGTCAGAACCTACAACTTGCACTTTTTTTTGCAAATTTTCCAACACTTTTTCTGGGTTTGTCTGAAGTTTCTATCATGGTTTTCCAGCCTCTGTCTCTGCCCGTTTAGACCTGTTTCTGATCTGCTTCACTCAACTAAGAGGGAATCTTGCCCCTTAGGGCTCTAGTACCGTCCACTTTTTGTGGGAGAGTCTTTGCTATTTTAGACATCTGAATTTCTAGAGTTTCAGCCTTATTTCTCTCAGATCTGATACCTCTTTTTCAGATCCCTTTAGATCAGCTCTTCTCCCTTTCAAATCACCTCATATAGTTTTTTTTAGCTTCATTTCTAGGGCCGCTTCCTTGTTCCTTCTATTTTCAGCTGATCTCCTCCTTTTTAGCAGCAACCTTGCCTCTGATTCCTTGTTGTTCTCTGCACCTCTTTCCAGCAGATTTCCCCTTTAGATCCCAGTCCCTCCCAACCTTAGATCTATTGGCCTCTTTTTAGTGTGCTTTTCTTATTCTTTCCCTCTTATAGACTAGTTTTGAGAGACCTGCCTTCTTGGGTTCGATTGATGCATTGGTAGCTGTTAATTTTCTGTTCTTTTAGTCTTATCTATTGCAGATTTATTTTTAGTTATGCAGCACACTTTTTCTTTTACTCTCAAAACGTCCGGGTTTAAACAATTAAAATTAACGCACGCCACACACTGACCCTAAGTAAAGAAGCGCCTGGTTAACACCACCTAGCAAAGACTTTAAAATCAATTGTCACTGCACCTCTCTGCCCTTGACCTCCCTTGATTTTGTCCCTCCCTGCCCTTGTCGATTTTTCTTCTTCTTGTCATCATTGCGCCCCCAAGGCGCCTCTCCCGGAGACTTCTTGGCCTTCACCCTCAGTTTATGCTTGGTCGACTTCCTCCTTCCTATCGTTATCGAGTAAGTCCTCCCTTGAGTCCACACTCCGACTCTTCCTCTGACTGTTCGAGTTCTCCCCCTACTACTGGTTCTCCCCCTATCACTTTCACCATGTCTACTTCAGCGCCTACTACCAGCAACAACCCCAGTACTACTGCTGGGTTTGTTTCCAGTGGAACCACCTCGGGACCTACCTCGACTGCCCCATTTCTCCCTTATATGGCCGGATTTAGTATCCCCGACTTCAATCAGCTGATCAATGATCCTATCCGCCACGATGTTAGTTGGCCTGCTATGCCAACCAAGCTCCCCTCCGAAATTCCCAAGTTCGAAGGCCTTGCTAGTGAAGATCCCTCCAACCATATCCGATCCTTCAATATGTGGTGTTCCTCCAATTCCATTACTAATCACTCCATTCATCTTAGATTGTTCCAACGCATGCTTACCGGCAAAGCTTCTAAATGGTATGTTGAATAGGCCACTTCCTCCCATACCGCTTTTGCGACCATTGCCCAAGCCTTCTTATCTTATTTCCAGCTCCCTCTCCGATACGACACTGGTACCGAGCTTTTAACTTCTTTCCGTCAATCCTCTTCGACCTGCCTCTTCGCTCATGTCTAGGAATGGCGGTGAAGAAGAAGCTTATGTCGCACTCCTCCTTTTGAATATCGGGTTTATATGGATTGGTTCCCTTTCTCTCTCTTACCTTCCATTGGAAAATATGTCGCCTCCCATTTCCCTCAAAACGAAGAAGCCGCCCTCCAAATAGCCTTGAAATATGACCTTATTTATGCTCAATCTGGTTATGTTTATACCGTCCTTCCTGACCTCCCCAAACCTGATGGCACTAACACCCCGGGGGCATCTCACTCTACCGACGGTATCGTTGGAGCTCTTTTCCATCCCTTTGCCCAACCTCCTATGGGCTATAGTTTCCCTCCAGGAGGGGCTAGCACCTCTAGCACCTTTCCCCCTCCAGGTAGCATGTATCCAGGATACGGCATACCTCCTCCTTCTGCCCCTACTCCTGCTTACCTCACTGCTGCCCATCCTAACCCCTATCCTTACCCACAGCCTGGTGTCCCAGCTCCTCTAGCATTTGGACCTCTCACCCCCTTGCCTTCTCAACCCCCGTCGCAGCACTTACTACCCCCTCCAGGGAAAGTATTTGCGTAGCAAGGCGCGACCACTTATCTTCCTTCTCAAAGAAAGAGGAAAGGCAATCAATTTTCCCCTGGTAACTGTGGACCCAATCCTTCAAGTATTGATCCTCACACTGCCAAAAAGCCACAGGGTTCTTAGCCCAAGCTGGATAGGCCACTTCACACAAATAAGCCATGTTCGTGTTGCGGTGTTTATGGTCATTACACTCATGATTGTCCCTTATTACCACAAATGCGGCAGATGTGGGATTCTCAGGCCACCGTGTGGGGACAACACTCCTCCCCTACAGTCTCTCCCCCCCCAGCTACTTCTCAACCCGCTGTGTTTACCCATCCTATCCCTCAACAAGGATTTGTGGCCACTCAACCCCCTCATGCCCCGGTAACCACTCAACCTTCCCTTTCTAGTTCCTATGATTACCAGATTCTCATTATGGCCTCTGACCCACCCCTCACCGTTGACCTCAACCTTCAAACTCAGTCTCGTCAGTATTCCACACCTCCCGTTCCATCTGTCCCCGAGTCTCCATCTCCAGGTCCTACAGAGCCTCTCTCGACACCCAATGGTCCCTTGCAGCTCCCTCCGCCCAAAGCTGAGGTTCATCCCAAGAATCCTAAGGGACCATTACGTCTAGATGGGCTGCCTATTCATACAACATCGTAGATGATCTGACACAATCTCTTGCTACCATTTCAACACTGGAACTCCTCCAGTCATGTCCTTCTCAAAAGAGAGCTCTACTATCCGCCATGGGCGCTGTAGATCCTGCTGATGACCAATTGATTGATTTCGACGCCCGTCAGTCAAACCATCCCCCTCTTCCTCCTTCGGTTGCTTTCCAAATCCTAGTCAAAATCCGAAATGCCAATGTCACTCAGTGTATTATTGATGAGGGGGTATCTACCTGCGTAATGTCCACTTCGGTTTGGAAACAACTTGGATCTCTTGAACTGGCCCCTTCAACAATCACCCTTCGTGTGTGGGATGGCCATGCCTCCTAGCCCATTGGCCTATTCCATAACTGTCCTATCACCCTTGCAGACAAGACTGTTTATGTCAACATTGAAGTTATCGACGCCCCCCTTGACTACAACATTATTTTGGGGTGTAGTTACATCTATGCCATGTCTGTTGTCCCATCCGCAGTCCACTGCAAGATGTTCTTCCCTCATAATGGCAATATTGTCACCATTGACTAGTTGGCCTACCATGAACCAAAATCTCAGACCTCCCCTGAGTCCACCATCTCTACTATCACCAATAAACCAACTATTGATTCTTTGACCAGTGTTTCCCCTGGCGTCTACAAAGTCTCCTCTTTTCTTGGAACTTTTCCTGGTCCTCCCCCTCCTCCTGTCTTTGACCCCAGCTTAACGAATGTTTGCATGATGCAATCGTCTCAGGCTGGCCTTCCACAGCCTGCTCCGGCTAGTCAGCAACCTCAATCTCACCCACCGCAAATTGTTCCTAACCCTTCGCTTCCATCCACCGAACCATTTTCACCTGGTCCTTCCCATATACCTCTCACTCCGGAACCTCCCCACCCTCCTGAGTCGGTTCCCTTAGGTCCCCACCATATGGGAGCCGTCCCTCCTGGTCATTACCCCGCCGGTCAAATACCTTTCCTTGGTCCCCCCCCAGCGTCTATTCAGTCCCCGTCATGGCCACCCTTTCCCTCCCTAATTTAACCTTGGGAATCCCAATATGGTATCTTACTCCTCTAGCCGAGACCCCACCGGGCCACCCCAAACCATACATAGTCGTGACACCAGTGCAACTGATTCCCTTCGCTCCTTCCACTACGACAGTGCCTCCCCTCCGCAAGACCCTCCTCACGCTGCGACAACTACAGGTAAGAAAAGAAAAACTTGAAAGGGGGCATCCAAAGACAAGGCCACCGCACCTGACCCTACCCCTCCCACACCCACCAAGCCTTGTGCCTTGTGTGATGGTATCGGTCATCCCACCCATACTTGTCCTGAGTTGCCCCGTATCCAACCCATGGTTAAAGTCACGTTCCCTGAATCTACGGTCCCTGACACCTCTGTTTCTTCCTCATTCGTAGCCAAGAACCCAAATACTTTTCACACCAACAAACCCTGTGCTATGTGTGGTGTCCATGGCCATTATTCTCACCATTTTCCTCACCTCATGCATTACCGAGCCTCTTTAGAGGTCATTCGTGAGTACGAAGTTGAACAAAACAAATCCGCCTCTCCCATCCTTGCTCAATATGCGTCCGGTTTACTCGAGGATCCCCCTGGTACCATTGACATTCCTCCCCTTGATGTTGAGATGTTGGAACCCGCTGCTCCCCTCCTATGCCTATCATCATCCGCGCACCCCCCAGAGTACATTCCCTCTGAATCCACTCTACCTGTTTTGCTTGATCCTCCTTCAGATACTTTCCCGGGCTCTTCATATTTTGACCATATTTTTACCTGTTCTTCTGTCATTCCTCGTGATGACCTGTATCTACGCCTCTCTTCCCATACTGATGATTTAGGTACCTTTGCAGCCTCGTCTGGTCTCCTTCACCCTTCCATTCCCTCCCATACTCACGTTCATACCATCCATCTCTTTGATATATTTTGCAGCCTGAGTGCCCACTCTTCATCCCATAGTTCTCATTCATCTCCCTCTCGTTGATCTATGAGTCCTAGACTTCCTACCCGGACTGCTCCCTCCCGTAGCCGTCAATGGATGTCTATCCTCTACTCACACTGCCATCCTTTTTCTCATCCCTCCCCTTTCTTGTCCTGTGACATTATTACATCGGCCCTCCCATCCGCACATTATCTTGGCTACGCCGATGGGGCAAGTCGCTATTCCTACCATCTCACTTCAGCAGCATGGGACATCTTTACCCCCTTGCATACCCTGGTTCTTGAAAATGGGTTCTGCATTGGTAATGCCACCAATAATCAGGCCGAATATGATGCAGTTCGTGGTCTCTTAGCTGATGCCCTCTCTCATCACATCCTCCATCTACACGTTCATTTAGATTCTCTGCTTCTTGTCCTCCAACTTAATGGTGTCTATCGTGTGCATAACCCTGTCCTTTTTAGATAATATTTATGAGTGAAACTTTTGATACGTGAATTTAGATTCGTTACATTTCACCATATCCCTAGACATCAAAATCACTATGTAGATCAAATCGCAAATCATGTTCTAGACTGGAATTTATCACACACAAGACCATAACATTTGACATCATCAATCAAATTCATATAAATCATATATATTATACAATATGCGTTTTTAGAGTCCATCTACTCTGACACATATGACATGCCCCTAGCATGTTACAAAAAACAAAATTACAAAATGGGGGGCACCACTTGCCCCTACATAGCCACTGGGGGGCACCATCTTCCCTACATCTAATCACTCTCTAGAGGATCCCGAGCCAATGGCTCTGCTCCCACAGCTCGTAGATCATGCATAGCCTGATCGACCATTGCCATGCATCGCATGATACCTCACCACTTCGAGGGTAGCCCAATAGATAACTCTATGTACTGGTCGTCTCAATCCTGCCAACCACGCTCCGACACACCAGTTAGTAGCCCCTCACATCTACGACGGATGTCCTCCACCAGAGCAGCCATATCCTCGTTCTGTGCAGTCCTTGATCCACTTGCACCTATAGCTCCTGCTACTGTAGGTTGTCCCATATATCTGGCCGGTTTTACCGGAGCTATATCTGCATTCCAAAAAATATAACAATTAGCACCATGAATACTAGTCACACATTCTACACTACACATAACAGATTAGTTGCTTGTCACTTACCATCAGGCCCCCACACTCGACCAGGTGGAAGTGGCAAGTCTGTATCTCCCCAATAACTCATCCCACTATAGGGATAGTCGTCTATGTATAATGGCATCTGATCCCAATGCGTGAAGAACTCTGGTCGGAACACCCATCCGACCACCCCTCCCCCTCCTCTACATAGTAGGCATCCCCACCAATGCATCCGAGGCTCTCTTGGACCTCCATCAGCCAACTGTACACGAGGTCGTAAGGTCGGGATCTTCTCAAAGAAGAAAGAGCACAACACCATCCCATAGGCGCAATCATGATTCACTTGCCACTTGCATAGCGACAGCTATCATTTCACCGCTACCAACATCATCCGGGCCCACCCATAGTAGGTCCCACTCAGCACACTCTCCACAATCATCATCTACCCTCTAGTGATGTGATGGAATTCCTGGCTACCCAAGATCTGCAACACTACTGTGGCCACTTCCTGGGTCTCCAACCTCTCTAGATCACCAATGGATATCCGAGTCCCTTTGACTCGGACACCTGGTCAACAATGTCGCTCAACAAACTCCATAATGTTATGCCCCCACGGTAACACTGGCTATGTATTCCCCACCATCCCTAATGGTTGGAGACCAGTCAAGAAATACAAATCCTGGATCGTCAGCTTGATCCTGTGCCCCTACACTACAAACGCCTCATGATCTGGATCCCAATAACTGATAATTCGGGCCAACAACGGCTCTCCAGCCCTCATCAAAGGGTTCTCCAAAAACTTCAGAACCCCATACCTCGCCAGTGTATGATGGACACCCTGATCCGCCTGGATTTCCGTCCGTAATGTACCTAAGTCTCTCTCTCTCCACTTGATCCGTATATCTGCCATATCTGCACAAAAAATTCATTTTTGTCAGCCTCCAGATCAGCAAAACCGCATTAACTTACACCAAAACAGAATCTTAGCCCATAACAGCACTGAAACCTCCCACATCTAACAGGTCACACTTTTTGGGCAAAAACTGGGCCAGGTCGCACTTTTCAGGCCAAAACTTGCGTCCCAGGTCGCAGATTTTGCCCCAAAAAGTGCGACCCGACCATAATGATGAAGTAGGGGCAGTTACTGAGATTTAAAGCCCTAATTTGGAATTTGAATCCATCAAAAGAAAATCTTAGGATTAGGCCTCTTACCTGCAACTGACGGATCACAATTCCAACCGTCGGTTTGTCCGCTACGATCGCCGCAAGATTTAGGGCCTTCTCTCCTCTCCACATTCACCATAGCTACACAAGCAAATGAATGATTTTGGAGGGAAAATGCCCTATTAGAAGAGAACCCCTATTTTTTTCTTTCGCCCGCTACGACCAAACCGTAGCCCCGTTTGACACACCATCCACACCATTGAAAATCTCTCACTAAGCACTCAAATGGGTATCTATCAGTTTTTCATGTTTTGATACTTCACCAGGACACATTTTTTCCATGAAGGGTCTATTCACCTCTTCTCAAAATCGAATTTCTTCACTTAAGACACTTGTACTTGGGGCACTACTTTTCCTCCTTACTCATCTTCGTTCGTGTTGATTTTCATCACGAGCTACCCTATTGTACTCATGCTTTTATGGTCCCCCATTGGACCCGTACTCCGAGGCAGCGCCATCGAGTCACCCTTGCTTAGAGCATCCGAGTCGAGTCATCATCACATTCATGGAGTCTATCCCAAGTCCCTTTGTACCCCGCTATACTCTTCCATCCTTTCCTGCTTGGTCCCTCTCTTGTGTCACACATTATGTCTTTCAGTACCTTTGTCCACTATCCTTCATGATATTGTGTCAGTCGCTGCCAAGCCATTCATGCCATTTATGCTCTAACAAGGGAAATCGTCCCACCTCTCCTCCATTTCTCTCATTACATCATCCTCATCAGTGTCTACTTGTTCATCGCTCTAATTTTTTCCCTCGTGCCTTTGTTGGGGTTCCCTTATTGCCTCACCTATGGTGGACCTACTTCTGTCGACATCAACTCATTTACTCCAGAAGCCAGGTCTAGGGGGCAGTGAACCTTGGTTCAAGCTCTTCCTAGCATGATCGTGATATATACACTTGATGGTCCAGTGATGCAGCAGCAGCTATTGGTGATTCCCGGGCATGTGTGAGATGTCTCAACCCTCATGAGGGGGTGGCCCTGCAGGTAGCCCCCCACATGCCCGGCTGACTTCATCATTTCCGCCCTTGATGCAGCTCCTCTCATTTGATGATATTGGCCTCCGCTGCTTGCAGCACCTTTTCAATTCGCATGTATCTGTCAGATTTTGTGAGCCCATCCCCATGTGTAGGGGGAATTTGGGTGTATTTGTATCTCATCTTCTACCATATTATTGTATAAGTCCTAACGATTATTCCAGGCATCACATGTATGTGGGATTCATCATGTTATTTATCTGGCTTATGTTTAGGCCAGCACATGCTTCATTATTGCATTCCGTGGTTTTCTGGGCACCTTATTCTTTGTACTTTGTCTCGGCGGGCATAGATATTCCTCCCTCGCCACCTTTAGCACAAGTACCACTTCATAAACTAGAGACTTGTTGCACCTGTAAGTCTTTTCTCCTTAGGGTCTAGTCCTTTAACACCTCAGACAACCTTACATTTCTCTCTCTCACTTCCCTCTTGATGTCCAGTGATTGAGTTCTTACAACGTACTTCGGTCATACGATTTGCTCCTAACACTCGTATGTTGGGGGGAAATCTGTTACACCATTTTTTGGTCATCTAACCTATTATTATTAGATGAACCCAAGTACACCATGTAAGACCAATTTTACCCTAAGTAAAATTGCTTTCACCATATAAAATAACTTATTTGTTTATATTTCTTGGTCATATTTAACCCAAAGCAAGGAAACTAATTAAATAAATCCTTATTTATTTAATTATTTCCTAAGAATAAGTTATTTAAATAATATTCTTAGTTAAATTTGACTAAATCATCCATAAATAATTAAATAAACCATTATTTATTTAATTATATTCCCATCATTTCCTAAAATGATAAATAAACCATTTATTTATTTATTATTTATAAATAAAGGAATTGACCCAAGTCAAAAATCCTTTTCCCTCCAACAAATATAATAAAATATTCCTAAAGGGTGCTTCTAGAATTCGATTAATAATATTTTATTCATACATAGGATTCCTGAACCACCCAGTATTTTATTGTAAATATAGTTTTCCATTCATTAATCACCTCATTGCATTAGATGTCTGGATCTCTCTTTTAGTCTCATTTTTCCATTTTTTGTTGTGAGCTCCCATACCAGTTCTGTTTGTTTTCTACACCAAAATATAGAGAGGAATGTTATATGCGAAACACTGGGGACTTTCGAGAACCCATCCAGGAGAAGCCCAGGAAAACACCTTTCTTGTTTTCCTCTCAGGTGCCCCATTCTTTAATATAGTACAAAATTCTTTTAATTACATTGTTCTTGTCTTGTCTATTGGATGCATGGAGCCATATTATATTTTATCTGCTTAATGTCTTTTGTGCTTAGATCTGAATTTGTGTAGCAAACTTAAAGATATTTTGCAGCCATAATCGATGTTAGGGTTATTTGTTATGCGTAGCTAAAGTGATCTTTTATGACGAAAGATTCATACTAACAAATAATAACAATATGGGGGTTACAAGGGTACAAAAATAACAATAAGGGGGTTACACTAACAACAATAAGGGACTATACTAGTAATATAGGGACCTAACACTAGCCTACCCTAACCTAGCCTAGCCTAGCCTAACAAGCTAAACTAACCTAACCTAACCTAACCCTAATCTTGCCTAATCTAGTCTAGCCTAGCTGAACCTATAAAACCCTAACCTAGCCTTCCCATTAGTAAGGTAGCCTACCCTACCTTACCCTAACCAAACCTAATCAAGCCAAGCCTAACCTAGCCTACCCTATCCTTAGGTAGCAAATCTGAGCCTAGCCTATCCCATCCTAGTATAGCCTAGCCTAGCCTAGTATAACCTATACTATCTTAGCCTAACCAAACCTAACCTAACCCAGCCTAGCCTAGTATAGTGTAGCCTAACCTAGCCAAACCTAGCCTAACCTAACCTAACCTAACCTAGCCTAACCTAACCAAACCTAGCCTAGCGTAGCCTAGCCTAACCTAACCTTGTCTAGCCTAGCCCAATTTAGACTAACCTAGCCTATCTTAATATAACCTAGACTTACCTAGCCTAGCCTAGCCTAACCTAGCCTAGCCTAGCCTAGTCTAGCCTAGCCTAGCCTAACGTAGCCTGGCCTAGCCTTGCTTGCCCTAACCTAGCCAAGCCTAACCTAACCTAACCTAACCTAGCCTAGCCTACACTAGCCTACCCTAGCCTACACTAGCCTACACTATCCTACCCTAGCCTAACCTAGCCTAACCTAACCTTTCATAGCTTAAACTAGCCTAGCTTAGCCTATCATAGCCTAACCTAACCTTGCCTAGCCTACTCTACCCTAGGCTAGCCTACTCTAGCTTAGCCTAGCCTTGCCTAGCCTAATCTAGCCTAGCTTAGCTTAGCCTAACCTAGCCTAACCTAGCCTAGCATAATATAACCTAGCTTAACCTAACCTACATTATCCTAGCCTAGCCTAACCTAGCCAACTCTAGCCCACCCTAGCCTACCCTAGCCTAGCCTAGTCTTTTCTAGCCTAGCCTACTCTAGCCTAGCATTGCTTAGCCCAACATAGTCTTCTCTATCATATTCTAGGCTAACCTATTCTAATCTATATTGACTTGCCTAGCCTACTCTTGCTTACCTTAGCCTACTCTAGCTTACCCTAGCTTGTTTTTGTATAGCCCACCCTAGCTTAACTTATTCTATCCTTGTGTAGCCTAGTCTAATTTTTTTTATCCGAGACCACTGTAGATTAGCATATTCTAATGTGAAACAATATAGATTCCTAAGAGTTTATATATATATATATATATATATATTTTTAGTTGAAAATTTTACTAAAAATATATTCAAAAACAACCTTAAGAAACATTTATAGTACATTTTAATTTTATCATAAATATTTAAATATAAAACATTACCACTTTAGCATAGCCTAGCCTAGCCTAACTTAACCTAAACTAACCTAGCCTAAGCTAACCTAGCCTAACCTAACCTAGCCTAACCTTACCTAGCCTACCCTAGCCTACCCTAGCCTAGCCTAACCTAGCCTAGCCTAACATACCCTACATTAGCCTAACCTAGTGTAGCTTAGCCTAACATAGCCTAGCCTAACCTAGCCTAACCTTGTTACGTGGATTAATCCATCTTGCGGACAAGAGCGATATCCCTAGTACTCCAACGAGTAACTAGAAAGAAAGATCCATTTGGAAACCTTTTCGTCTAGGTTAATTTCATTTCAGACTTATTATAATAAAGTAGAGAGGACAAGCCCCTACCTTGAAATCCAAAAGTTCGATGTAGTCTTTTATCCTATCACCTCAAAGTTGTTTCTCTAATAAGTAGAACCTACAATCAAAGACAAGATAAAGGATCAAAGCATCTGCAACATATAATAATCAAGAAATTCTAATCCAACTTAGTGATCAAGGAGTCTAAGTATTGATGTTATTTCAATAAGAATAGAAACAAGTCAATGAGAAAAAGAGATCCATATGTATTATATTGAATAAAAAGAGTAATCTTACAACCTGATGCCTTGATGTCATACATATTTCTCTCAGGGTCATGAACAATTGTTTCTCCTTCAGTCTGATAAGCCTTCCTCTTTGAATACCATCATGGAGTTATAGACACAAGGGTGTGATCATTCTCATGCGAACAACAACTCACTAGTGTAGAAAGTGTACACTCTTATGAACTCTCTTCAACTTAAAAACTGTATAAACTAGTCTCTAATTACATTGGTATCTACCATGTGTGTACCCTTCAACCTAAAACTTAAGATCAATTTATAGGAAAATGGAGGTAGTTTTAGTTCCATGAAGAGGGAGATGGATTCCTCTCATGAAGGGATTTGAGTTCCATGGACCAAGCGATAAGCTCCATGAGTGGAGGGATAAAGCTCGAACATATTGTGACTCTAGAAGCTTCTAGTTGGGAGAGTATTCGACCAACTAGGCTTCTAGAATCTATTTTTATTTTATTTTCTTTTCACGGGGGTGCGTAGGTAATAGTGGAAAAAAGTGTGGGAGTTGGCCACAGTCTATGGACAGAACAACAGTGCATGCACAAGGAAAGGCTAGTAAAATCGTGCAGGTAGACTTTGAAGGGTTTCACAGAGCTTTTCTCCAATTCCAAGACTTGATTTAGGAGCATTGGTTTTTATGACCTCTTAGGGACCATGACATAGGTGGTTATAGACCCATATGAACAGTCAGATGTCGTGGTGACAAAATGACGTGTAAGATATTTCCCCCTAAAGTGTGAAGTCTGAGGTTATTCTGAAGAGTCATGTGCTTTATCATTCTGAGGATTGGATTGGAGACACTGGTCGAAAACCTGTAAAAAAATTCAAAGCAAACATATAAATATAAATCATCGCTGAGGTAGGCATTCCCATACTCAGATCAAAACTAACTAAATGTTTTGGTACAGGTATGGTTTCAATATTACATCAAAAGTAGACACAGTATGGGCATAGCCATCTACTATGAGTAGTCTACTGTATAATGAATAATAAAACTCCTCGTAGGCTAGATGGTGGAAACTAGATCTAGGGTCTTGATTTCTGCTTCCTGAACTAGTACGAATCTATCCATGTGATTGATTGAGTCAAATTCGAACATGGTAGAAACCACTTGATAAATGGTCAATGATGTGAACCGTTAACAAGTGTGAGAGAAACCACCAATAATGACAATGGTTCTCAATGTACTCCAGTACAATCTATGAAGTGTGAATGAATGATTTGTAGTTGAACACTCATAGAATCGTTCAATTGAAGGTCCATTATGCAACCTGTCGTTGAAGGAAAGAAACCTGCCATTAGGGCATGCAGATCCCAAGGTACTGATAGGATTCTAGATCAAATTTCTAGATGATGAGATGACGTCGATAGAAAGTGATCCGTCGTAGGAAAACCCATGACACGAAACCATTAGATCAAGTTTTGAATAAATATTTTGTAAGGACTGACTCAAGGATGGTCAACATAAATGGAGACAAATGTTTGCAATGAATGGTTTATTTGAACTCTTTCTTGAACACATAACGACACTGTAGATGCTTGGCAGCATTTGACCTAAAGCTAATACCTAGAAACTAACTGAAGGCTTTCAATGTGGTTTGATTAACTTTTAGACAAATAATTTCCCAACCCAGGTACAAGTGTGACAAAGTGTCGTGTTCAAGAGTGGTATGCTGCTTTTTAAACAAGGGTGACAACTTGATTCTTTTTCTCTCTTTTCCCCCCACCATTACTGGCAAGTACCTCTCTATTTTTGTCAAGCTTGAGGAGGATAACATTTTATTTTTTCTGTAAGCTCATCCTTCAGATAATTCCATCTTAGTAATAAAATCGAACCCTCAGAAGGAGTGGTTCGGTCCTATTGTAACTGACAGGTCCTTTACTGTTAAATTTTAATGAGTCTAGTATAGGAGGAACTCAACATTTTTTAGTTTTAGGGAGTTAGAATAAAAACATAAGTAGACTCCATGGTTGTTCTTTCTCATAAATTTAGTTTCTCAGGCCCGAAAAATGATAAAATAATGCAGGAGAGCACTCTATTGACCGTGATTAGTAAATGTATACATTTTTCGTAATTATTCCAGTTCATTCCAGAAAAGGGTTAAACTTATATTGAAAGGATGATCGTTCATTTACTTTAATGAGTTCGAATAGTCAAGTACGCATCGATCTTTTCATATTTTGAGAGTTTGAAAAGGGCTTAAAAGAGGACTCTAGGGTTTCACTTTTTCGTATTTATACAAAGCCCAAAAAAGTGATAAAAGTATACTCAATGTCAAAATAATTTTTTTACCAAAGATCTTGTATCCCGCACAAAAACTCAAAAGATTACAAATATCTTCTTCCAAAAAGTAAAATTATTTAAAAATGACCTTTTAATAGAGAAGAATAAATAAAATAATAATATTTTATTCATTAAAAACTATGAAAAGGGATTCAAACAAGCCATTTTTACCTTTTGTTTTCAGAATAGTGCATAGAGAGCTTTTGGCCAAAAAACTTCCGGAGCAAAAATCACGAGAACCGATTGTTCATTTCTCAAATCGTCAAAACTAGGTAGTCCACATCATCCTTAGCTATATTTTTATTCATTTAATTTTTATTTTGAGCTTTTATTTCCTTTTTTGGGAGAAATTTGTGTTTTAAAATACGCCCTCGGGGGTGCGCGGGTGATCCATGTGATAACCGCGGACCCGATGAATTTAAAAAAAAACAGTCGAGTTGTCATGGGTTCTGCATGGAGTGCATGGGGATGACTTGTAATATTCCCAATTAGTCATGAGCTAATTGGAATATTCAATTTTGTTTTACTACTTTTTTTAAAGAATAAAAGAGAAAAGGAGGTCCATAAAACTCCTTAAGAGTGAATAATTCAATGCCAAATATGAAAAGGCTAAATATTGGTTGTAAAATCAAGCACCCTTAGGTGTGAAAGGAGTTGGAAATTTTGACTAGGCCAACCTTGACCAAATATATAGCACTCTGATGGATGAGTGGCCATCAATGAGGGACAACACAGTTTTAGATGGAGGTGCCTTGTGTGAAAGAAGCAATCTCATTGGAAGTGGTTTAGGGTTTTGCAAGCTCTTGTCTTTTTAAAATGAAGGGGATGGTAGCATTAGAAGGTTGTTGATGTTTATCATATTTTTTGAATATATGGTCTGTTTAGAAATATATATTCCTCTTGCCTTTTAGCTGAGATTGAATGTTATTTAGCATTGGGTGTTCCTGAGTGGTGATCCCACCTCTTCCCATTGAGTAGCTCTTGGGACATTTTGTATTTCATTTTCCACTCTCTAGCTTAGGGCCAAGCTTCTTCTTTCAACTACAGCATAGGTCCTGTTGAGGGTTTGGTTGTTGTTTCAAGCTACAGCAAGTGGAGACTAGATCCTTTAGATCTAGGCCATTTCAGTGCTCATTTTCAGTGGAGGAGTTTTCTACTTCATTGGGAGGACAATATTGAAGGCATTGAGCCTAATTTTCAGATCTTGGCATCAGGCCAACCATGTTTTGATCCCTACAACATATTTAAGATCCAGATATGTGTTATTCCTATAGGTGCAGTTGCAGGGTGGTTTAGCACACCATTGGAGGATTGATTTTCTAAGTGTTGGGGGTCTGCCCTTCACTTTGGAAATCTATTGGAGGAGGCTATTATATTGCTTATATAATTTCAGCCACACTTTCCATATCTATAATTTTCAGTAGATTTGCAGTCTTAGATCTTAGATCTACATCTTGTACTTGGTGTTTTGCTGAAATCCCCAAGGGGGTTGTATAGAGGAGCTTGTATAGTGCATGGATTTGATATAGATCTTTCTTTTTATGCATATATTTTCTCTAGATCTGATGTGTAATCTACATCTGTAGTAGAGCCAATAAAATAATGATGTAAGGCTATTCTAGCCTTTATATATGGTTGCAGCACCTCATTTTGATGGATTTCTTTCATTGGAGGATTTATTTTCTTGTTATGCATCTTATGGGCCACTTCTTAAACATATTTTGCTACTATAATAACAAATTAAAGGTCTCCATATTGGCCTTCTGCTATACAAAAGATGATTTTCGTTATTTTCCTATCTTTCTTCATTGTATTGCTGCATTCCCCATTTGGGAATATTACAGTGGTATCAGAGCATCATCTTGGCACAGTCTGTGCATTCTAAAAGCCAATATGTCTATTGTGAAACCAACTCCAAAAATAGAAGAAAAGAGATATCAACGCCTTACAAATAAGCCACTTCGAGGGGGTAACCTCCAATACATTACATGAATGAACAATTCTTGGATGATACAAATGAAAAAACATCTTTTCTATATATAGGAGTCCATGGGGCCACAATGTGATCCTAGCCAACCTAACAATAATAATGTAAGGGCACAATAATAACAATATGGGGCTAATTCTCGGATGCGGGTGTATAGTTGGGCGATTAATGTGACAAGACAGGGGTGGGACGAGGTGTGGAGACACCTACCCACCCAAGACATGGCAGGCAGTGAGCAGATGGATGATGACAGATGGCATTTAAGATGTGCAGGGTTCATACGTTTTGCATTAAGTTGTAACACTACTCATAACCAGTCCTCCTCTCCTGTTGACACCTCTCCATGCTCCAGCATGCTCCGGACTTCGGCTCTCTTCAATGAGAGATTAATGGCGGCTTTTTTTCGATGCCGTAGCAGGCAGGTTGATAAATTGGAGCTCCGCTTTGGTTTATCTACGGAGCTGCTTTTTTTGGACCATATGCATTTCTCTCTGGCCTCTAGCCTCTGCTCTAGCCTCTGTCTGTATTCTTCGTGTTTTTGGTATCCTCTCATCTCTCATTCCCCCATTATTCCTACTACTCCACCTCGTATTACACCTACTGCTGAGTCCTCTCCTATGCCTCTCCTGTGTCATAGAATGCGAAGCCGCAGGGGTAGCACCAGAGGCCATCCCCCGCGTGCGCCTTCCAGCCCCTCTTCCGAGTCACCTTCCCTCTCGAGTGAATTTTATGCAGGCCAATATCCTCACACCAGAAGTGGGAGAGGGCGGTTTCATGGTTCTGGCCACCGTTTGGGCTCCCCTATTCCTCCCCCCTCCACCACCTTGCCTTCTCCCACAACAGGCTCAACGCTTTTCTCCTTTAACTGCTCACTGAACCGCCCAAGGATCACAGCTTCAATTACTGTGGTTTTCCATGAGGAAGCCCAGTTGGAGGAGTATTGCACCCATCCAGTGGGCCTCTGCTCAGACAAAGCTCAGCTGTCTAGCCTTCAGGTGGGGATTGGAAGCGTGAATGCACAGGATCTGGAGACTCAAGTTTGCAGCACTCATGATGTGGAGATGGCATCGGGTGATACTGGACCTTCCGAGTCTGGAGCCGCTCTTGCCATGGATAGTGACCTGCTGGCCAAAGGTTGGTGCCGTATTGTCGAAGAGCCTATGGATGAATAGTTTCTTCTCTGTGGTTTGGTCATATTGCTTCGCGGCCCACATAATTGGGCGTGTTTTTGTTCATATTGCCATGCTAATTTTTTTTTTTTTTTTGGAACTCTGTAAACTCTGCAAACATCAAAGATATCAAAATTGGCTCCCCTGCGTGGGCATTGCTAATCTATTCAAGACTGGTTTCCCCGTCACTGAGGCAGTCTTCTTTTATGTTTTTTTGACAAATCTACCTTTAATTTGGGCAGTTTTTTTTACTACGGTCACGATGTAACTTTATTCCCTTTGTTAATAGATTAATCTTGATTAGAAAAAAAAAAACAATATGGGGGTTATAGGGGTACAACGATAACAATAAGGGGTTACACTAACAACAATAAGGGACTATACTAGTAATATAGGGACCTAACATGCTCCTCTTCTTCAAAAAAGTGTTGTACTCAATGCTTGAGTAGATCTAGGTGCTTTTGTATAAAATTCGCATCCTCCCATGTAGAATCTTTAGTGGGCAAGTTCTTCCATTTGATGAGATACTCTGAAATTGATCGATTTCATAGTTGTATAGTTCTTGTTTCCATGAGTACTTCAGTTTCCAATATGCTTTTTCCTTCCTCATCAAGTTCTGGCAATATTGTTTGAACTGGAATTTTGTCCCCTATAACCTTTTTTAAACATGAAACATGGAAAACTAGATGGACTCGCGAAGAAGCAAGAAGCTCCAATTTGTATGCCATAGTTCCAATCTTTCGCAACACCTTGTACGGACCATAGTACTTTGGCAATAATTTATTATCCTTCTTAGCTTGCTTGAGGGACATTTTTTTGTATGGTTGTAGCCGTAAAAATACCCAATCTCCCACATCAAAACTTCTCTCACTGCGATGTTGATCTGCCTGTTTTTTCATTTGATTTTGTGTCAAATTTAGGTTATCCTTTAAGAGTTGGAGAACTTCTTGTTGATGCTCGATGTGATCCTCCACTGCTTGCACCCTAGAATTTTCCCTTAAAGAAGATGTGATGGATGGTGGATGATATCCATAAAGTGCCATAAATGGGGTCATTTTTGCTACAGTATGGAAGGAAGTGTTATACCACCATTCAGTGAGAGGTAACCACTTGACCCATTGTGCTTGCTTATCAGATACAAAACAATGAATATATCCTTCCAAACATTTATTCACTATCTCTATTTGACCATCGGATTGAGGATGATAGGATGAGCTATGAGCTAGTTGAGTACCCAAACAAGAAAATAATTCCATCCAAAAATTTCCTGTAAAATTGGGATCTCTATCTCTTACAATAATCTTCGGGTTTCCATGTAGCTTTTGAATTGTTTCCATAAATGCCATAGAAACTATACTTGCTTTAAATGGATGAGATAATGCACAAAAGTGTGCATATTTGGTAAGCCTATCAACTACCACCATGATGACATTCCTTCCTTCAAACTAAGGTAAACCTCTGATAAAATCCATTGAAATCTCCTCCCAATGTTGACTTGGAATGGATAAAGTTTGTAGAAGACCCGCAGTCCTAATTGTCTCAAATTTTTTTTTGTTGGCAAACCAAACATTTCGCCACAAACTTTTGAATATCATATTTATGGCCATCCCAAAAAAAATCTTTCTTCACCCTGTGGTAAGTTTTTAAAAATCTCGAGTGTCCTCCTAAAGGAGAAGTGTGCAATTCCAAAAGAATATTTTGTTTTGTTTAGGAATTATCGCAAATATATAAGCGATATTTGTACCATAAGGAATCATTTTTCCAACTAAATGCATCAGGTGTACTAGGATCTTGCTACAAATTTTGAATGAGTGTCCACACTTCTTTGTCCTTCTTCCATTCATCCCTTGCTTTTGTTATCCAATATGGTTGGATAATAGAAATGGAAAAAAGCAATGCTTCCACCTGTTTGTCCTTTCTTGAGAGTGCATCTGCAACAACATTTAGCCTCACTTTTTTGTAGATGATTTCAAATTCATAACCCAACATCTTTGTGACCCATTTTTGCTATGCTTTTGAAGATAGTCTTTGTTCCAAAAAGTGTTTAAGACTATCATGATCAGTTTTTACCTTGAAGTGTCTTCCCATTGGGTAAGCTCTCCATTTCTTTAGTGCATGTAGTATTGCCAACATTTCCTTCTCATAAATAGCCTTTTGTAAATACTTTCCTTTGATTAAACGACTTTCAAAAGCAATGGGTCTTCCTTCTTGCATTAAATAGCACCAATTCCATTTCCTGAGGCATCACATTCCACAATAAAGGTTTTTGTGAAGTCTGGTGTAGCTAAGACTAGTGCTAGGCACATTGCCTCTTTAATATGTTCAAAGGCCTTAGTTGCTTTAGGAGTCCATGAATATACATCTTTCATCAATAATGTTGTTAGAGGTGCTGCTATTCTCCCATAATTCTTAACAAACTTGCGGTAATACCCTGTTAACTCGACAAATCCGCGCAAAAGATTTATGGTTGTGGGGACCTTCCATTCCTTAATGGCTTTAATTTTGTTAGGGTCTACCTTAACACCCTTGTGAGAGACAATATGACCCAGATATTCCACCTCTTTTACTCCAAAGAAACATTTTGATTTTTTGCATATAATTGTTTCTCTTCCAATAGTTTGAGCACCCTATCAACATGTTGAACATGAAGCTTCCAAGACCTATTGTAGATTAGTATATCATCAAAAAATACTAGCACAAATTTTCTAAGGGTTTGAAAATGGAATTCATCAACCCTTGAAATGTAGAAGGTGCATTGGTAAGGCTAAAAGGCATGACCAAAAATTCATAATGACCCTTATGTGTTCGAAATTCTGTTTTCAGAATATCTTCAATATTCATTCTAATTTGATGATATCCTGAACGAAGATCCAACTTGGTAAAATAAATTGTTGCATGTAATTAATCCAATAATTCATCAATCACAGGAATGGAAATTTATCTTTAATAGTGAGCTTATTGAGCTCTAATATAATCCGGACACATGTGCCATGATAAATATTTCTTGTGCACCAATACTACTGGGGCAGAGAAAGAACTTTGACTAGCTTGAATTATACCAGCCTCTAACATTTCTGCAATCATACGTTCAATTTCGCTCTTTTGGACATAAGGATATCTGTAAGGCCTGATGTTTGGAGGAACACTTCCTGGAATCAAATAAATAGCATGATCATAATCAAGAATAGGTGAGAGTCCTTTGGGAGTATCAAACACCTTGGAATGATTGTCTAAGACTTTCTGGAGATCTGGAGAAATAGATGATTTTGATGTTGGAACTTCTAGTGAGCATAATTGTGCAATTACGCCTCTTTGTTCTTTCTTCAGAAGCTTTGTCATGAAATTACAGCTTATTATATTTCCTCGATTCCCTACGATACCCCGTAATTATATTTCCTTTCCTTTCTATTTTTTTTCAAGAAAAGTTCTTGACAATTAAAAGCTATCATCCCCAAATATTGTAACCATTGTACTCCTAGTACAACATCAGCACCTCCCATTGGGATGGAAATCATTTGACTATTCAATACATATTCCCCCATGGATAGCTTGATATTATGGCATTTTCCTGAGAAATTTATAGCTCCTCCATTTGCAACCATCATTTGACATTCTGGTGCTGGGTATAGGAAAGAATTCAATTCCTTGGCTAGCTTACAATGAATAAAACTATGGGTACTACCCGAATCAATCAACGCTATTAAATTTTTCTTCCTGATATGTCCTTCTATATTGAGAGTTTGAGGAGTGGTAATTCCTGCCAATGATATGGTCGGATGCATTATTTCTTCTTCTAGGGTTGCTTCCTGGTGTATATCCTCTTCTTTTGAAGATTCTTGTTCATTTTCGTCTTCCTCTTCACAATCTATGTAAAATAACTTTTTCTCAGCACACTTATGACCTTTAGTGTATTTGCTATCACAACTGTAGTAGAGCCCTTTTGCTCTTTTCTCTTCCAATTTTTGTGGTGTAAACCTTGTAGGTTGTGGAAGTCTAGGAGTAGCAACACTTCCATCTTTATATATGTGAGTGGTAGGCTTCCTTGCTGCCATAATTTTACATTCAATTTTTCTTGCCAACTTGAATGCCTTTTCCAATGAATCAGGTTCCCAAACATGAACTTCATGTTGGATGTTATCCTTTAAAGTCCCTGTGAAGACATCAATACTGTGTTCCTTTGGAATATCTGTTATCCTTATATTCAATTTTTGGAAGTCCTCAATATGCTCCACCACTGA
Organism: Pinus albicaulis; assembly: GCA_034641835.2. NCBI lineage: Eukaryota > Viridiplantae > Streptophyta > Pinopsida > Pinales > Pinaceae > Pinus > Pinus albicaulis. The sequence continues at coordinate 295,812 of JAXQQM020059668.1, read as the reverse complement.
ACACTTTTGTATGAGATTTATCAATTGGATAAATAAGGTGTTTCTTTTTGTATCCTAATAATGTGCTATCATTTCCTCCATAAAAATTGACCAAGTGAAAAATTTTTTATGGGAGCAAAGCCATATATACCATACAAATGTATTTTGTTCTAAATGTAAATTTGCAATGTGTACCTTTTGTGTGTTTTGCACATTATTGAGATCAAAATATTGCTCCATCTGTAGTATCCATGTTACGAGATCCTTTCCATCAAACTTCCTCATATCCATCTTTGGAATATGGTGGCTCTTCCATCAAACATTAGAGTTTATGACATCACGATTAACATTTATTTTTTTCTCATCATGAGTTTCCTCTACTATATTTTCACCATTAGGAAATATTTCTTGTATCAACTTTGCCAAACCTTCGATGTCTACTTCATGTTCTCCATTTTTTCATCTATCTTAGCTTCCATGTCATCCATCTTAGCTTCCATGCCATCCATCTTAACTTCCAAACCATTCATCTTAGATTCCATGCCTTTCTTCAAACCATCCATCTTAGTTTCCACACCTTTCTTCAAAACTTCCATTTCATTTTGTGTTGCTCTTTGCGATAGGTGCACTTGCTCTTGTAATTTTGATATCTCATGTTGCATTTCTTCGTCTTCATGAGTCATAGTAGAGCCTTCTGAAGGCTTAATGGGTGTTGAATTACTTTTAGGGGGATTTTAGAACCCAATACTGAAATATATGCTTAATAGGCCCTTGGAATCACTTCAAAATGATTTCTTTTACTCAAGATTTATGCAACTCTAGAAAAACAATGCACACCTTTTTCTTGCTTTTTCAGAGCTCGATATTGAAACTGAATTATCTTCGTGATTGTGGATCTTAACTATTTGAAATTTTTCCCTGAGGTAGCCCTCTGAATCCTCTTTTGAATGCCATAGGTCTGACTTGATTTGGATTCTTCAAGGCAAAGTTATGTCCAATATCCCACAATGACCTAATTATGGACTCGTTCAGTAGAGCTAACTTGTCTGATTTTCCACATGTCACTGCTTTCTCCTTCAGCTCTAAAATTGATAGATAGGAAACTATAGTCCGTGCTTCCAAACACTTTTTATAGAATTCTAATCTGATGCTTAGAGACAGAGTTATGAATATTTTCCCACGATCACCTCTTTGAGATGAAATTTAGAAGCCTGAAAAACCCTAAATTCCACAGATCATATCTCTAAATATATCGCTAACCAAGATCTGAAATTTTGTGAAAATGTTCCTCAAAATTTTGGCTTCACACTCTAAAAATTTCAGCTTCTGAACCTTCGTAGAAAAAAATTTGTAGCGAAAATACCACGATGACTTTTTTGAAGCAGCGAAACCCTAGAATCCAAAGCTGTGATACCAAATGTCGTGAAACCAGCTCCAAAAATAGAAGAAAAGATATATCAATGCCTTAGAAATAAGCCACTTGCAGGGGGAAACCTCAATACATTACATTAATGAACAATTCTTGGATGATACAAATGACAAAACCTCCTTTCTATATATAGGAATCCATGGGGCCACAATGTAATCCTAGTGGGGCCACATTGTAATTCTAGCCGACCTAACAATAATAATGTAAGGGCATAATAATAACAATATGGGGGTTATAGGGGTACAAAAATAATAATAAGGGGGTTACACTAACAACAATAAGGGACTATACTAGTAATATAGGGACCTAACAATGTCTTCTGAAGAAGGAGAGCCTCTTACTAGTAGAGAGAAGAGGTATCAAAAGAGAAGACAAAAAAATTTTGATTACACAAATGATAATGAAGACAAGGGTAAAGCCCCTTTATCTGGAGGTGAGGATGAAGAGAATTATTTCCCTAAGGTCCTTCTTAGATCCATACAAGACATTTCTAGAGAGATCAAAGAGATGATAATAGACCGAATCAAGGAATCCCCTGAAGGATTTCATCATGTAGAAGGCTCTGGCATGTCTCATCACTATTGTTATCACTCAAAAATTCTCAAAACATCATTTTTTCAAGTTGTTTTTAATCATGGGTCAAAATATGGTCTTAGGAGTCATTTCATGAATTTGACCAAAAGGGAGTATTAGATTTTTAGGTTTGAACCTTCCTTAGTGTTAAACAAATCCATTTTAAAGGTTTTTTATGTCAAGTCATTCATCATTTCATCATTCATTTCATTTCCCTAGGTTTTTCATTGAAAATGACCAATTAGCTAAGAAACCTTACTTTTGTAGTGCCACTAGTTCAAAATTTTCGTTTTGCACTACGAAAGCATTGTCTTTTTGTAGCGCAATATGAAGAAAAAACTCTATTTTTTGGTTTTGAGTAGTCAACTTCCAAGGAGGTTTTTGAGCCACTGAAACTGAATTTAGGAAAAATGAAAGATTTTTTTCTTCCAAAGAGAACTAGCTGCATAAACCTCTCTTCATTTCCTCAAATTCATTAGGAGGTGGGATAAATTGATAAATTAAAATGCGCTATGAAACTGTTGTTACAAAATGTCCTGTACATGACTGTTTAGCAGTCAACTTCAAATTCCTTTTTTGGCCAAATGAAAAATTATTTTGGAATTCTAAAAGAAATTTGATTTCATCACACCCCCAGCTACAAAAACATCTCTCACTTTTCTCACAAGTGTTATCAGTTGGGAGATATAAGGTTTTCTTTGAAGCCCTACTTTCAGAATAAGAGTTTTCTTGTTTTACACATGTTTTTCAAAGGCAGTTTTTGGAAAAAAGGAGATGTGTTTCAAAAAAAAAAGAGGTTTTTATTCAAGAAATCATGGCATAAAAAAAACTTCTTTTGTTTCTAAAAATAAATCATGGAGTAGGAGATATAGGCTCTGTCCCAAGACCTATTTTTGAGGAAGAAACAGGAAAAACCAATAGGCCAACCTATTGCAAATGAAGAAGGGACCTCAAGAAGGCTGGAATGACTCTGTTTTTCAAGTGATATGATGAAATAAGATTGATTTTGAGTTTTTTTCACATTTACAATTTTCATTATGGAAAAATTTGGACAAAACTGCTCACTCAGCAGTTTCGTAGCGCAAACAGTGTAAAAAAGGCGAAAAGCGCTACGAAACTATTGTAGCAGCGTTTCTTGCCATTTTTCATCACATTTTTGGGGGTAAAAATATGAATTAAGGTCTGAAATTTCTATTGAGGATATATATAAAGGTAATGAAGATGATTTTAACGGAAATAAGTCAATAATTTGAAGAAAAAGGGTTAAAGGGCAGTACTACAAAAAGTGCTATGAAACTGTCTTGTTTTCGTAGCATAGTCTATTTTTAGCTCATTTGAACAGTTTGATGATGGTTATGGACAGCTGGAGCCTAGATAGGAGTTTTTTCATGTTTTAATTCAACTTCAAATAGCAAAGGACCATGAAATTAAAATTATGAATGCAAAAGACCATATGCGTAAAAATAGGGTTTGGTTTCCTGCTTATGTGGAGGTGAGCAAAGTGTTCATGAAGAGCCCATCATCCAAATTCGACCATGCGATGATACACTTGTAAATGATTTAATTTCAAATAGATAAGGTTGTTAAAGATATTAATAAGAGTTTGAGTCCTATTTGAAATAGGACTGTCAAGTAGGATAGGTGTCTGTTTGTCATAAATGTGATGTTTTATGGTTATGCAAGGTGTGAAGAGTTAGGAATTCGAAGTATCTAGTAGAAGATGAGTTCATCTCATGTTTTAATGGTCTATTAAATGCCAAGAGGTAAAATTAGCAAAGGGTTGGAATTTTTTTTTCAAAACTGGTGCATATTGTAAAAATATTGTTTCAGCTAATGTAGAGAGCTTCTACTTAACCAAGTTGAGATTCAGAAGGGGTTTTTAGTGTTTTCCTATTCTATCAGTGTTTCTTATATATCTTATTTGCAGTGATGTTCATCTATATTAATCAAAACTCATCTTTATATGCTCTGACTTCCTTTATAAATGGAATGATTTTATTTTTACATGTTTCAAGTGTATGTCTCATGACTAAAAACCCTGATATGCCTCAACTTCCATGTCAATTTGATTGACTGATTTTCTGATATTGCTTTGACTCCACAAGCCCAATGTATACATGTTGATGTTGGTTTAAACCTATAGGTTGGAAAATGTTATCTAAGCAAACCAGTTTGCAAAGCTTTGGATTGACTGATATATACAGTAACATACAACTTTTCTTCACCTAAGATTCTTAGTGTATTTTCAATGAGTTTTATGTCCTATCTTTGAAATGTTTCTCTTCCATAGCTTTCATGTCTCATTACTCAGAATTCATGTATTACATTCTCTGACTTCCTTTGAACTTCAAGTTATTTCCTGAATGTGTTACCCTTTCATTGAAGTATATACAAGCCTCAGCTTCTACAAGGAAAGCCTTTGTTATTGAGATCCCTATCACTGACTCCATAGCCCAATGGTAGTAAGAATTCATCTTCTCAACCTGAACCAAAACACAAATAATAGATTTAGCCATCTATCTATATCCCATATCATTAACCCTTGAGAGAGCCCTCTCAGGCTGAGGAGGCTAAGCCTCAGTCACAAGATTGGTTTGAAATAGTTACATTGAAGTTGTCTGATCATCAGCCAATCAGGTACGATTTTGGTGATAACAACTAGAAAGATCAACTAGTGCATCAGCCACAAGTTTCCCAATGCTCTACCATGCCTACATTTTTTTTTGTGGGAAATGAAGGGTTTCAATAACATGAATCCCTGGAAGACTATTTTGAAGAATATGAGTGTCAAAATCAGAGATTCAAATACCACTTGAGTTTTCAAGAGTTTTGTCAAATAAAGGACAATAAAAGACCAAGGCATCAGCATAGAGTTGGTGGATTCATTCAGAATCATGATCAACACTGCACTATGGGCAGATTATTTATACCCAATTTTGATGGGTTATCCAAGTGTTCTGCCAAATCTTGGGTAGAAAAACTTGACATCTACTTTCAGTTGAACAAGGTTCTAGAGATGGAGGCCATTAAGATTGCAGAGTTGCACCTTGAAAGTGAAGCACATGACTGGTAGTTCCATGTCTTGTCTACATTGGGTCATGCCAATGTGATTGCTTATTTGGAGTTCACTAGAAGGCTGGTGGAAGATTTGATAGAAGAGATCCCGAGGCACCATTCATGAGCCTTGCAAAGTTGAAACAATCAGGTATTGTATAAACTTACATCTCTGAATTTTTAAGACTTTTTGTTATAGTTCCTGATTTGTCTGCAGCAAGAAGGGTGTACATGTTCATTGATCTTTTAGATGAACATCTTCATGGGTTGGTTAAATCTACCAAGACCACTACCCTACATGATGCTATTGAAAGGGCTAGAGACCTTCAAGATGCCTTGCCAAAAGAAAAGGGAAATTTTCAGCATAAGCCCTCTTTTCCTTCAAAGGGAAAGGAAGAAAAGGCTACTCTTTCAAAGGAGAGCTCATACAAGAAACCTCTTGATGATGATGCCCAGAGAGATCTAAGAAGAAGAAAGCTTTGCTTCACTTGCCAATAATCCTGGTCACCTAGACATAAATTTGCAGCTGGAAAAGCACATTACATAGGGGTATTCTCAGATGATGAGAAGGAAGAAGAAGATGAACCAAGAAAAGGTCACAGTGCTAACACTGCAGGAGAAGAGGCAACACCATCAGGAGATGGGAGTGGATCATTTTATCCTATTGGAGGGGCTCTTGCATCTTTGAGAGGTGTACGTAAGTACTTGACATTAAGAGTTCAAGGTTCCATCTTGAATCAGAGGGTACTAGTTGATAGTGGGGCAACCCATAATTTCATTGATGCCCAATTAGTGCAAAGGAGGGCAATACCCACTGATGCTTTTGAGGGATTCTCTGTTTTGGTCCCAGGAGATAGAACAATGTAATGCATACACTTTGTTCCATCCTTATCAGTCACCATGGGGACATATACATTGATTGATCACTTATTTGTAGTTGACATACCTGACACCAATGTGATATTGGTTGTTTAATGGTTGATTACTTTGGGGAAAGTGACCACTGATTGGGAGGATTTGCAGATGGAATGGGTGGATAAGAAGAGTGGTAAGACTCAAATGATCAAAGTCATGCATACATATCCCTCACATAGAACTTCCACAAAAAAATCAGAGATATATTTGCACAGTGGAAGCAAGGATCTCACAGTCCCATCTATTATGTTCATGAGGTTGTTGCATGGGACACTATTATCTAGTGGAAAACCACCTGGGGGCCCACCTGATTCAAATATTGTGGGATATATCTCACAACAGGATTCCAAGCATAAATCTAGGAGGGATTGGAGCATTAGAATATCATAAGACAGCATTGTGAGTCTTGGGTAAGCTAAAGAAGGAGGGAGATATTCTTCCACTATCACCATTACCCACTCTCTCATCTCATACTGCACTAAGAGAAGATGCTGCAAGATTGGAAGATGTGACCATCATGGGGCAAAGAGAACATTCCTGGGCTATGGGGACTCAGAAGATGATCTCACTTGGAGAGGAATCTTCCATACATGAAAGAAGACAGTGGCCACACATGCATACTTTAGCAAGACCGAGGAGGTTTTGGATAGATGATAGCCTTCCATGGGAGACTAACTTCCAAGAAATTTCATCTTCATTTGAGCATGTGTATATGCAAAAGGATCAGCAAGGAGGGGATAGCAACCTTCCATCATATACCTTTGGCATGGGAGATGTCAAGGAGGAGAAGCATGGAAGGAATGACCTTCCAGCATATACTTTTGGCATGAGAGATGTCAAGGAGGAGAGCAGCCACATGACAAACATTTTAGTTGATAGATCATCAGCGCTCTCATTTTTTGGGAGATTAGATCCATATTGGAAATCCCAACTGTTGGTGGATTATTCCAAGGATCTTCACACATGCATGATACTTGATGACCAGCTACATGAAGAGGGCTATTCAATCCAAGAAGAATTCACCCATTATAATGGTAGGATGTTCGTATCTAGAGCCTCCAAGCTCAAAGAGAAGTTACTACAAAGGGCTTATGAAGAGTTCTTTTTCAACCACTCATATTCCATGAGATTCTAAAACATCATCATGAGGAGCTATACTTGGAAAGGCTTTGAAGGAGAACTACATCATCATTTTCAAAGATGCATGAACCATGTGGATTTGGGACAACAACATGACTCTATAAAATAGTTAATTCAGACATCTATTTCTTCTTGTGAGAAAGGAGATAGATCTATGCACCACTCCATTTGTTTAAGGAGGAATTTTGGTGGAGAATATGCTCATGTGAATAATGTTTCATTTGATTATTGTTTACATTATTTCACCATGTATATGCAGGACATAACTCCAAGGAGAAGTATTGTACCTTATAAACTTCACGGCCAACTTTGGGCCAAAAAAATTTCTGAACATGGCCACTCCCTTGGAGGACAGAGGAAGATTTTGTTTCATGATGGGTGCATTCCTAAGGCACCAAATATATCTCACACTTTCATCCATAGTGAGATAACTTGGACAGCAAGTAAGTGGTGGGGAAACCACTTACCACATCATGATCTAATGTAATGAGGAGATGCACTATGCTAGTTCCACATGTGGGACTATGACCCACCTCCATATGCACAAATTTCTATTTGTATGTATGTAATTTTGATCCCATACATTGACGTTGTACTTGTACTTTTTATGGGAATGTATGGAGGGAGTATGGGAGGTATGTATGTTCCATATGGGATGGAGATTCTCCATGTATATTATGCTACATGTTTCAGGGAGAACATTGGGCAAACCATGTCTTTTTCATTTGAGATATTGTCTCCTTATGGGATGGATTATTTACATCTCATAAGAACTTTGGAGGAGAAATTCATGGAGGCATGGTTTTGTGAACACTTAGCTTATGGAGGAAGCTTATCACATGTTGATGTCACCAATGGAGGAGGAGAAGAGTTGCAATACTCGCCTTATCATTTGCTTGAGGAAAAGCAACATTTGGGAAGGGAGGACTGTAATATTCCCAATTAGTCATGAGCTAATTGGAATATTTAGTTTTGTTTTATTACTTTGTTTAAAGAATAAAAGAGAAAATGAGGTCCATAAAACTCCTTAATAGTGAATAAATCAATGCCAAATATGAAAAGGCTAAATCTTGGCTATAAAATCAAGCACCCTTAGGTGTGAAAGGGGCTGGACATTTTGACTAGGTCAGCCTTGAGCAAATCTACAACGATGTCATGGAGGAGTGGCCATCAATGAGGGACAACACAGTTTTAGATGGAGGTGCCTTGTGTGAAAGAAGCAATCTTATTGGAAGTGGTTTAGGGTTTTGCAAGCTCTTGCCTTATAAAAGGAAGGGGATGGCAGCACTAGAAGGTTTTTGATGTTTATCATATTTTCTAAATATATGGTGTATTTAGACATATATCTTTCTCTTGTTGTTTAGCTGAGATTGAATGTTGTTTAGCATTGGGTGTTCCTAATCAGGGATCCCACCTCTTCCCATTGAGTAGCTCTTGGGAGAGTTTGTATTGCATTGTCTACTATCTGGCTTAGGGCCAAGCTTCTTATTTCAACTACAATGTAGATCTTGTTAAGGGTTTGGTTGTTTCTGCAAGCTGCAGCAAGTGGAGACTAGATCTTTTAGATCTAGGTCATTTCAGTGCTCCTTTTCAGTGGAGGAGATTTCTACTTCAATAGGAGGATAGTATTGAAGGCATTGAGCCTCATTTTCAGATCTTGGCATCAAGCCAACCATGTTTTGATCCCTATAGTGCAATTTAGATCCATATCTGCATTATTCTTGTAGGTGCAGTTGCAGGGTGGTTCAACACACCATTGGAGAGCTGATTTTCTAAGTGTTGGGGATATGCCCCTCACATTGGAGATCTATTGGAGGAGGCTATTCTATTTCCTATATCATTTTAGCCACACTTTCTAGATCAGTAATTTTTAGTAGATATGTAGTCTTAGATCTCAGATCTGCATCTTGTACTTGGTGTTTTGTTGAAAACCCCAAGGGGGTTCTATAGAGGAGCTTGTATAGTGCATGGATTATAGATCTAAATTTTTATGCATATATTTTCTCTAGATCTGATGTGTAATATATAGCTATTGGAGAGCCAATTAAATAATGTTGTAAGGCTATTCCAGTATTTATATATGTTTGCAGCACCTCATTTTGAGAGATTTCTTTCATTGGAGGTTTTCTTTTCTTTTTATGCATCTTATGGGCCACTTATTAAACATATTTTTCTACTGTAATAACAAATGAAAGGTCTCCATATTGGCCTCCTGCTATTTATAAGATGATCTGCATTATTTTCCTATCTTTCTACATTGTACTACTGCATTCCCCATTTGGGAATATTACATGACCGCAATTTCTACACACAGAACCTGCACAGGCATTGTGAACATTTTAAAAACTAAAATTTCTTTCTACAAATGATTCAAGTTTACTTCCAAATGGTTTTAACTATTTAATAAAGCCATGGATGACAATGCAACCAAGCGTGCATTAAAAAATTGTGGTTTGTACAAATTCTGGGCTATTCAAAGAATGAAGGAAAAAGTGGATTTAATGACTTGGCTTGTGAATGTGTGGGACGTTCAAGACCAATGTTTCATAATTGATGACCACCAGCTCAAGATTAAGCTAGAGGACATATATTTTCTTACTAGATTATCTCAGAGAGGGAGAAATATCTCCTTATTTGGGACCAGACAGGGAGGTCTTCCAACTGCCCGCTAGAGAGCTCAGTATTATAGCAATAATGCAAAGGCGAAGGATGGTCGCATAGACATCAAAACTATCTTGCAGCTGGAACTTAAAGTCATAATATTCATAGTGACTAGGTTGTGCTGGAGTTCAACTCCTCATGTGGATACTAAATCACATATGTAAAATATAATCGAGTGTTTTGAAGGAACTATATTCAACTTGTGTGAAGGATTATTGGCCAATATGAAAGGCCAATTGACTAGAGAAAAGAATACAAAGTTGAAAACTTTGAATATGGCACCATTATTATTTCATTTTCTCTAGAGATAATTCCACTTCTTGCTCCTCAACTGATTCCAGTAGATTGCGGGCCTCCTCAAGAACCTTGGATGGTGAAATGGATAGCACTAATGGCTCGCCATGGTGGCGAGGGTGGTTCAGTAGTTTGGTTTACTCTGGATTATTTCATGTGTCTTAGGAACCAAGTATTTACCATTGAAGACTTTCCTTATGTAGGAATGGATTATAGGGGTGATCCTGAAACATCTTTGCCTCCAACGGCACAGTGGGATGAGACATGTTAGCGAATCATTTTGATCTTTTTAATCTAATTTTTATATTATTTTTATCCTCCAATACTGACAGAAATATTTTAAATGCAGATGTCATTTCGAAATGACCAACAACGCTTCGTCGCTTTGACAAGCGAGGGGCACAACCTGTAGCACCTCCATAGGACCATGCAACAGAGATTCTGGCAGACATGGAGAACAACCTTGAGATGTTGACCATTGATATTCTCGAGACAGGAACTGATGATATCCCTCTCGGGCTCTAGAGACAGGTGATAGGTTTTCCAGGTCCATTCAGGAGATTTTTGTGCAAGGTGGCACGTGCTATAGTTTATTACCACGATCATCATCACAAATAGTTGATGGTCAATGTAGATCAAAATTTTTGTTTTTTGTATTAGTATCTATTAGATCATAAGGCATTTTAACCTATGATCACAGATGATGTAATATTTTTTGAACACAAACTTATATATCCTAATGATATTACTACTTTCATTCTCTAAGTATCTTGTTCAACATGGATTGAATATTATTTTGATTTAATTTTTTAATGTTGCAAATGTCTATTTAAAACTCAATTAGCTAATGCATCAGCCAATGTGTTTAAATTTCTTGAAATATGTTGATATTCGATATAATCAAATTTTCGTTCCAAAAGACGAACCTTCAAAAATAATATTAACAACACTAGATTTCTAATTGCATAAAATCTGTTTAAATGTAATACAATGAGTTGTGAATCCAAGCTAATGATCAAACATCGAATACCAAATGCAATGGCATCAGATAATAACTCAATGACTGTGCTATATTCTACAACATTGTTCGCTATTTTACTAAGGAATATCGCATGAATATAAACTAACTCATCGGTGGGTGAATAGATGAGCCAAGCTGCGGAAGAGATATTCTGTGTACTATGACAGGCACCATCAGAAAAACCAATGTATGTTTGAAGGGATGTTGACATCTACAATATCAAGAGTAATCAAGATAAGCAGCGATATTAATAACAACAAAAACTAATCTAGGCACACTTGTCTAATCTAAGGCACATTATTCTAAAAAGTAACTATTGTACAAGAGAGATCTTCACACGAAAGTCAAGTATAATATCTCTTAAGATAAAGACCATTTATGGGTTTATCTAAAGAGACCCTATCATAATCAATTAATTCATAGGCTCCTTTTGCAAGCACACACTTGACAATATAGGGACGATGCCATATCAGTTCGAATTTTCCAGCACCTAGCTTGTCATTAGCTTGATCGTATACTAAAACTAGGCCACCTTCTGAATGAATTTGAGGGTTAATACATTGATCATTCTAAGCTTTCACATGTTTCTTGTGAGCTACGACAACCAATGCAATGGTGCATTGAGTCTCATCTAATTGTGCTAAGTATAAAAAGTGTTTCTCCTCTTAAGAGGTAGCTAGTAACAACTGAATGACTAACTTAACTAATGGTATTTTTCATTCAATGGGTAACACAACTTCTAAACCATAGACAAGTTAGGAATGAACCCTGTAGCAGTTTTTACGAAGGTCTAGTATGCCCATAATGCTAAAAAAAACATGGTATGCCAATTTTATTTATGAGTCCCGATGATTAGTTTAATCATGGTGATTAAAACCTTGTTGAAGGCCTCAACTTGAAAATCATTATGTGGGTAATACGGAGTAGAATTTTCATGGCGTAGGCCAAGTTGATCAGAAATTTTGGTCATCATAATATTTCGAAAATGACTCCCATGGTATGTGATAATAGCTTGAGGCACACCGAAATGAGAAATCACATGATTGAATATGAAATTAACTGAAAATTTTTCCATCTGCTGCAAATGTAGGCATCGCGTCGGCCCATTTGGTAAAGTAATCTAGAACGAGAATAATATACCCTTGTCCCCCGGCTGAGTGAGGGTTACATGTAATGAAATCAATGCCCAATTTCGCAAAAGGACCGACAACAATGATTGGGTGAAGAGGATTTGGAGGTGCACACATCTTTCGAACAAAAATTTGGTAGTTATGGCATTTTGAGATTGCAATGATACAATCTCTGAATAAGGACGGCCAAAATAACTAGCGTGCAATATATTTTGCACTGTGGTAAACCCAGACATATGACCAGCACACGCTCCAGAATGGAAATAATTTAAAACATTTTGAACCTCTTTGTGAGTTATACAACATCGAAAAATAGAATCCGCACCATGACGATAAAGAGTGTTGCCAAAAATATTGCATTGCTGGGATTGATATCAAATTCTCCTTCGATTTGAGCATGCAAGCTCTGGGTGAAAGGTTTTGGTTTGAAGATATGTAATGATATCTACATACCATGGGTCTAAAGTACTGATGAGAAATATAGATTCATCGGTGATGAGATTCTCTACCACATTTTTCGCCTTGGTATTGGGAAAGTCACACATAAGCTCAACAAACACTAGTGATTTCATTAACTTGGATTTTTCGATTGTACACAAAAAACACATTTGTGTTGATTCCAATGAATTTTGTAATTCCCACATCTCATAAAGATAGCTTGTAAGTGTGTAGAATGATCTTCTCTATGTAAAGAATTAGCAAGTAAATCATTCGAATAAGGTTGTACAATATGTTTGATATCATGAAAAGCATAAGGCATAGCTCTTTGAAAATTTGCACCAGCATTTTTTAGTCTGACAGGTAATTTTCAATAAGTAAATGTGCCCCAAGGACATATAGAAGTTTTTTTTGGTTGATCAATAGGGAGTATGTTGATTTGATTATAGCCAAAAAAACCATCCATAAATGAGAATATTTCATTTTCGGCACAATCATCAATAATTTGGTCGATATAGGGTGTTGGATAGTTGTCTTTTGGACAAATCTTGTTAATGTTCCTATAATCGACACATACTCTTATGGCCCCTTGTTTCTTAATAACGAGAACTATGTTAGATACCCAATCTGTCAATGGAATTGGATAAATAAATCCTGCTCGTAATAGCTTCTCAGCTTTAGCTTTAATAGTTGCAGCTTTCTGTAGATGTATTGGATGTAACCTCTGTCTGATAGGCTTAGCATCTGGGTATGTCTTAATTTCATGAATTACAATCTTAGGATCGATTCCTGGCATCTCTTTGTAAGACCAGGAAAAAATGTCTCAGAATTCTTGAAATAGGGTTTTGTAAGTGTTAATATCTTCCATTGAAAAAGAAGCACCTATATGAATGTTTTCAATAATTCTAGGTTTAACTGATATGTCGATAGGAACTATTGTAGAAATATTTCCCAAATTTGTCTCAGAATCTAAATATGTACTCGATGTGGGATTCTGTGGTTCCTTAACATAATCAATCGTAAAAATAGACGGAAAATCATTTTCAAACTTATCAAGATCAGATAAAAATGAAGATCTATGATGTAGATCATCCCAAGGTAATCCATCTAATGACAAAATTTCCTGAATACTTTCATCTGGGTTAAATACATGTTGAAAGGGATCTGAAAATGATGTCAAGGTCGATCTTGATAGAGAAGATGATTCTTTTTTTATCACATTCATTTGATCAGGAGTAGTTGAAGATGTGTCAAAATATGATTGTACTGCTACACATGCTGTTTCAAAAGGACTCAAAGGCATCTTTCCATTGAAAAAGTCCAATTCTGATTTTGAATTCACTACCCATGTGTCATCAAATGGTATAGTGCTTAATGATATCATATTGATGTTGGCAGTTGTTCGCGGTACGTTGGGTGGAGGTATAGCGAAATTTCCCATGAGAGCAGAATCCTTCATGAATCCTACACCAACATATTCGTATGGAATAACTTTTTTTCTGACATCTTGGATGATTTCTGTAGAAGTAGGGTCTAATGAAAAGTATGATAAATGATCGATTTTCACAATCTTTCCTTTATGAGGAAACATGATTACCCGAAAGACTGATGAAACTATAACAATCATGGAATAAGACCAACTACAACCAAAAAGAAGGTTGTAATCAAGAGGGGAATCAACAACTTCCACCTCTAGAATAATGGTTTTTCCTTTTAATTATAGAGGTAGATCATGTAGTATTCCGTATGGATGAAATCCTCATCCATAAAAGGCTTTAAGGATAGTTGGTGATTGGTTGAGTGCTCGAGAACCAAGAATTTTCCAATAGTCTAATGACATTATACACGTAGATGTCCCCTGATCAATTACACTATGAAAAACTCGTCTTGATTTGACTAATAATGGAATCTCAAAAGCGATCTAATGAGGGAGTCTTGGTGCAAAATTTTCGAGGTCAAAGACCATGAGGTTCAAATCCCAAGGATCAATAGCTCCGATAGTTGATAATAGTAATTTCCTTTCTGTTGAACATGTTTGTAGCACTTCTAACACCAACATTGTTGAAGGGGATATTGCCAAATCCTCAAAAATGTTGTAATTATGAGTAGCTCTCACATGTGGATTGAAGGCTGAAATTCGAATTACACCTTTAGCAGGCGGTTTAATTTTTATCTAAGATTTGATATGCATTTTATCTTTTAACTGAAATTCGATTTTTTTATTATTAAATTTCAGTTTTAATTTGTTATTGTAGGTTGTCTTAGTTCCTTTTTCTTTAAACGTAGATTCTCATTTTAATTAGATTTTTGTTTTAATTTTTTTTTAGATTTTAAGTTTTAGAGTTAGTTTATGATAGCGTAGGTTTTAGATTTTATTTGTATTGTTTCGACTTTAGCGTAGGTTTAGTTTAGTTTTAAACTTTGTTTTAAATTTTAGTTTTAATTTAGTTTGAATTCGATTTTTTTTTTAATTTAGCTTTAGAATTTAATTCTTTAGATAGGTTTTAGTTTTAATTCTTTTTAGTTTTTTTTAGATCTAATTTCTAGACTTTAATTAATTTTTAGTTTAGTTTAACTTTAGATTTTAATATTGTTAGATTTAAATTTAAATTTTAGTTTTTCTTTAGAGTTATTTTAATTTTTGTTTTAATTTTATTTTAGGATTTAAAAAATAATAAAAAATAAAAAAATTCTAAAAATTTAAATTTTTTTCTAAATCCTATAGTCAAATGCGCTTTAATTTTTATCTAAGATTTGACTGTGGAACATTTTGATTTTCGAATTGGGTTATATTGGATCATAATTTCGGAAATATTTCAAGCATCTAGCATTTATCTTAATGGTCATCTCAGGATTTATTGTTGTGGGCTTAAGTATTTGAATGAACGATTGTGATGCTTTTTTAATGAATATCATTGTGGTCATAGCAGCAGTTATACATCCATTACTTGGCTTTAGTTACATAATGGGATTTTTTTAACTCCATAAGGCACTGGTTTTAATGTAATTGATCTTGGAAATCTCGTTAATCTTATCAAGTATTTGGTGTTTTAGCTGTGTCTCCTAGATTGGTATATTTGCAACCAATTCTTGTCCTTCATTTCTGTTAGGGTCTACCTCCCTTAGCTTGTAAGGAGACAGCTTAGATAGAGAGATTGGGGATAAAGGTGACAGCCCCCGATGTGTGCCATTGTCGCGGTGCCTAGACAATCTGTGTGACAACATTTTTTGGCGTCGTTGCTGGGGAGAGATTTTTTTCTATCCTTGGTCTTAACGACATTTTATAATCTTCAAATATTCTTCTGCCATTCATTAGTCTGTCACAAGGAATCACATTTTTTGGCGTATTTTCATCTCTTCATCTTTTCATCATCTTATCTTTTGTCATATCACTAATCATTTCATCATTGTATTTTTGGCACCTGGAAATTTCGGTTGGCTTCTTGTTTGGGTGGCAACTCCACTTATTCACCTATTTACTCCCAGACAAGAATCCCCCCCTGATATCCATCTGTTACTCTCGATTATTTCTTCTGTTTTGGAATTAGTTTCATGTTCAAGTGGCGACTCCAATTCTTTCATTTCTTACAATAGTTCCTGATAATAAGTTCACCTCTTGAGGACCCTTTGACTATTCTTGAACACGGATCTATTTCTAAAATCCTAAGCACGATAGCATGGAAGTATTTAACCCGTGTAATTTTTCTAATATTTAGGGTTATCCCCATGATTTCCCCCAAGATGGAATGGATAAATTACCTTCTTTTCAAGGAAATGATGCAGTTAGTGTCAAATCTCATTTGTTTTCTTTCGCTAATTGGTGGAATAGATTTGCAATTGAAAATAACAATTTTGATGATGTAAAGATGAGACTCTTTGTTCTTACTTTTGGCCAAGATGTTGCATACTGGTTTAGTGAAAAACCTAATAATTCATTCAATACCTTTGAATCAATTGTGGCTATCTTTAAGGACAAGTATGGTGATAAAAGGGAAGATAAGCATTTGGTTAGAGATATCAGCATCATAAAGAAAAAATAAAATGAAGCAGTAGAGGAATTTAATAACAGGTTTAATGGTATTATTAAAAAATTATCTCAAGATTATAGACCTCCTGCCAAGTTCCTTTTTTATTGTTATATTGATGCCTTTGATGTTGATACTTCTTATGAGTTGAGGCGAGCTAAAGTTAATGATTATAAGGCTGCCAAGGTTTTAGCTAAGGAGATTGAAAAGGATAAGAAATCATCTAGAATGTCCAAAACTCAAGATTTTGATAGGTCTTTGACAGAATCTAAGGGAAAAGAAATTGAAAAATTTGATGATGACCCTATGAAAAAATTAATGCAAAAGTTTGAAAGCATGGAGCTTAATCAAGCAAAATTGATCTCTGACCATGCTAAGGAAATAAGTACTTTACAGTCTAGGTTGGTCCAAATGGAAGGCTCTCAAGAACAAAATTTCCAACCTAGAAATAATAATTCTTTGCAGAAGAGAGGCATATCCTATGAGTAGAGACCGACAAATCAACTTGAGTTTTCAAATCTTGTGGATGAAGCTCTGCCTTATTGTAGAGCCTATAATGCTCTTCATGAAGAGGTTACTTGCCATGTCGTCAAAAGAATCATAGATAGTAGAATGGCAGGGTCGAACAATCAAATTAATGTTGTTGGTAAAGACTATCACATGAATATAGAAGATCATGAAAGTCATGTTAAGGAACCAGCTCAAATGATTAAGGATATGCAACCCAATCATACGCAAATGTTTCAAAACATGGAAGCTAACCTAATCAATTTTCAAAATAGGATAAATTCAATGGAAGCAAGTCATGCATAGGAAATAAATGTCATGGAAAACAGGTTAAATATAATGGAAGTTAATCATTCTAATCAGATGTCCATTATACAAAATCATATGATTGCAATGGAAGCAAGACATGCCTAGGAAATGACTGCCATGAAGGAAAATCACTTGTTGAAAATAGAAAATATGGAGGCAAATCAGACCAATCTACAAGACAGATTCATGAAAACAGAAATCAATCAAGCGAAATTAATAGTAAGGCATGCTAGGGAGATGAGTTCCATATAGAAAAGGTTGGAAAAAATGGAAAAATTATATATAAAAAAGTTTCAGCTGAAATTTGATTATGAAGATTCATCAACAGATCATAAGACTTCTTTTCTGCTAAAGTAATTCTCATCTCATCACAGGGACGTCACTTTTCCCATTAAGGAAGAATTAACTATGGTTTCAAAGGATGTTAAGAAAAACCAAGCTGATGTGTCACCATTGTCAGAGTGTATCCAGAATAAGTTTGGTCACATTCTAGGTTATTCAGATATTTTGTATAAACATATTCAAGATAAGGACAAGAAATCTACAGTGGTCTTATTATTGACATCACAGCCCACTCAGAAGAAGAGAAAAAAGTAGAAAGGAATAAGTAAGCAGTTTCATTCGTCTGATGGCCGAGAGCAGCTTAATATTTGAATAAGACTGAGTGCTACAATAAGCAAGATTGGACATGGCACATCTGAAAAGCAGCCAACTGACCTACCTAAAAGCAAGTAAATGCTCAGCATGCACTATATTGAGCACATCTGATGCCACAGGGCATCCTTTGTATTGTATCTCTAACCTTACACCTTGTTATTTCAGCATTTCTTTTTGCAGTAAGAGTAGATTTACTTTTCATGTTAAGTAGAATAATAAATGATAGAACAGCTTCTATTTTTCATGAAATTAACATTATATGATGATATTTGGATGGACGCTACTTATGTAATCATGTGTGTTTCTTGGATACAGATTCTGTATTCTCACATTCCTTCAATGAAGCAACGTGTCCCCAAGTAGAGCTAGATGTTGACCACACTTTGTCAATGACCCCATAGCAATACACCCCCATTTTTTCAAATGGAGCTTATCATGTTCGAGGTTCACGTCATCTAGATTTCATCCATAGATGAAATTTTGTTATAAATGATGTAAACCCATTCTGCATGTTATGATTTAAATGATCTAAGTAAGACCATCAATGTATGTAACAACCTACATAAGCCTAGTATGTTGTTGATGATTTCTATCCTATGAGGTTTTTTGTCTCATTGATTCACGTAAGTGATTGGCAAAGTTTTTCCCTCCAGCCTCACCCCAAAGCTACGGTGAATTTTGTCATTAGCATGCTAAGTGAGTCCTAGTGTTTTCTATTGACTCCTTGTAAAAGTAGTTTGGGAATAATCCTAGCTATTTGGCTAGATTATTTTATTAAAAGCTACTTGGTCTACTAGATCATGTTTTGAGTCGCAGAATTGCGTATTTATTTGAGGGTCTATATGAAAGGGTATTCCCCCTTCATGTGTCTAAATGTGTTATCTTATGTAAAGAGGGTTGGAGAAAATAATTAAAATCCCCTCCCCGTCAATTAACTAAAATTTTTGGTCAAATTAATTAAAACTATTAAGTCAGATATTTAATTAATTTTAAGTCCTAAGTTAGGATAAAATTCTTTAAACGTGAAATTCGTTGGTCCTTAAAAGAAGAGTTTTTAAAGGCCCTAGGTCAAGGGAATATTGAGAATTTTAAGAAATTTTGGACCCTTGGGCCTAGGTGGTTAAGTCAAAGTCAAAAATTTGAGGTAATTAACTCAAAAATAGTATTTTTGAGTTAATTAAAATGGATTTAAATCATAAATTCGTTTTTTCCCCAAATTTATAATTTTGACGGTCCAGATTAAAATATGATCAAATCTTATCGACGGTCCATATTATTTTGACGTGGATCAACCGAACTAGTTGTTGGAGATTTTATCCTATAAATTAAGAGGTCTTTGTCAGTCTTAAATCATCCGATCTTAGGGTTGTGCACTTGTCTTCAAAGCTCTTACAAATTTATTTTGATGAATAAAGCATAAGGACTTTGGGGTTACAAATTTTGGTGTCCCTTTTCCAGATCTATGCAGTGATTCATTTCTAAACTCTGCTACTTTATTTTTTCATTTTATGGTTGATGGCCTTCATGGATTAATCTACATACAGGTATCTTGTGCAGTTTTATGGGTTCATAAAATAACATTTTGATTTTTCTAAAGGATCTCATGTTGTTTTCTTAAATCTCCATCAGTCTAAAGTTCAAATCTAAGTGTGCAGGGAATTTTTTTTTTAAATATTTGAGCGTCTGGGGAAGTCTTCAGTTGGACCAGCTGACTCTCAGATTCATAAATCTGAAAAATCCCATTGTTTCTAATTTCTTGAATCTATCTTATGAATTTGTGTTTTTATAGGGTCTTTTAAGGCTTGTGCCTCTCTTTAAAATTTCAAATTTCTAAAAATTGTGCTAAAAAGGGTTCAAATCTGGCCATGAGGGCCTCAGATCTGTAAATTAGTTTCTAAATTTGTAATTTTTAGGGATGTGAGGGTTTAATAATTTTCTTGGTGTATATATATTTAAGATCTGACTGGTTTCTTGCAGGTTGTAGGTTTCATTCATAAATTTTTAAAAGATCTGAGCCAGATTTGGCCTCAAATCGATTTTCTGAACAAATATGGATGTTATTGGATTCAAAGAGCATTGAAAATCTGAGTTTTGAAAGGAAAAAATTTTAAAGTTTGTTGGGCGAATTTTTTTACTGGGTTCTCCTCACTCTGATCTTCGCTACCCCTGTCTGAGTTTTTTCCCTTACGTTTTCTCCATTCTCTGCCCTAGCCAAACCTGCACTTTTCTTCCATTATCCACACTCAATCTTGTCCATAGCTATCTCCTTGCCTCTGCTGTGCCAATCCGTTAAACCTTCGTCGACTTCTCTCTGCCCTCCGCATACATATCTCCTCTGCTTTGGCTGTCATTCGAGCCCATTGCTTCTACTGTCAACCATTTTCTTTCTCTGCGTTCAATCCTCAGCACTGCGTTACCTTACCCGTCAACCTTTCTTCCTTGATGTCGTTGTGCCCCTCTCATTTGTGTCCTCTTCTTTTGAAACTGTCCGCTCATTCAACGTTCCTCATCATCTCCCTCGTTGACCTGCATACACAAAACAAATACACGCATACACATAAATTCGAAATCCACTATATGTGTTTGATATTTTAACTGAAATTAGATTTTGTTTTATTAAATTTTAGTTTTAATTTTTTAGTGTAGGCTTAGTCTTAGTTCCTTTTTCTTTAAATGTAGATTCTGGTTTTAATTAGATTTTGGTTTTAACTTTTTTTTTTAGATTTTAAGTTTTAGAGTTAGTTTATGATAGCGTAGGTTTTAGATTTTATTTGTATTGTTCCGACTTTAGCATAGGTTTAGTTTAGTTTTAAACTTTGTTTTAAATTTTAGTTTTAATTTATTTTGGATTCAATTTTTTTTTTTCTTTAGCTTTAGAATTTAATTCTTTAGATAGGTTTTAGTTTTAATTCTTTTTAGTTTTTTTTAGATCTAATTTTTAGACTTTAATTAATTTTTAGTTTAGTTTAACTTTAGATTTTAATATTATTAGATTTAAATTTAAATTTTAGTTTTTCTTTAGAGTTAGTTTAATTTTTGTTTTAATTTTGTTTTAGGATTTAATAAAATAATAAAAAATAAAAAAATTCTAAAAATTTAAATTTTTTTCTAAATCCTATAGTCACATGCGCTTTAATTTTTATCTAAGATTTGACTGTGGAACATTTTAATTTTCGAATTGGGTTATATTGGAACATCATAATTTTGGAAATATTTCAAGCATCTGGCATTTATCTTAATGGTCATCTCATGATTTATTGTTGTGGGCTTAAGTATTTGAATGAATGGTTGTGATGCTTTTTTACTGAATATCATTGTGGTCATAGTAGCATTTATACATCCATTACTTGGCTTTAATTGCGTCACGACATATTTTTAACTCCATAAGGCACTGGTTTTAATGTAATTGATCTTGGAAATCTCGTTAATCTTATCAATTATTTGGTGTTTTAGCTGTGTCTCTTAGATTGGTTGATTTGCAACCAATTCTTGTCCTTCATTTCTGTTAGGGTCTACCTCCTTTAGCTTGCAAGGAGACATATTAGATAGAGATATTGGGGATAAAGGTGACAGCCCTCGATCTGAGTCGTTGTCGCGGTGCCTAGACAATCTGTGCGACAACACTTCCATCTGAGGTTGATTTACTTCGTAATCGAGATGTATACTTATTGATGTTTCCTCTTGTTCAGTAGATCTATTTCCTGATTGTTGACCTCTTTCAGATTTAAGCTTTTATAATTGACTTGGTGTGTAGTTAAGGGGTTTCCCCTACATTCTATGAGAGTCTTTCGGTAATTTATTTACGGTTAATGTTTAACACATGAAATCAAAAAATATTTCAACAAAATAGAACTAAAGTTGCTAAGAAAACAAGAAAATTGAACACGCGCCTATAAAATCTAATAGACAATCCACACAAAAACTGTATTTTTCCACACTAAAAACACTAGTTGGTGATGAAATCAAACATCGTAGAATTTTAATGTGGAAAAATTGGCGGTTAGAATAGTTACCCTGACAACCTGCTTAATGAAATAATATGGTACAAGTCCCTCCACTTATGCCATCTCGAAGTGAAGAGTACCCTCCGAAAATTCCAAATGAGTCTGGCCGACATCTGTTCTAGGTACAGTGGGACCTTCCCTCCACTATCACCTTGGAAAAAATCCTGACGATTATGGTCACTAAGGTCACCAATGGAAACAAATGTACCTGGGGGAATAGTATATGATCTGATATATGCACAAGGGAAAAGTATCAAGCTCAATCCCCTTGAATTATCCTCGATATGGTAAATCTGAGGTTTGCTAACAAGTGAACCCAAGCTCCTCGACAATGGTTAATCTGGGGTGTACCGTTTGTATTACGTGCACATCATCTATCTTTGCCAATGAGATAGGTATGATTCCCTCACTGGGTCAGACATGATCTCGTGCTTGACTCTTTTAAGAAGAGCTTCCCAAAGAACAAATGCAACAATTGGATTTTCCTACCGCAAGAATCTAATTGTTTGTTTAAACCATTTTGGAACGTTTATTACAACCTATTCCAAAACACTATCATAAGCTATGTTGGTGGAATGAGCCCTATAAAATGTATAATATCTAGATTGACTTTATTAACGCGTTGTATTAATTTGGTTGTTGCTTAAGACAAAGGGTATGGAGTTGAAACTTTAATGATGTTTGTGACCCAACTCAAAAATACTCTAAATGCATCAAAATGAGAAGTGCAACTCTTTCTTTTCAATGAATCTTATTTAAGGGAAATTCGATAGATTTATCAATTTTCAAAACACAAATTCTTTCATTCATAAACAAAATCCTTTCCGAAAAGTAGACGATTTCATAAAGAACTCAATTTGCAAGAATGATCAATTACTCTTTCAAAATGAAATTCCTTGAAAAATCAAATCAAAAACTACAATTCAATAAATAATCCATCTCTAAAGGAAAAAAATCTCTAAAAACTCTAAAAGTATAAATTTCAAAATAAAAGAAAATTCTATTTCTGAAGTCTATCTAGAATGTTTGAGGATGATTCTCCTAGTTTGTGATCAGACTAAGAAAATTTCCCCTTATCTCACCAGAAATGAAAACATCCAAAATTTCTTTGGTGTTATATTAGGCTTTAGTAAGGTAGAAGCTCTTCCAGGTTTGCAAATGAAAAGTGAATCAATTTTCATAAAATTAAGGTCTGCAATGATCCTAATGGCTTAAAAAGACAATGTCATTGTACCAGTAAGTTGAGGTAAATGAAGGTATATTTTGTATAGAGAAACAATAAAGTAGGGCAAACTCTCACTTATAAAATGCAAATAGGATGATAAATCACACAAACGAAAATTTTTCTGAAAATAAATTCTCACACAAGATTTGACAACTAAGATAGATCAGAGAAAACATAAAGAATCAGGTTATCAAGCTCTAAAAAAGAGAAATTTAATTTTTTCAAAACTTTTCTTGGGGTGCGCAGTTTATAGTGGAAAACAGAGTGCATGCGCACTGAATTGAAATAAAATATGTGTAGAGTGTCGTGTTGATTTCTGTTGAAAAGCACAGTCAAGGAAAAAATTTGGAAAAAATAAATAATAAGATTTCTTTTTTAGGGATTCTTAAAATTTATCTACCCAACCAGACTCGGAGAAGTCAAAATCAGAAAAATTTAAAATTCAAACTGAAAATAAATAAAGAAAACTAAGCTATAGTTCCCCAGTATGGTCACCATTTTGTTACATGGACTAATCCCTCTTGCGAACAAGAGTGATCTCCCTAGTACTCTAGTGAGAAACTAGAAACAAAGATCCATTTGGAAACCTTTTCCTCGAGATTAATTGCATTCCAAAATTATTATAATAAAGTAGAGAGGACATACCCCTACCTTTAAATCCAAAAGTTTGATGTAGTCTTTTATCCTATTGCTCCAAAGTGGTTTCTCCAATAAGTAGAACCTGCAATCAAAGAAAAGACAAATGATCAAAGCATCTGCAACAAATGATAATCAGGAAATGCTAATCCAACTTAGTGATCAAGGAGTCCAAGTATTGATGTTATTTCAATAAGCATGGAAACAAGTCAATGAGAAAAAGAGATCCATATGTATTACCTTGAATAAAAAGAGTAATATTACAACCTGATGCCTTGATGTCTTACATATTTCTCTTGGGGTCCTGAACAATTGTTTCTCATTCAGTTTGATAAGTGTGCCTCTCTGAATACCAGCATGGAGTTATATACACAAGGGTGTGATAATTCTCATGCCAACAAAACCTCAATAGTGTAGAAAGTGTACACTCTTATGAACTCTCTTTAGCTTAGAAACTGTATAAATTAGTCTCTAATTGCATTGGTATCTACAATGTGTGTACCCTTCAACCTCAAACTTGAGCTCAATTTATAGGGAAATGGAGGTAGTTTCAGTTCCATGAAGAGGGGGATGGATTTCTCTCATGAAGGGATTTGAGTTCCACGAACCAAGGGATAAGCTCCATGAGTGGAGAGATAAAGCTCGAACTAATCGCGACTCTAGAAGCTTCCAGTTGGGAGAATATTCGACCAATTAGGCTTCCAGAATTTACTTTTTTCTTTTACTTTATTTTCATGGGGGTGCGCAGGTAATAGTGGCATAAAGTGTGAGATTTTCCATAGTTTATGGATAGAACAACAGTGCATGCGCAGGGAAAGGCTAGAAAAACTGCGTAGGTAAACCTTTAAGGGGTTTACAAATATTTTCTCCAATTCCAAGACATGATTTAGGAACATTGGTGTTTTTGACCTCTGAGGGAACATGATATAGCTAGTGATAGACCCATATGAATAGTCAAATGTCATGGTGATAGAATGACGTCTAACAAACCTAACCTAACCTATCCTAGCCTAGCCTAGCCTAGTCTAGCCTACCCTAGCCTGACCTAGCCTAACCTAGCCTAGCCTAATCGAACCTAACCTAACTTTGCTTAGCTTAACCTAGCCTATTTTAGCCTACCCTAGTCTAACTTAGCCTACTCTAGCCTAGCCTAGCCTAGCCTAGCCTAGCCTAACCTACCCTACCCTAACCTATCCTAGCCTAACCTAACCTACCCCACCCTAACCTAACCTAACCTAGCCTAGCCTAACCAAGCCTAGCCTAGCCTAACCAAGCCTAGCCTAGCCTAGCCTAGCCTAGCCTAGCCTAGCCTAACCTAACCTAACCTAACCTAACCTAGCCTAACCTACCCTATCCTAACCTAGACTAGCCTAGCCTAGCCTAGCCTAGCTTAACCTAGCTTAACCTAGCCTATTTTCACCTAACCTAGTCTAATCTAGCCTACTCTAACCTACCCTAGCCTAACCTAGTCTAACCTAGCCTAGCCTACTCCAACCTGGCTTAGCTTAGCCTAACAAAGCCTAGCTTAGCCTAGCCTAGCCTAACCTAGCCTAGTCTAACCTAGCTTAGCCTAACCAACTTTAGACTAGCCTAGCGTAGCCTAACCTAGCTAACTCCAGCCTACCCTAATTGACCCTACCGTAGCCTAGCCTAGCGTAGCCTAACTTAGCTAGTCTACTCTAGCCTAGCTTAGATTAGCCCAACGTAGTCTTCTCTAGCATATTCTAGGCTAACTTAGTCCACTCTATATTAATCTAGCCTAGCCTACCCTATCCTTACCTAGCCAAGCCTAACTTAACCTAGCCTGCCCTAACCTAACTTAACCTAGCCTACCTTAACCTAACTTAACCTAACTTAACCTACCCTACCCTAACCTAAGTTAACCTAACTTAACCTAGCCTACCCTAGCCTAACCTAGCCAAGATTAGCATAGCCTAGCCTAGCCTAGCCTAGCTTACCCTACCCTACCCTACTCTAGCCTAGCCTAGTATATCATACCTGAGCCTAGCCTAGCCCACCCTAACCTAGCCTAACCTATCCTAGCATACACTAATCTAGCCTAGCCTAACCTATCATAGCCTAGCCTAACATAGCCTAACCTAGCATAGTCCAACCTAGCTTAACCTGGCCTAGTATATCCTATCCTAGCGTAGCGTAGGATAACTTAGCCTTACCTAACCTACACTAGCCTCGCTTAGCCTAACCTAGACTAGCCTAGGCTAACCTATCCTATCCTAGCTTAGCCTAGCCTAACATGGCATACTCTAGCCTCTCCTAGCCTATCCTAACCTAGCCTAACCAAACCTAAGCTAAGTTAGCCTATCAAAGCCTATCCTATCCTAGCCTAAACTAGCCTGACCTAGCCTAGCCTAGCCTAGCCTAAACTAGCCTGACCTAGCCTATCCTAACCTACCCTAGCATAACCTATCTTAACCTAGTCTACTCCAACCTAGCTTAGCCTATCCTAGTCTAGCAGAGCGAGGAATAGCCTAGCCTAGCCTAGCCTAGTCTAGCATACCCTAACCTAGCCTAGCCCACCCTAACCTAGCATAACCTATCCTAACCTAACTTAATCTAGCCTAGCCTAACCTATCTTAGCCTATCCTTACCGATCCTAGTCCAACCTAGCTTAACCTATGCTAGCCTAGCCTAACCTAGCCTAACCTAACCTACTATATTATTCCCTAGCCTAACCTAGACTAGTCTAACCTAACCTATCCTAGCCTAACCTAGCCTAGATTAACCTAATGTGGCCTACTCTATCCTATCCTAGCCTAGCATAGTGTGGCCTAGCGTAACCTTGCCTAGCCGAATCTAACCTAGCCTAGCCTAACATAACCTAGCCTAGCCTAGCATAAACTAGCCTTACCTAACCTAACCTAACCTAACCATAACTATTTTAGTCGAACCTATCCTATCCAAGCCTAGCCTACCCACCCTAACCTAACCTAGTCGAGCCTAGTATATCCTAGCCTAAGCTAGCCTTACCTAGCTTAACCTAACCTAGCCTAACCAAGCCTAACCTAATCGAGCCTAACCAAACCTAACCTAGCATAGAATAACTTAGAATTCCCTAGCCTAGCCTAGCATAGCGTAACCTCGCCTAGCCTAACCTAACCTAACCTAGCCTACCCTAACCTAGCTACCCTAACCTAGCCTACCCTAGCCTAGCCTAACCTAGCCTAGCCTAACCTAACCTAGCCTAACCTAACCTAAGAAAGTCTACCATAGCCTAGCCTAACTTACCATACCCTAGCCTAACCTACCATAACCTAGCCTAACCTAACCTAACCTGGTCTAACCTAGCTTAACCTAAACTATTCAAGCCTAACCTAGCCTAGTGTGGCCTATCCTAACCTACCCTATCCTACTCTAACCTAGCCTCACCTAGCCTAGCCGAAACTAGCCTCACCTAACCTAATCTAGCCTTAGCCTAGCCTAGCCTAGCCTAGCCTAATCTAGCCTAACCTAACCTACCCTAGCCTTGCCTAACCGATCCTATCCTATCCTAGCCTAACCTAGCCTAGTCTAACCTAGCTTAACTTAACCTACTCCAACCTAACCTAACCTAGCCTAGCCTATCCTATCCTATCCTATCCTATCCTACTCTAACCTAGCCTAGCCTAGCCTAGTCTAGCCTCACCTAACGTAATATAGCCTAGCCTAACCTAGCCTAACCTAGCCTAACACTGCATAGTGTAACCTACCTTAACCTAGCCTACGCTACCCTACCCTAGCCTACTCTATGATAGCCTAGCCTAACCTAGCATACTCTAACCTAACCTAGGATAACCTAGCGTAGCCTTGCCTAGCCTAGCTTAGCGTAATCTATAGCCTAGTGTAACCTAGCGTAGCGAAGCCTATCCTAATGCAACCTAGCCTAACCTAAACTTGACTAACCTAACCTAACCTAGCGTAACCTAACCTAACCTAAACTATCCTAGCTTAAACTAACCTAACCTAACATATACTAGCCTAGCCTTTCCCTGCCTAGCCTAGGCTATACTAACATATCCTACTCTAACCTAGCATAGTCTAGCCTAAACTATTCTACCCTACCCTACTCTAGCTTATCCTAGCCTAGCCTATCCTAACCTAGCCTAGCCTAGCGTATCCTAACATAACCTAACCTAACCTCACCTAATTTAGTCTAGTATTGCCTAGGTAGACTAGCCTAACCTAACCTAACTAGCCTAAGCTAACCTAGCCTAGCCCATCCTATTATAACCTAGCCTAGTCTAACATATACTCGACTAACCTAACCTAACCTAGCATAACCTCGCATAGGTACCCTAAGAAAACCTAGACTAAACTAATCTATCCTAACCTAGCCTAACCTAGCATACCTAGCCTAGCCTAAATTAGACTAGCCTAACTTAACCTAGCCTAACCTAACCTAGCCTAACCTAAATTAGCCTAGCTTAGCCTAACCTACACTAACCTAGCCTAGCCTAACTTAACCTAGCCTAACCTAACTTAGCCTACCTTAGCCTAGCTTAAATTAGCCTAGCTTAGCCTAGCCTAGCCTAACCTAACCTTGTCTAACCTAGCCTAAATTCACCTAACCTAGCCTTACCTAGTCTAACCTAACCTAGCCTAACCTAACATAGCCTAGCCTAACATAGCCTAGCCTAGCCTAGCTTAGCCTAACTTAAATTAGCCTACCCTAACCTAGCCTAGCCTAACTTAACCTAGCCTAACCTAACCTCGCCTAGCTTAGCCTAGCCTAATCGAACCTAACCTAACCTAACCTAGCCTAGCCTAGCTTAAATTAGCCTAACTTAGCCTAGCCTACCCTAACCTAGCCTAGTCTAACTTAACCTAGCCTAACCTAACCTAGCCTAGCTTAAATTAGCTTAAATTAGCCTAGCTTAGCCTAGCCTAGCCTAACCTAGCCTTACCTAGCCTAGCCTAGCCTAGCCTAGCCTAGCCTAGCCTAGCCTGCCTAACCTAGCCTAACCTAGCCTAGCCTAGCCTAGCCTAGCCTGACCTAACCTAACCTAACCTAACCTAACCTAACCTAGCCTAGCCTACTCTACCCTTGCCTACTCTACCCTTGCCTACCCTACCCTTGCCTATGCTTGCCTAGCCTAACCTAGCCTAACCTACCCTAACCTAACCTAGGCTAGCTGAGCTTAGACTATCCTAGCCTAGCCTAACCTTGCCTTGCCTAGCCTATCCTTGCTTAAGATAGCCCTACCTAGCCTAGCCTAGCCTATCCTAGCATAACCTAGCCTAGCCTAACCTAGCCTACCTTAAGCTTGCCTAGCCTAACCTAGCCTACCCTAACCTAACCTAACCTAACCTAACCTAACCTAACCTAACCTAACCGAGCTGAACCAAACCTACCCTAGCCTAGCCTATCCTAGCCTAGTCTATTCTAGTCTAGCCTAGCCTACCCTAACCTAACCTAACCTAACCTAACCTACCCTACCCTACCCTAACTTAGCCTAACCTTTCCTAGCCTAGCCTAACTTAACCTAACCTAGCCTAGCCTAACTTAACCTAACCTAGCCTAGCCTAACTTAACCTAACCTAGCCTAGCCTAGCCTACCCTATTCTAGCCTAGCCCAGCCTAGCCTAACCTAACCTAACCTAACCTATCTTATCCTACTCTAACCTACCATAGCCTAGCCTAGCCTAGCCTAACATCACCTAGCCTAATCTAGCCTTAGCCTAGCCTCAGCTAGGCTAATCTTGCCTAACCTAGCCTATCCTACCCTAGCCTAAACGATCCTATCCTATCCTAGCCTAACCTAGCCTAATGTAGCCTAGTCTAACCTAGCTTAACCTAACCTACTCCACCTTAATCTAACCTAGCCTGGCCTAGCCTAACCTACCCTAACATATGCTAACATCGCCAAGTGTAACCTACCTTAAACTAGCTTACGCTAGCCTACCCTAGCTTACTCTAGCCTAGCCTAGCCTAACTTAGCATACTCTAACCTAGCCTAGCCTAGCCTAAGTTAGCATACTCTAACCTAGCCTAGTCTAGCCTAGCGTAGCGTTACCTAGCCTAGCTTAGCTTAATCTAGCTTAACATAACCTAGCCTAGCCTAGCCTAGCCTAGCCTAGCCTAACATAGCCTAACCTAAACTTGACTAACCTAGTCTAACCTAACCTAGCCTAACGTAGCCTAACCTAACCTAAACTAACCTAACCTAGCCTAACCTAACATATACTAGCCTAGCCTTTTCTTACCTAGCCTAGGATAGACTAGCATAGCCTACTCTAACCTAACATAACCTAGCCTAACCTATTCTACCCTACCCTACTGTAGCCTATCCTACCCTAGGCTATCTAGCACTAGCCTAGCCTAGCCTATCCTAACATAAGATAACCTAACCTTGCAGAATCTATTCTAGCCTAACCTAACCTAGCCAAGCCCAACCTAGCCTTCCCATTCCCAAGGTAGCCTAGTCTAACCTAACCTAGCCTAACCTAGTCTAACCTAGCCTAGCCCATCCTAGTATAGTCTAGCCTAGCCTAGTCTAACATATACTAGCCTAGTATAGCATAGCCAAACCTAGCCAAACGAAGCCTAACCTAGCCTAACCTAGCCTAGCCTAGCTTAAATTATGCTATCTTAGCCTAGCTTAGCCTAACATAACCTTGCCTAGCCTAGCCTAACTTAACCTAGCCTAGACTAACCTAACCTAGCCTAGACTAACCTAACCTAGCCTAGCCTAGAGTAGCCTAGCCTAGGTAGCCTAGCCTAGACTAACCTAACCTAGCCTAACCTAGCCTACCCTATCCTACCCTACCTAACCTAAACTAAGCTAAGTTAAGCTAACCTACCCTACCCTTTCCTACCCTAGCCTAGCCTAACCTAGCCTAAGCTAGCCTTTCTTAGACTAGCCTAACTTCGCCTATCCTATCCTAACCTAACCTTTCCTTGCCTAGACTATCCTTGCCTAAGATAGCCCTACCTAGCCTAGCTTAGCCTAGCTTAGCCTAGCCTAGCCTAGCCAAAACTAGATTACCCTAACTTTTCCTAGCCTAACCTAGCCTACCCTAACCTAGCCTAACCTAACATAACCTAGCTTAACCAAACCAAACCTATCCTAGCCTAGCTTTGCCTATCCTAGCCTAATCTAGCCTAACCTACCCTAAACTAACCTAATTGAGCCTAACTTAGACTAACAATGCCTAACCTATCCTAACTTAACCTAACATAGCCTAGCATGGCCTAGCCTAGCTTAACCTAACTTAGCCTAGCTTAGCCTATCCTATTCTAGCCTAGCCTAGCCTAGCCTAGCCTAACCTAACCTAACCTAACCAAGCATGAACTATTCTAGCCTAACCTAGCCTACCCTAACCTAGCCTAACCTAGCATAACTTATTCTAGCCTAACCTAGCCTAGCGTAGCCTATCGTAACTTAACCTAACCTAGACTATCGTAGCCTAGCTAACCTAGCTTAGCCTTGCCAATCTGAGCCTAGCCTAGCCTAGAGTAATGTAACCTAGCCCAGCCTAGCTTAATGTAACCTAGCCTAGCCTTGCCTAAACTAATGTAGCCTAGCCTAGCCTAGCCTAGCCTAGCCTAGCCTAGCCTAGCCTAACCTAGCCTAGCCTAGCCTAACCTAACCTAACCTAACCTATCCTAACCTAGCCTAGCCTAGCCTAGCCTAGCCTAGCCTAACCTAGCCTAGCCTAGCTTAACATAGCCTAGCCTAGCTTAATCTAGCCTAGCCTAGCTTAATCTAGCCTAGCCTAGCTTAACCTAACCCAGCCTTACATAGCCTAGCATAACCTAGCTTAGCCTAACCTAACCTAAACTAGCCTAGCCTAACCTAGCATAACCCATAGCCTAACCTAACCTAACCTAGCCTAGCCTAGCCTAGCCTAGAGTAACCTAACCTTACCTATCCTCGCCTAACTTAACCTAACCTGCCCTAACCTAGCCTAGCCTAGCGGAACTTAACCTAACTTAGCCTAACCTTACCTAACCTAACATAACCTAACTTAACCTAACCTAGAGTAACCTTCCCTAGCCTAGCCTAGGATAGCCTCGCTTATTCTAACCTAACCTAACCTAGCTTATCCTAGCCTAACCTAACCTAACCTAGCCTAGCCTATCTTACCCTAGCCCAGCCTGGCCTAACCTATCTTATCCTTGCCTAATGTAACCCAACCTAACTTAGCCTAGCCTAGCCTAGCCTAAGCTAACCTAGCCTAGCCTAGCCTAAGCTAACCTAGCCTAGCCTACCCTAGCCTACCCTAGCCTAACCTGACATAAGCTAGCCTAACATAGCCTAGCCTAACATAGCCTAGCCTACCCTAGCCTAGCCTAGCCTAGCCTAGCCTAGCCTAGCCTAACCTTGCCTATCGTAGCCTCACCTTCCCTAACGTAACCTAACATATCCTAGCCTAGCCTAGCCTTAGCTAGCCTAACCTAACCTATCCTACCCTAGCCTAGCCTAGCCTAGCCTAACCTTGACTAACCTAGCCAAACCTTGACTAACCTAGCCAAACCTTGACTAACCTAGCCTAACCTAGCCTAACCTAACCTAACCTACCCAAGCCAAGCCTAGCCTAGCCTACCCTAGCCTAGCCTAGCCTACCCTAGCCTAGCCTAGCCTAACTTAATGTAAACTAATGTAACCTAAACTAATATAGGCCAACCTAACCTAGCCTAACCTATCCTAGCCTACCCTAGCCTAGCCTAGCCTACCCTAGCTAACTTAGCCTATCCTAGCCTTGGCTAGCCTAATCTAACCTAGCCTAACCTACCCTACCTTAGCCTAACCTAGCCTAGCCTAGCCTAACCTAGCCTAACCTAACCTAAACCTAGCCTAACCTAACCTAACCTAGCCTAGCCTAGCCTACTTTAGCCTAGCCTAGCCTAGCCTAGCCTACTTTAGCCTAGCCTAGCCTAGCCTAGTCTAACCTAGCCTAGCCTAGTCTAACCTACCGTAGCCTACCCTAGCCTTCCCTAGTCTAGCCTACCCTAGGCTACCCTAATCTAGCCTACCCTTCCCTACCCTAGCCTACTCTAGCATATCCTAGCCTAGCCTAGCCTATCGTAGCCTAGCCTATCGTAGCCTATCCTATCGTAGCCTAGCCTATCGTAGCCTAGTCTAGACTAGTCTAGACTAGCCTACTCTATCCTAGCCTACTCTAGCCTAGCCCAGCCTATCCTAGTCTAACCTAGCCTAGCCTACTCCAACCTAACCTTGCCTAACCTAGCCTAACCTAACTTAGCCTAGCCTAACATAGCCTTGCCTAGCGTAGCCTAACATAGCCTAGCCTTGCCTAGCGTAGCCTAACATAGCCTAGCCTAGCCTAGCCTAACCAAACCTAGCCTAGCCTAGCCTAACCAAACCTAGCCTAGCCTAGCCTAGCCTAACCTATCCTTACCTAACCTAGCCTAGCCTATCCTAGCCTAGCCCAGCCTAGCCTATCCTAGCCTAGCCCAGCCTAGCCTAACCTATCCTACCCTTGCCAAATGTAACCTAACCTAACCTAGCCTAGTCTAGCCTAACCTAACCTATCCTAGCCGAGCTATCCTAGCCTAGCCTAGCTAACCTAGCCTAGCCTAGCCTAATCTAGCCTAGCCTAACCTAACCTACCCTACCTTATACTAATCTAGCATAGCTTATCCCAGCCTAGCATTCCCTAACCTAACCTAACCTAGCCTAGTCTAGCCTAAGCTAACCTATCCTAGCCGAGCTATCCTAGCCTAGCCTAGCTAACCTAGCCTAGCCTAGCCTAATCTAGCCTAGCCTAACCTAACCTACCCTACCTTATACTAATCTAGCATAGCTTATCCCAGCCTAGCATTCCCTATCCTACCCTAACCTAACCTACTCTAAGCCTAACCTAACCTACTCTAAGCCTAGCCTAGCCTAGCCTAGCCTACCCTAGCCTACCCTAGCCTACCCTACCCTAGTATAGCCTAGTATTGCATACCCTACCCTACCCTAGTATAGCCTACCCTTGCTTACCCTAGCCTAGCCTAGCCTAGCCTAGCCTAGCCTAGCCTACTCCAGCCTAGCCTACTCTAGCATACTCTACCCTAGACTACTCTACCCTAGCCTACTCTAGCCCAGTCTAACCTAACCTAGCCTAGCCTACTCTAGCCTAGCCTACCTTAGCCTACCCTAGCCTACCCTACTCTAGTCTAACCTAGCTAGCCTACTGTAGCCTAGCCTAACCTACCCTAGCCTATGCTAGTCTAACCTATCCTAGCCTACTCTACCCTAGCTTAGCCTACTCTAGCCTACTGTAGCCTAGCCTAGCCTAGCCTAGCCTAGCCTAGCCTAGTCTAAGCTAGCCTAGCCTACTCTAGCGTAGCCTATCCTAGCCCAGACTACCCTAGCCTAGCCTAACCTAGCTTAGCCTAGCCTAGCCTAGCCTAGCCTAGCCTACCCTAGCCTAGCCTAGCCTAGCCTAGCATAGCCTACTCTAGCCTAGTGTACTCTAGCCTAGCCTAGCCTACTCTAGCCTAGCTTAACCTAACCTAACCTAGCCTACTCTAGCTTAGCCTACCCTAGCCTACCCTAGTTTAGCCTAGCTTGCTCTACCCTAGCCTTCCCTAGCCTTCCCTACCCTAGCCTATCCTAGCCTACCCTAGTCTAACCTAGCCTAGCCTACCCTAGTCTAACCTAGCCTAGCCTACTCTAGCCTAGCCTAGCCCTTAGCTAGCCTACCCTAGTCTTACCTAGCCTAGCCTACTCTAGCTTAGCCTAGCCTAGCATACTCTAGCCTAGTGTAGCCTAATCTAGCGAAGCCTAGCCTAGCCCAGGCCAGCCTACCCTAACCTAACCTTGCCTACCCTTGCCTACCCTTGCCTAACGTAACCTAGCCTAGCCTAACCTAGCCTAGCCTACCCTAGCCTACCCTAGCCTAACCTTGGCTACCCAGGCCTTACCTTCCATAACGTAACCTAACCTAGCCTAGCCTAGCCTAGCCTTAGCTAGCCTAACCTAACCTAGCCTACCCTAGCCTACCCTACCCTACCCTACCCTAACCTTGACCAACCTATCCTAACCTATCCTAGTAGCCTAGCCTTGCCTTGCCTAACTTAACGTAAACTAACCTAGCTTAACCTAACCTTGCCTAGCCTACCCTAGCCTACCCTAGCCTAGCCTAGCCTAACCTAACTTAACGTAAACTAACCTAGCTTAACCTAACCTAGTATAACCTATCCTAGCCTACCCTACCCTACCCTAACTAACCTAGCCTGGCCTACCCTAACTAACCTAACCTACCCTATCCTAATCTAGCCTAGCCTAACCTATCCTAATCTAGCCTAGCCTAACCTACCCTACCTTAGCCTCAGCTAGCATAGCTTAGCCTAACCTAACCTAGCCTAGCCTACCCTAACCTAACCTAACCTAACCTAACCTAAACCTAACCTAACCTAACCTAACCTAAACCTAACCTAACCTAAACCTAACCTAACCTAACCTAACCTAGCCTAGCCTAGCCTAACCTAAACCTAGCCTAGCCTAACCTAGCCTAACCAAGCCTAGCCTAGCCTAACTTAGCCTAACCTACTCTAGCCTAGCCTATCCTAGCCTACCCTACCCTAGTCTAGCCTACCATTGCCTACCCTACCCTACCCTTGCATACCCTAGCCTACTCTAGCCTAGCCTAGCCTAGCCTACTCTATCCTAGCCTAGCCTAGCCTACTCTATCCTAGCCTATTCTAGCCTAGCCTGGCCAAGCCTAGTCTAACATAGCCTAGCCTACCCTTGCCTACCCTAGTATAACCTAGCCTAGCCTACTCTAGTCTAACCTAGCCTATCGTACTCTAGCCTAGACTACCTACCCTTGCCTACCCTAGTCTAACCTAGCCTAGCCTACTCTAGTCTAGCCTAACCTAGCCTACTCTAGCCTAGCCTAACCTAGTCTAGCCTATCCTAGTCTAACCTAGCCTAGCCTACTCTAGCCTAGCCTAACGTGATCTAGCCTACCCTAGTCTAACCTTAGCTAGCCTAACCTAACCTAACCTAACCTACCCTACCCTACCCTAACCTTGACTAACCTATCCTAACCTATCCTAGTAGCCTAGCCTAGCCTTGCCTAACTTAATGTAAACTAACTTAGCTTAACCTAACCTTGACTAACCTATACTAGCCTACCCTAGCCTACCCTAGCCAAGCCTAGCCTACTAGCCTAGCCTAGCCTAGCCTAACTTAACGTAAACTAACCTAGCTTAACCTAACCTAGTATAACCTATCCTAGCCTACCCTAGCCTACCCTACCCTAACTAACCTCGCCTGGCCTACCCTAGCCAACCTAGCCTACCCTATCCTAATCTAGCCTAGCCTAACCTATCCTAATCTCGCCTAGCCTAACCTACCCTACCTTAGCCTAAGCTAGTATAGCTTAGCCTAGCCTAACCTAGCCTAGCCCACCCTAACCTAACCTAAACTAGCCTAAACCTAGCCTAAACCTAGCCTAGCCTAACCTAGCCTAACCAAGCCTAGCCTAGCCTAACTTAGCCTAACCTACTCTAGCCTAGCCTATCCTAGCCTAGCCTAGCCTACCCTACCCTACCCTAGTCTAGCCTACCATTGCCTACCCTACCCTACCCTTGCATACCCTAGCCTACTCTAGCCTAGCCTAGCCTACCCTACCCTACTCTAGCCTACTCTATCCTAGCCTACTCTAGCCTAGCTTGGCCAAGCCTAGTCTAACATAGCCTAGCCTACTCTAGCCTAGCCTACCCTTGCCTACCCTAGTCTAACCTAGCCTAGCCTACTCTAGTCTAACCTAGCCTATCCTACTCTAGCCTAGACTACCTACCCTTGCCTACCCTAGTCTAACCTAGCCTAGCCTACTCTAGTCTAGCCTAACCTAGCCTAGGTTTCCTAGCCTACTCTAGCCTAGCCTAACCTAGTCTAGCCTACCCTAGTCTAACCTAGCCTAGCCTACTCTAGTCTAGCCTAGCCTACACCTAGCCTGCTCTAGCCTACTCTAGCCTAGCCTACTCTACTCTAGGCTACTCTAGCCTACTCTAGCCTAGGCTAGCCCAACCTAGCCTAGTCTAGCTTACTCTAGCCTACTCTAGCCTACTCTAGCCTAGCCTAACCTACCATAGTCTAACCTAGCCTAACCTACTCTAGCCTAGCCTACCTTAGCCTACCCTAGTCTAACCTAGCCTAGCCTACCCTAGTCTAACCTAGCCTAGCCTACTCTAGCCTACCCTACCCTATTCTAACCTAGCCTAGCCTACTCTAGCCTACTCTAACCTACTCTAGCCTAGCCCAACCTAACCTAGCCTACTCTAGCCTACTCTAGCCTAGCCTAGCCTAGTATAACCTAGCCTAGCCTACTCTAGCCTAGCCTACCTTAGCCTAGCCCAGCCTACTCTAGCCTACTCTAGGCTAGCCTAGCCTAGTCTAGCCTAGTCTAACCTAGCCTAGCGCACTCTAGCCTAGCCTACCCTAGCCTAGACTACTGTAGCCTACCCTAGCCTACCCTAGTTTAACCTAGCCTAGCCTACTCTAGCCTAGCCTACCCTAGCCTACCCTAGTTTAACCTAGCCTAGCCTACTCTAGCCTAGCCTACCCTAGCCTACCCTAGTTTAACCTAGCCTAGCCTACTCTAGCCTAGCCTACCCTAGCCTACCCTAGTTTAACCTAGCCTAGCCTACTCTAGTCTAACCTAGCCTAGCCTACTCTAGCCTAGCCTACCCTAGTCTAGCCTAGCCCAGCCTACTCTAGCCTAGCTTAGCCTAGCCTTAGGTAGCCTAACCTAACCTAGCCTACCGTAGCCTACCCTACGCTAGCCTAACCTAGCCTAACCTAGTCAAGCCTAGCCAAGCCTAGCCTAGCCTTGCCTAGCTTAGCCTAGACTAGCCTAACTTAACGCAAACTAACCTAGCCTAGCGTAGCCTAGCCTAGCCTAGCCTAGCCAACCCTAGCTAACCTACCCTAGCCTACCCTACCCTACCCTGCCTTAGCCTAACCTAGTGTAGCTTAGCCTAACCTAGCTTAGCCTAACCTAGCTTAGCCTAGCCTACTCTAGCCTACCCTAGTATAACCTAGCTTGGCCTAGCCTAGTCTAGCCTAGCCTAGCCTACTCTACCCTAGCATAATATAGCCTACCCTACCCTAGTCTAACGTGGCCTAGCTTACTCTAGCCTAGCCTACTCTAGCCTACTCTAACCTACTCTAACCTTGCCTACTCTAGCCTACTCTAGCCTAGCCTAGCCTAGCCTAGCCTAGACTAGTCTAACCTAGCCTAGCCTACTCTAGCCTAGCCTACCTTAGCCTAGCCCAACCTACTCTAGCCTACTCTAGGCTAGCCTAGCCTAGTCTAACCTGGCCTAGCCCACTCTAGCCAAGCCCACTCTAGCCTAGCCTAGCCTAGCCTAGACTACTCTAGCCTACCCTAGCCTACCCTAGTCTAGCCTAGCCTAGCCTACCCCACCCTACCCTAGTCTAACCTAGCCTAGCCTACTCTAGTCTAACCTAGCCTAGCCTACTCTAGCCTAGCCTACTCTAGCCTAGCCTAGCCTAGCCTACTCTAGCCTAGCCTAGCCTACTCTAGCCTAGCCTAGCCTAGCCTACCCTACCCTAGCCTTATTTAGCCTAACCTAACCTAGCCTACCCTAGCCTACCCTAGCCTAACCTAACTTAACATAAACTAACATAACGTGAACTAACCTATCCTAACCTAACCTAGCCTAACATAGCCTACCCCAGCCTAACCTAGCCTACCCCAGCCTACCCTACCCTAGCTAACCTAGCCTAGCCTAGCCTAGCCTAGCCTAATCTAGCCTAGCCTAACCTACCTTGCCTTAGCCTAACCTAGTGTAGCCTAGCCTAGCCTACCCTACCCTACCCTACCCTACCCTACCCTACCCTACTCTAGCCTAGCCTAGCCTAGCCTACTCTAGCCTAGCCTAGCCTAGCCTAGCCTAACCTAGCCTAGCCTACTCTAGCCTAGCCTAGCCTAGCCTAACCTATCCTACCCTACCCTACCCTACCCTACCCTACCCTACCCTTGCCTACTCTAGCCTAGCCTAGCCTACTCTAGCCTAGCTTAGCATAGCCTTAGGCAGCCTAACCTAACCTAGCCTACCCTAGCCTACCCTACGCTAGCCTAACCTAGCCTAACCTAGCCAAGCCTAGCCAAGCCTAGCCTAGCCTTGCCTAGCTTAGCCTAGACTAGCCTAACTTAACGTAAACTAACCTAGCCTAGCGTAGCCTAGCCTAGCCTAGCTTAACCTAGCCTAGCCAACCCTAGCTAACCTACCCTAGCCTACCCTAGCCTACCCTGCCTTAGCCTAACCTAGTGTAGCTTAGCCTAACCTAGCTTAGCCTAGCCTACTCTAGCCTACCCTAGTATAACCTAGCTTGGCCTAGCCTAGTCTAACCTAGCCTAGCCTACTCTACCCTAGCCTAATATAGCCTACCCTACCCTAGTCTAACCTGGCCTAGCCTAGTCTAGCCTAGCCTAGCCTACACTAGCCTACTCTAACCTACTCTAGCCTAGCCTACTCTAGCCTAGCCTAGCCTAGCCTAGCCTAGCCTAGACTAGTCTAACCTAGCCTAGCCTACTCTAGCCTAGCCTACCTTAGCCTAGCCCAACCTACTCTAGCCTACTCTAGGCTAGCCTAACCTAGTCTAACCTAGCCTAGCCCACTCTAGCCTAGCCTAGCCTAGCCTAAACTACTCTAGCCTACCCTAGCCTACCCTAGTCTAGCCTAGCCTAGCCTACCCCACCCTACCCTAGTCTAACGTAGCCTAGCCTACTCTAGTCTAACCTAGCCTAGCCTACTCTAGCCTAGCCTACCCTAGTCTAACCTAGCCTAGCCTACTCTAGCCTAGCCTAGCCTACTTTAGCCTAGCCTACCCTAGCCTATCCTACCCTAGCCTTATTTAGCCTAACCTAACCTAGCCTACCCTAGCCTACCCTAGCCTAGCCTAACCTAACTTAACATAAACTAACATAACATGAACTAACCTATCCTAACCTAACCTAGCCTAACCTAGCCTACCCCAGCCTACCCTACCCTAGCTAACCTAGCCTAGCCTAGCCTAGCCTAATCTAGCCTAGCCTAACCTACCTTTCCTTAGCCTAACCTAGCCTAGCCTAGCCTACTCTAACGTAGCCTAGCCTAGCCTAACCTAACCTAACCTAGCCTACCCTACCCTACCCTACCCTACCCTACCCTTGTCTACCCTTGCCTACTCCAGCCTACCCTTGCCTACCCTAGCCTACTCTATCCTATCCTACTCTAGCCTAGCCTAGCCTACCCTAGCCTACCCTAGCCTAGTCTACCCTAGACTAGCCTACTCTAGCCTAGCCTAACCTAGCCTACCCTACCCTAATCTAACCTAGCCTACTCTAGCCTACTCTATCCTAGCCTAGCCTTGTCTAGCGTAGCCTACTCTACCCTAGCCTACCCTAGTCAAACCTAGCCTAGCCTACCATAGCCTACCCTAGTCTAACCAAGCCTTGCCTACCCTAGTCTAACCTAGCCTAGCCTACTCTAGCCTAGCCTAGCCTACCCTACCCTACCCTAATCTAGCCTAACCTACCCTAATATACGCTAACCTAGCCTAGCCTAGCCTAGCCTAACCTAGCCTACTCTACCCTACCCTACCCTAGTCTAACCTAGCCTAGCCTACTCTAGCCTAGCCTACCGTAGTCTACCCTAGTCTACCCTACCCTACCCTAGCCTACTCTAGCCCAGCCTACTCTAGCCTATCCTAGCCTAGCCTAGCCTACTCTAGCCTATCCTAGCCTAGCCTAGCCTAGCCTAGTCTAACTTAGCCTAGCCTACTCTAGCCTAGCCTAGCCTAGCCTACCTAGCCTAACTTACCCTACCCTACCTTAGCCTAGCCTAACCTAGGGTATCTTAGCCTAACCTAGCCTAGCTTAGCCTAACCTAACCTAGCCTAGTGTAACCTAACTCCACCTAACCTAACCTAGCCTAGCCTAGCATAAGTTAGCCTAGCCTAACCTAGCCTAGCCTAACCTAGCTTAACCTAGCCTATTTTAGCCTAGCCTACTCTAGCCTAGCCTACCCTAGCCTACCATTGTGTAACTTAGCCTAGCCTACTCTAGCCTAGCTTAGCTTAGCCTAGCCTAGCCTATCCTAGCTTAGCCTAGCCTAGCCTAGCCTAGCCAACTGTAGCCTAGCCTAGCCTAGTGTAACCTACTCTAGCCTAGCCTACCGTAGTCTACCCTACCCTACCCTACCCTACCCTACCCTACCCTACTCTAGCCTAGCCTAGCCTAGCCTACTCTAGCCTATCCTAGCCTAGCCTAGCCTAGCCTAGTCTGACTTAGCCTAGCCTACTCTAGCCTAGCCTAGCCTAGCCTACCTAGCCTAACTTACCCTACCCTACCTTAGCCTAGCCTAACCTAGGGTATCTTAGCCTAACCTAGCCTAGCTTAGCCTAACCTAACCTAG
Organism: Pinus albicaulis; assembly: GCA_034641835.2. Classification (NCBI taxonomy): domain Eukaryota; kingdom Viridiplantae; phylum Streptophyta; class Pinopsida; order Pinales; family Pinaceae; genus Pinus; species Pinus albicaulis. The sequence continues at coordinate 254,435 of JAXQQM020059668.1, read as the reverse complement.
CCTAGCGTAACCTAACTCCACCTAACCTAACCTAGCCTAGCCTAACCTAGCTTAACCTAGCCTATTTTAGCCTAGCCTACTCTAGCCTAGCCTACCCTAGCCTACCATTGTGTAACTTAGCCTAGCCTACTCTAGCCTAGCTTAGCTTAGCCTAGCCTAGCCTATCCTAGCTTAGCTTAGCCTAGCCTAGCCTAGCCTAGCCAACTGTAGCCTAGCCTAGCCTAGTGTAACCTAGCCTAGTCTACTCTAGCCTAGCTTGGCTTAGCCCTACATAATCTTCTCTAGCATATTCTAGGCTAAGCTAGACTACTCTATATTAACTTGTGTAGCCTACTCTAGCTTACCCTAGCTTGTTTTTGTCTATCCCACCCTAGCTTAGCTTATTCTATCCTTGTGTAGCCCAGTCTAATTTAGTCTATCCTAGCCCACTCTACCTTAGCCTAGTCTAATGTAAAGCAATCTAGATTCCTAAGAGTTTATATATATACATGTTGTTGAAAAATTTAATAAAATATATATTCAAAAACAATCTTACTAAACATTTATAGTACATTTTAATTTGATATATATATTTAAATATAAAAACATTACAATTTTATATTATATAAATTCAAAAAAAAAATTATACATTATTTTATTTTAATTAAAAAAATACAGTGTAGCATTAATAAAATGTAGTGCAGAACTTAAATAACATATTATATATTTAAATTTAATAATCATTTTAAAAGATAAATTAAATGAAACAACATTAAAGATACAACGGATTGTGTTTTGAGAGTAAAGCTTAGAGGAAATGTAACTAATTGTAATTGAAGGCCATGGAGGTTTTATTCCTCTGCATCACACGATACAGCGGATCTCCTTAATAATTTTAAGAGAAGGCCTCCAATGCATATATTTTTATGTTTTTAAAGGCCTCCAATGCCATCGACTATTGTGCGGACGAGAGAGTAATCGTTTCTCTACTTGTCCCATCTGCATTTTTTATTTCAGGCATGCAATGCCATGGTGCGGTGCATCTGAGCATGGGTATAATTAACGCCCACTAAACACTGCCCCTATTAATGTGACTCTTCCTGGAACTTTCAAGTGACCCTCTCACAGATTGCATTTTCAAGGAATTTACAGTACGCCTTAACGCCCACTAAACACTGCCCCTATTAACGCCCACTAAATAGTTGTCAATGCATATTAACTTATCACTGTTGTCAAACCAATAGTACATGTAGCAGTTTTTGTAGGATTAATGATTTAAAGATATCATCAACCATTATTTCAATGTGCAGAAAATTGTGTTTAAATCCACCATGGGGACGACAGAAGCAGAGCAAAAGTATGATTTTCTTTATTAATTCTTTCAATGCTCTGTTTCATATGAATCAAAAGTATGATTTTCTTTATTAATTCTTTCAATGCTCTGTTTCATATGAATCAAAAGTATGATTTTCTTTATTAATTCTTTCAATGCTCTGTTTCAGATCCTGTGCGTCTTGCAAAAAAAACTGAGGAAGCTGCAGAGCGAAGAAAGAAGATAAAAAGGGAGGCGATAATAAGAAAACGGAGGAGAAGAAACCCTCTACTGAGAAGATCTCTGAGGAAATAAATATAGGAGAAGAAACCCCCTACTGAGAAGATCTCTGAGGAAATAAATATAGGAGAGGAAACCCCCTACTGAGAAGAAAGCCGAGGAGAACATCCACCAAACTATATTTATAGAATATGGAAGGCAAAGAGTCAAGCTTATTCACTTCATATTCCTATGTGGGATACAAACATCCACCAAACTATATTTATAGAATATGTTATTTTGGAAAGCATAGTTGGTTAGAGAGTGGAAGAATGTGTGAGATTTCATTGATATATTATGCATTAGTTACCTGGTACAAATGGAGCTAATTGAAGCATATTTGAAGGGGGGAAGATGCATAAGTAAAGAAGGAGGTATGCAGAATTGATGACTAGGTAAATTAGCATATGGTTTTCCTTTTTTTATGAGGGGATTTTGGTCTCCTTTCGAGTTGTACCTTGATAAGATTCCAGTTGGAGCTAGTTGAGGTAGGAGCCTCTTGTGGGTTGTAGCCTATAGAAAACATATGGGAGTTGTAGCTTCATTACATGTTGCAGCTTGCAAAAAATTGAGGTAGAAGACTCCTATAAGTTGGAGCCTACATAAAACCAGTTGTAATAAGGAGCAGGAGCTTGCCTTTGCATCACAACAATAATAAAATCGTGGTATTCTCCCTTATGTGTTTCCACTTATATATTGTGTCCATATGCATTTTTATTATGTGTTGATATGGTGTATTGTTCTTCTTATTACTTGTTGTTCACATATTCAGTTTGTTGTTCAGTATTTGTTAATATTCTCATGTAATGTTTCATTTAATGAATTTAATGACAAGAATTGAATTGTCCATAAATGGACTAAACTGATTCACCCCCCTCTCAGTTTAGTCAAGGTTTCATCAATCGGTATCAAAGCTGGTTCCTTTGGGTAAACCTAATAGCTTGAAGAATGTCTGGTTGAGTCATGGACTATCAAAGTGTACTTGTGTTGAGTGAAACAAACTTTCATGAATGGAGAGATAAGGTTAAAATAGATTTAATGGATTATGGACCTAGTGTATGGAAGCTTGTATGTGATGGTTACTACAAAGAATCTCCCTCTTTCAAGAACAAAAGTGGAATTCTAAGGCAAAATGTGGAATGCATAAAAATATTCATAACAACAATCTTGATACATTAATATATTTAACTTCTGCAAAAGACATATGAAATAGATTACATCTCATGCATGAAGGAGACACTAGTTTCTGCACTATCAAGAAGGAGATGGTAAGAAGGAAGAAGAAAAATCCATTTCAAAAGGAAAAAGTTCAGTCAAATAAGGTATCTTCTAGTGTGAATGGATAAGATTTCCATGAAAAAAATATAGTTGAAGAACAGGACAAACTTGACATTGTCTTGACAAAAATAGAATGATTGAAGAATGAAAACAAATATTTGAAGGCATTGGTCCAAATATGTGATGAGAGAGAATATAAGCATAAGGAAGAAATTGTTGGTCTGAAGGCACAACTTGAAGAAGCAAGGAGATTAGCAGAGGTTATGAATAACTAGCTAAAGGAAAAAGAGATACAATGTGAAAAGTTAGAGGTCTAGACTAATTCAGCTAGAATTGTGTTAAAAGAAAAGAACAAATTGTGTAAACAACTAGAAGAGGAGGTTTCTTAAATGAAGAACTTATAAAAGGAAACTATTAAAGATGAAAAAGAAACATCAAAAGGACCTACAAAATAAGAACCAAACAAAAATAAGCAGCATAACTAGAAGGAGAAGAATGAATTTATAAATTCTTCAATATCACAAGTGAGGAAATATATCTTATGCTTCCATTTCTAGGAACCATGACATATTGCAATAGATTGTAAGAACAAATAAACCAAGAATTATCAGCAACAAATGCAACAAACTAAAAGGCTCCCTCAAACATGCAAATAGAGAAGACAATCATACAACAGGTATATTATATTTTTTATGGGTATTTCCATATGTGTAATAAATTTCTACATAGAGCCATTGAATTTAAATTGTATCCAAATAAGAGCACAAGAGTACACACACCATTTTTGCGATACCTTGGTCAAATAAGATGTTATTTATTTAGCAACCTTGGACAGAAAGTGAATGACTGTAAGCTCCCATATATACTAGAATACTTTAAGGAGAAGATGAAAGCGACCTCAAACAATCAAAACTATGAGTTAGAAAGAAAGAACACAAAATAAGGAATATCACTAAGTCATGGAAGAGAAATGAAAATGAGCATCCTATGAATTTTATGAAAAAAAGGGAAAGGGGAAAAAAAAGGAAAAAAGGGGGAAGAGGGAGCACAATGTTGTTGAGTGGCTTGAACATTATCAATATTCTAAAGGTTGCTTCTAGTGCACTAAGTATGGGGACACACCATGATATGAAAATATCTGAAAATTTGTACACACAATTCCATAAGTTCTCCCACATATTTTTTCTTGTTGTATCAATTAGTCTATGGTTTTCAAAGGAAACCCACTTGTAAAAGGCAGTATGGGCATAAAAGAATCAAAGTATCCAGGAGATTCAAGAGATTTTTTATGAACAAATAAATGATGCTAACTAGAAGGTTTAGATATTCATCCAAATGCTTGGTGTCATATACTACTATGCTCATGTTTTCCCACCCTTGAAAGTGTTATGTCCCTGTAATTTGTGATATTGGCAAGACCAAATGTACAAGGTTAACATCAAACCAATCTTTGGAGTCCTAGGACCTAGCCTTCCAGGACATAGAGAGGGCTCTCTCTATGTTTGTGTAAAGGATACGCTTAGTTGATTTTAGGTTTTTGATTTTAGCCTAGTTATAGCAATAATGTTTTTTTGTTTGTTTGTTTGGTTGGATAGGTTGTCAAGAAGAATAGATAGAGTAAGAGAAAATCAATCCATTGGGCTATGGAGTCTACAAAGGTCTTGAAAAGTACAACAATAGTTTAAGTGTGTTTCATAGGGCAAGTTAACAAGGCCAAATGGATCTATGTAGGTTTAGTGAGTGTGAAATGAACATGAAGTAATGAATGCAGTAGGTTTAAAAGGGAAATTAATGATCCTTAAATATACTAGAAACAAGAAAAGCTTTCAGGATGATAGCATAGTAAAACTTGAAGAACAATAAAGAGAGAAGTTAAGAATTCTCTGAACATTAATTTAAAACAAAAAGATCTTTTAACATAAAATTTCAGTGAAACTAAAGAGCATTTAAGGATTCTTTAATTAAAATTCAAGGAATAAAACATAGAGATCAAAGGAGATAGATAGAAGTAGGGTGCCAAGAAAGCATATCCTACTCTAAAATTTCTGTCCTATGATCAAAGAAACTATGAACATAATGAAAATTGAAGTAAAAAAATACAAGAGTGGGAATAAATCACCATCTAATAGAGCTCATGAATCCTAGGAATGTGCTTAATCCATTGATGATCAATCCAAAGCAATCACAACACACCAAAGCCAATTTCTTCAATAAACTCAGAGTCTATATAATATTAAGCTCAGCAACCAACCAACATGTACAATGAGGCCTCAATTCAGAAACTAACTAGCAAGCAGGACCAAAACCATAAATAGGGTTTCCAAAATGTCATTAATACATCATAAATTCCATTTTTTTCCAAAGATACCATGAAAGGCCCAAGGCACAAAATATCTAACTTAATAAGTGCAAAATAACTTCAAACATAATTTATGAGCTAACTAGGAGTGATTTGCCTTAAAATTCCTCAAAAATATCTTTTTTCAATAAATGTGTGTCTTTTTTTGACTTCGCAGATAAGGGCACAACGTCAAGGTCCAAGGGCGCAGTGCCTGGACGGGAAAAATTGCCTGTTTTGTGACCACGATTTGGAGGCCTTCCGGGTGTCCAAATGAGCTCCATGAGATGATGGTGAGGGACTGTGAGATGGTGATGGAGGGTCATTATCCTTAGGTGAAGGAATGTGAGTAGATGGTGATGGATGTGTAGTGGGGTGTGATGGTGAAGGAGGAATGGAAGGTTGAGAAGATTAAGGTACATCTTGTTGCTGTTGGCCTTGTGGATTGATGAACACCTCATGAGCAATGTAAACCTCCCATGGAATACCCTTCTGCTGTAATTGAAGCATAAAAACCATTTTAATAAGAGAGTGATGAAAGAGGCTTTGCATCTACTGAGCATAATCTCTGTTTTGTACAATATAGGACATTTTGTCAATGCTTCTATAGAGGTAATAGGGTAGGTGCAACATCCTCACCCTAGTAAAGTGCATAAGAAAACTAATGTGATAGGAGTAAAGCCGGGAAACCTTCCCTCACATGTAAAATACTTCATAATGATCCTCATCATAGGTGCATATCTATCAATCAAGTGAGAGAAAGGAAATATAGATTTATTATGATCTTTGTAACTAGGTTTTAAATAAAGGAAAGATAGATTTATTATGATCTTTGTAACTAGGTTTTAAATATGGCTCATAGTAGCCCATGTCAAGATTGGCCTATTTGAACCATTTCTCCCCTACACTTGGTATCCCAGTGGCATTGGCAATAGCATCAACAAACAGCTCAAAAGTTACTCCTACAAGGTTAACTTGTTTCTCATGCAAGTTAATGATGAAAAGCCTGGTTAGCTTAGGGTGGTTTTGCACCTGTTGTACCCTCTCACAAAAATCAAAGCATCCTACATGCTGGAAGCAGGAAATAGTTAAGGGAGATTTCATTATATCTATGGTGTTGAGTGGTTCAAACCTATTGATATTTCCACCTTTTTTCCCCTGCCTCCTTAGCATTTGGCCTTCTCCACCACTACCATTGTCCTCTCTTTCTAACATTTTGACCACTCTCCCTTTGAAACCATAGCAAAACTATGAAACTGATATGGAAGAGGGTAATGGAATGATGATGAAAAAGCTAGCTATGTAAGTGAATGAGATGAAAGAGTGAGGGTATTTATATTATGTTGAGTGAGAGGCAAAACCCAATGACAACCTCAGCTGCTTGTTTAAACTCTACGTTGAAACTCCTTGCACTGATGTAAAACTAATAGGAAAGAGGGCATGTAATGTCACTATTTTTGTAATGTAAGGGATTGAGTGTTATGCCAAGCCTTGATGGATGAAAAAATTTAAACCAAGGCAACCACCTTAATTTCACCTCCTTTCTAGACTGATATTATTTATGGGTAGATGAGATGAGGCTTAAGTAGTGACTTCAAGCATGATTATTTAGGGTTTTCTCCTTAGGGTTTGATATTATCCAATTTAAACCAAAAAAATGCTGGAAGATGTGGCTATGGTATGTACTTACCTCTTAGCAATGCTTGTAATACCATGGGCAGATATTTGGAGGGGCTTGACTTGATTTGGAGGGTTAATTTTCTTGGACGGCCCTCCTGGTCAAGCGCACAGTGCCTAGGCCAAGCGCACAACACCGAAGGCAAGCTTGTTCTGGGTGTCAGGCAAGGGTGTGGCACCTTAGCTATTTTTATGGGGATAAAACGATAAACGTACAACGCCGGGGTGCAGTGCCAACCTAAGCGCGCAACACCACAACACTTAGCTGAATTTTGACCTGAAAAACTCAAAATACTTCTCTCCGTGAATTCTTATAATTCTTTGCAATGGCATAATGAGTTGTTTTAAGTGTTTAGATGGGATTTATAGGCTTGGAATTTGAATTATCTTTCTAAACCCACTTTCTAAAGTTTAAGATTTTTTTTTTTCACTCTTTTCACTAATGCTCTTTTAGGCCTTTTTCCCTATAGGTGACTGAAGTGATGAAACTGAACTTTCCTTTAATCTTAGAGTGTTCACATGTTTATTTTGACCATTTTGTGATGATTTCACACAGAAATATTCTCAGACCTTCTATGGTTTCCATTATGAAGTTCAACTCAATTTTTAATCCTTTCTCACTAACCTTTTGACACTGTTTGCATGCAGGTGACTGAGATGATGAATTTGACTTCTTCTTTTAGTGATGGAGGCCTAAAAAATTGATCTTGACACCTTTGGGACTCAAACACAAGGCAACACCTTCAAAAATATCCTTTTCCTACAACATATGGTTCAAACCATGCTTCTTACCTTCTTTGGCCACCTTCCTAAAAACCTTAGGTGTCTAGAGTGCTTTAAGACAATCATCAGTGTTGTCTTCTAAGTTCTCTATAACCTTTTCAAATTCATTCATTTCTGTCCAGTTCACCTCACCTTCTTCCCTATCTCATCAATAATATCTGATAAAATTCTCTTTAGGTTTTGTTTTTGGTGTACCTCCTCCATGGTCATTTATTCATTTGATCACTGTTTGGCATTCTACATGGTCCATTAAGCTCAAAAAACCTAGTTTTCCTAAATACCAAGTGGTTCGCTTTCTTCTGCTGTGAGTTTTCTTGACTTAGGAGCAGGCCATCTACCTTATCAATTCCTCCTGTTGATGGACCTCTTAACACTCCTGCAGTAGTGTTAAAATCTTCACATTTACCTCTTGCAGACTTTGAGCTGATAGGGAAGTATTCTTCGGAAAATTTTAGGTCTTCCTTGAATAACCATGTGCTAACCTTCCATTACATATGATCCAGATTATAGCATAAGAAAAAAAATGTTTGAAACATCAATGGTGACCTTACAACTTGTGAAACCCTAATGAACTAGTGGGAAGGTCCTTTGACCTTGATCTTTGACTAAAAATTGGCTTGGAGGCTTTAAGTGAAAAACAGATAATTTGTCAAAGTGTTGTATTGAAGATCCAAAATCCAATGTACCTGATTTATCCAAAGAGCCTAAAGAGATAGTTTTGAGACCATCAATGCTTGAGGAACCAGGGGATCATGGGAATGAGTTAGACTATAGGTAACCCTAGAGGTAGAGTGCGGTTATGGGCAAGGGAAAAACAATGTAATGAGCTCATAGGTAGGAAAAAGGATGGAGAAGAGTGGCACAAGCCCATAAGGAGTCTTTTAGGAGTGGCAGGGTGACCATGAAATGGAAGGGTTGATAGAATAGTGAAAATTTTCCTATAAGGATAATGAAGGCAGTGAGATTTATAAAACTCACAATGTTCAAAGAATGTTGTTTTTATAAATCTAGAACCAATCTATAGTCATCTATAAATAATGAAAAATATTGATGACTAACACTGGCTCCACTTGGGGAGGGAAACTCCTTTTCAGGAGGTGTCCAAAACCTCAAATTTCAGATCTCTGAGTTTTGAAGACTAGTACCTTACTTGTACTTGGCAGACCTCTCTTCCTTCATTTGTTGATGTTCTCTTGAAGATATGATCTCAAAAATCTAAAAATACATGATTGCTTCAACATCAGTTCTACCTACACATCTTATTTTGCCTAACATTTTCTCTTCTTTTGGGTGCACTTGGACTGGAAAACCCTTGACATCCTTTTCTTTTGAAAGCATAAAAAACTATCTACTTGTATCCTTACACTTCCAAGAGTTTAGATTAGGCTCATGAAATATTTTATCCTCTACGTAGTCTACTTATCTATCAAGGTTAAGCTGTTTGACATATTTTAATTCTCTAACCTACTGAAATGAAATTCAAAATATAACCAAACCATGATTAAACAATATGATTTTCCATGGGCTATGGAATTTGGATAAGTTGCACATGGACATTATTTTTGTTCAATCAAAAACTAGAAAACATGAGGGTTGTGATTCAGAATTGGTTATGCATCCCTCTCATTTTTCTTTGGTTTAGATTTATGCTTTGGGAACCAATATCTTTTCCTAATCTAACCTAATAACAAGTCAAGCTTAAATGTTTTGACAAGACTTCTTTCAATAACCTATCAACAAAAATTTAAAACATGCTCAATCATGATTAGGCTTGATGACTGAACAAGACTTTCTTTTCTGAACAGTAGTAGCATTTAGGCTTGCACACTTTCAGCAATACTCTTTTTTGGTATGGGGTTGTACCTCTTCTTTTTTCCTGCCCTCTTTTTCTTCTTTTCTCTATTTTTGTGTTTTTTTTTTTTTTTTTTTCTGATTTTTCATCATGCAATGTTATGTACAATTAATGAAAGCTTCAAAACTAGGAATTTCAACAAAAATAGTGCTTGAGCATCCTGCGATTGGCAGGACCTCCAAATAATTCTGTTCCATCCAGCTGTTATAAAAAGAATGCATTGTTACCTCTAACTGAATGGATGATGTATGGACCCTTCCACAAATTTTCAAATTTTCCATGCTTGCCTTTGCCCTCTCTCTTTGAATTGCACTTCAGCACTTTTTCTCCAATCTGGAAATTATTAGCCTTGGTCCTTCTGTCAAAGATTTTCTTGATATTCTCTTCTACTGCTTGTGTTCTATTGTAAAATTCTTCCCTTGACTGCTGCAAATGAATGGTTTGATTCAGCCTCATTTGCATATAATTCTCTTTTTATTGTACCTCTTGAAGAAGATTCATAAGTGGAACTCCCAACTATGTTGGGAAAACTGCATCCATGCCATACACTAACTTATAGGTAGACATATTGATTGATTTCTTGGTTGTTAGTCTATTAGGCCATAGTGCATGCACTAGTTTTCTATGCCATGAATTTTTTTTCTTTTCCAGTAGCTTCTTGATGATGCTCACCAAACTTTTGTTAAAGGACTTAGCCAACCCATTACCTTGAGGGTAATAAGATGTAGAGTTTCCTAGTGTGATGTGGTACTTGTAGGAAAAGTCCACCATTCTCTTGGAATTAAATGCAGCAACATTATCAGTGATGATCCTCTTGGACAACCAAACTAGGACAAGATGCTGGTTTCAAGGAATTTGATGATTACTAAGTCAATGGAATTCCTAGAGGGAATGGCTTCTATCCACTTGGTGAAATAGTCAGTTGCAGTGAGGATCTACTTGTGTTGGATAGATGAGGTAGGGTGTATTTCTCCAATGAAATCTAAACCCCACTGTTGAAAATGAGTTTCAACACTAATAGGATGCAAAGGTAAAGGCGGAAGCTTTCTCTTTCCATCAAATATTTGGAATTTATGGCGAGTGGCTACTAGTTTGTGTATGTCAAGGAAAATAGTGGGCCAATAGTAACCAACTCTAAGGATCTTGTTGGCAGTGGTTTTCTAGTAGATATGACCTCCACACTTTCCTTCGTGAAACTCATGTGTGATTCTATCTGCATCATCTTCAAGTAAACATTTATGCAAGATACCAACATAATTTTTCCAATACAAAGCTCTATCTAGAATGCAGAAATTTAAAGCCTTTTGTTTCAAGAATCTAGCTTTTGTTTTGGAAAAATCACGAGGAGAATTTAGATTAAAAAGTACATAAAATATATCAGCATACCAGAGTGAGTTCAAGAATGCTTCTTCAATGGGTGGAGTCACCAGTTCCTCTTGTTCATCCAAATAATGTATCATGTTTATGTCTAGTGCTTGAAAATTTGCTTCAGCCATGAGTTTGGAAAGTCCTTTTCCTTTGATCAGTTTAGTGGGCCTGATTTCTAGATCATATTATAAGATGATAGCAATCCACTTACCCCTTTTACCATCAGGATCTTGATTCAATATGTCCTTGACAACTGTGTGTAGAACGAAATCAATGATATGGGAATGCAAGATGTAAACTCTGAAATATTTCAATCCTTTGATCAAGGCAAAGGCTTGTTTATCCATGATGTTATATTTCAGAGGTACATCTCTCAATGCCTTGCTGAAGAAAGCTATGGACTATTCTTGTGCCATCATGTTCTTTTGTAGAAATACTGCAGCAATAGTGTGTTCTGATGCAAATGAGAAAATGAAGAAGTCCTTAGTAAAGTCAAGGCTAATTAGAACTGGTGTTTGAGTAAGTGATTTTTTCACCAGTTCAGAGGATTTTCTGGCTTCTGTGGTCCACTTGAATCCTATTTCTCTTTTCAGCATGTTTGTGATGTTTCTTAGGAGTTCAGCAAGGTTTGGTATGAACGTTCTTAGGAAGTTGATCTTTCTAATGAAAGATTGCAGCTCTTTAATGTTCCTAGGGTGGCTGATCTATAATATACCTTCAATCCTTTTTGGGTCTATCTTAATCCCTTCTTCAGATATGATGTGGCCTAAGATTTTTCCTTCTTGAAGATCAAAATTTTTTTTCTTAGGATTTAAGGATAGGCCATAATTCCTACACTTTTAAAATACTTTTCTTAGGTGAACTAGGTGTTATTCATCAGTTTGAGAATAGACAGTGATGTCATCAAGGTATGTCACAATGAAGTAACCTATGTCTTCTGAAAATACTATGTCCATGGCTCTTTGAAAGGTAGGCATGCATTCATTAACCCAAAAGGATTTTTTACATACATGAAGGTGCCCCAAGGTTTAGTGAAAGTGGTTTTGTGCTGATCACTTGCAAGTAATAGCACCTAATTGTAACCTGAGAAATCATCAAGCAATGATATTCTTTTAGAGCCTACTACCCTTTTCAATATATGATCCATATTAGGTAAGGGTAGTTGTCTTTCAGGGAGGATTTGTTTAATTTTATAAAGTCTATGCATAGCCTAATCTCCCATGTTTTCTTTCTTACCGACACAAGGTTAGAGACCCATTCTGAGTACCTCAGTGGGACTATGATTCCAACATCGTACATCTTCTTTATTTATTTTTCAACTAGAGGTACTAGGTGTTGGGGTCCTATGATTTAGCAGATTGGCATACCAAATGACAAGGCAACATCAAAACCAATCTTTAGAGTTCTAAGACATAGCCTTCCTAGTCTCAGAGAGGGATCTCTCAATTGTTTGCAAATATATGAATTGTTTTCTTGTAAAGGTTGATTTTAGGCTAGTTATTAAGCATGAGTTTGTTTTATTGTTTGGTGGGAAATGATGATCTAGGCAGCATAGATATAAAAGGGAAATATCTAAGTCATTGGGCAATGGAGTCAAGTGGAAATTGTAACAAGTTTGTAAACAGATTAGGGGTATCAGAGGGCAAATCTAACTCGGCCAATGGATCTACAAAGTCTTTCAGGTGAAATGGAATGGACATCAAGGGTTTAGAATGAAAAGTAGAAATAAGGGCAATTAAGAATCATTAATTATATGCACTTCTCAATAAAGGGACTTAAAACATTATCTAAACTTGAAGAGGCATTCCATATATAGGGCTAACCATAAATTCTAGAAACCACACTTTAGTAAATAAAAATTTCAAGACAAAATTTTCAAATGAAATCTAGGAGTTGAGGAATGCTCTATTTCATCCAAAGATTTCACTTTCAAGGATAAGAAAACATTCAAGATTCACAAATAACTGCATTCATATAAGAGGGAACTCCTAGAAATATTTGATTACAACTATAAAGACCTTAAAAACAATTATTTGAGCAAGTAAAAAGGGTATGATATCAAAAAAACATCTTTGGTAGACTTTGAACAATGGTACTTTGAAGGGAGACTTCAGAAACAGTTTTTAAGTGGCAGCAAGTAAGCAGGGAAAACCATAAATCATTATTGAGACCAACTGTATTGAACTAATTAAGAAATAAACAAGCATAAGGGTCCAAGAGAGCAATTAAGAATTCCCTAGAATGCCTCAACAGAGGAAAAAATAAAAAAGTGGAGAGTAAACAGGTCTAAGGTACTTCTAAGAGACATTTCTTAGCCTAAACCTTTTACTCTACTATAGTAAGAAATCATTAAATAGAGTGGAAAATAGGAGAAAACATTAACAGATTAGAATACTTCACCAATGACCAAGCTCAGGGATCCAATGACAGAGCTTTCTCCATCAAAAAACAGATCAAAACATCCACAGGTTCCAAAACATCAATTTTCTTTCAACTTCAGCAGAACTATGTATTACTTCAAAGAGTCATCAAATGCCCCAAATACAATGAGTTCGAATGCAATATTTACACTGCAAATGAGGAGGTGGAACTAATCTAGGGTCCAAGTGTTATTAATTAAAGAATAAATGCATCCCTGACCTTGAAAACCATGCAAGGCATAAGGTAGGAACATGTGTGCAACTATTTCTCTGTTAATAACTTTGTCTTAACTTTCTAAGGAAAAAATAGGTGAAAGATTGACTTTTAAGGCTTTATGCTATTTTTACAATAATTTTGCTGACAGTTTAAATGTATTTCTAGATGGGTAATAATTGTTGATTGGCTTTATGGATAGAAAGTAGGCCTAATGTGTTAGTTAGATATTTCTGAGTAAATGATTGCTTCCCTTTGATGTTTTCGAGGCTTTTTAACCTAATCTTTTCTTTAATTTCATCATATAAAATATGCTTAGGCCTGATATTTCTTTTTATCTTCATAATTCATTATGATATCTTTATTACTTTCGGATTTATTTAAACCTCTATTCATTTGTTTCAATGATTTTTTTTAACCTTTAATCATCAATTTAAGCATTTAATCTTCTGTCTTCTCCTTTCTTCTTCACTGATCTTTTGTTCTTGTTTTATTGTGTACAAGGGTTTGCTTTTGGTGCACTGGAGGGTTTTATGATTCAACCGGTGGTCATGAAACACTGATTAAACCTTTGAATCAAAAAAACATATCCCTTTTTGTTTCAGGCCCTTGGATCGTCATCGTGAGGCCTCAATCACTATCTTGACTGTCGGATGGCCCCTTGGGCTCAGGGCGCCAACAAACCTGGACAAACAAAACGAATCTTTAATTAAATCCTGCATTTTTTCGGCTTTACTGCATTTCAAAGTTCAGGAGGTGTCGAAGGAGCATTTGTAGAGGCAGATGATGAGCAAGGGAAGGTTTCTAGAGGTGGAAACAAGCGGAGGGAGGCAAAAGGTTTGAATTATGGTGCGAAGAAAAATAAGCAGTTTTCGCACTGCATATGGGTAGTAAATGGTTTTAGCCCAAATGAAAGCAATTCCACACAATGGTGGCCATGTGTCCAGGCCAATACCGCCTATTTCATGTTGAAATGGGTCGTTAAATACCAGCGTAAGGTTTCGCGCCATATTGAATCTGTGCTGTCGGATCAGGGGGAGCCAGATCAACGACACAGGATAGGCATGCACAGGGGTAAGATGATCGGGCTAGGAGAATGGTGTAAAACAGGTGGCAGACGTGGACTGGGTGATGGTGGAATAGTGGGTGGTGGGACTGGTGGTGACATGGGCCTTTGTAGGGTAGTGGAAATGTCATTCGGGTGAGGTTTAAAGACTTGGGATTAACGACAGCTGTTAGATTGATAAGATCAACGGTGTAGATGTGTTCGAAGGATGAGTGAGTAATGGATAGTCGAGCGAAAAAATGAGGGGGAGGGGGAGTGATCATCGTTAGATCAGAGGGGATCAATGGTTGAGATGGATTCAGGAGAAAACAAAGTGCGAGATGAAAATAGGAGGTGAAGGGGACTTAAGCGAGCAGAGATGTGGTCCTGTAGAGGAAGAATGGGACCAGAGCTAAGATAAAAAGGGCTAAGGCTTTTAGCAGATGATCGTGGGCCTTAGGTCATATGAGGAAGGATTGGGGAGCTTAAGCCCAAAGGGGCTTAAGGCTTTATGCTACAAATGATCAGATTTAGGCCTAAAAACAGGGCTTTTTAGCCTTTTTTGAAGGTTGCGATAGGTTAAAAAGAGGTTTTTAAACCATTATAAAGTGGTTTTAATGGTTTTAAAAGGGTTTTTAGAGGGAATGAAGGATCAATGAAGGGAATATGGGATTTTTAGAGGGAAAAGACTAATAAAGAATAGGAATAGGAGTGACAAGATGAGGGGATGAAATGTAGGTAAAAATGGTGGGGATAATCTGAAACAAGCTTTCTTCTTAGTCAGAAAGGTGATCTTTTTAGAAGGCATAAATGAATGTTTTAGTGAACTGATAGACTTAGGATAATGAACTCCGTGAGATTTCTAGAACTCATAATGTTTCTGCAATATTGTTTCTAGAAATCTAATTTTTTCAACTTATTCATCTTTGGAAAAGATCAAATTATTGATGACTAACAGTGGCTCCACTTGTGGAGGACAGCTTGTTTTTTAAGGTGTCTAGAACCTTAGAAAATAAATCTTTGAGTTTCAGCAGACCAGTGCCTCATCCATTGGGTAGAATCTCTTTTGTTTCTTGCTAATGTCCTTGCTAGATTTTAACAATTTCAATCATCTGCAACATGTAATTTCTTCAAACAACATCCCTACCTACGCAATCCTACTTGTCCTAGAATTTTCTCTTCTTTGAGCTCATTTGAAATAGCAAAATATTTGACATTTTATTTTGAAAACATAAATAAACTATCTAATCCTATCCTTATTTCTTCCAAGAGCCAAGATTAAATTGTTGAACTCTTTATTTCTCTAACTAACTATCTATCTGTCAAGATTAGGCTGTTTGACATATTTTATTCTCTATTTCTAAGACAAGAAATTTAAACACAGTCAAATCAGGATTAGACAGTCTGATTTGCTATGGAGGCTATGGTATTTATGTACAAGCTACACATAGACTTTATTTGCAGAAAAATAAAAAACTAAACTGTGAAGGCTTACGATCTGAAAATTTATGAACATCCTTATTTATTTCTTTGGTTTAGGTTTTGAGTTTGTTAGAACCATTTTTTTTCTATCCTAATCTATTCTACTAATAAGCCAAGTTTGAAATAATTTTATCAATCAATGCTTCTACTAACTTATCAACAAAAATTTAAAATATGTTCGACCATGATTAGGCTAGATGATTGAACAATATATCATTTTTGTATTAGCAGTGGCATTTGGACTTGCACACTTTCAGCAACTCTCTTTCTGGGTATGGGTCTGTACCTCTTTTGAATTTTCCCTCTTTTTCTTTTCTTTTCATTTATTGTTTTTTTGTATTTTCCTATGATATCTTTTCAACTATGTTATGTACAATGAATGAAAACTTTTGAATTTAGGATTCTTGATAGAAGTAGTGCTTGAGCATCCTGCCACTCACAAGACCTCCAAATAAATCTTCTCCATTTAGCTCTTGTAGAAAGAATTTATTATGACCCTTTATAGAATGAATGATGTAGAGCCCCTTCTACAGATTCTCAAATTTGCCATGTTTTCCTTTTTCCTCCCTCCTAGAATCCCATTTTAGAACTATATTTTCAACTTGGAAATTATTTTCTTTAGTCCTTTTGTAAAATAACTTCTTGATACCTTCTTGGACTATTTGTGTTCTCTTGTACACTTCCTCTCTATATTGTTGTAAATGAATGGTCTTATTGATCCTTCTCTACATATCATTTTCTTCAATTTGTACTTCTTGAAGGAGTTTTATGATAGGAAATCCTAAAGATGTTGGGAAGACTGCATCCATGCCATACACCAGCTGATAGGGGGACATATTTATTGACTTCTTAGTGGTTAATCTATCAGCCCATAAAGCATGAATAAACTTATTATGCCATGATTTATGATTCTGATCCAATATTTTCTTGATAATATTGACAAGGATTTTGTTGGAGGATTCAACAAATCCATTTCCTTGAGGATAGTAGGCAGTGGAATGGCCCAAGGTGATATGGTATTTATAGCAGAAGTCAACCATTCTTTTAGACTTGAAGGAAGCAACATTATTTGTGATAATTTTTCTAGGACAACCAAATCTGGATAATATGTTGGTTTCAAGGAGTTTGATAATGACAGAGTCAGTAGCATTCCTAGAAGGTATTGCTTCTATCCACTTGGTGAAATAATCAGTGGCAATGAGGATCCACTTAAGTTGGGTTGAAGAAGATGGGTGAATTTCCCCAATGAAGTCCAAGCCCCATTGTTAAAAGGGAGCCTCAACACGGATGGGATGTAAAGGTAAAGGTAGGATTTTGCTCTTGCCATCAAAAAATTGACATTTGTGGCAAGACATCACAAGCTTCTGAGTATCTCAGAAAAGGGTGGGCCAATAGGACCAGTTCTGACGATTTTATTTGTTGCAGTCTTCCAGTAAAGATGTCCTCCACATTGTCCCTCATGCAGCTCATGCATTATTTTTCCTACATCAAACTCAAGCAGACATTTAAGAAATATTCCAACAACATTCTTCCAATATAAAACCCCATCTAATATGCAATAATTTAAAGCCTTCTGTTTTAAAAATGTAGCTTTAGTTTTAGACAGAGAAGGAGGGGTATTCAAGTAAAGCAGCACATATATGATATCAACATACCAAGGTGAATTCACAAAATTTTCTTCAATAAATAGAGCTGTGAATTCTTCTGTTTCTTCTAAAATATCAACCATATTCATATCTAGTGCTTGGAAGTTTGACTCAGCCATGATTTTTTCCAATCCCCGCCCTTTGATTAGTTTGGTCGGCCTGATTTTTAAGTCATATTCTAAAATAACAGCAATCCATTTTCCCCTTTTACCATCAGGGTCCTGACATAGAATTTCCTTGACAACAGTATGTGGGACAAAAGCAATGATGTGAGAATGTAAAATGTAGACTTGTTGTGGCCAACAACAAACCCCCCTTCTTATTTAGTATTAGTGATAATACTAAATAAGTGGGGACCCTTAGTCAAAAAAATCCAAAAAATTAATTAGTGTTGGTTTTCTTTTTCAATAAAACTTACTATCAAAAAACTTAGGTTTATGATAGAATAGAATAAAATCTTTCCTTGAAAAAATATCGCATCCATCGCAAAAAAGTGAATAATATCTTTTACAAAGCAGAATTTTCTAAATTGCGATAGCGTGATTCAAAACTATGCATTAAAATATTTATCGCATCGCATACCATATCTTATGCTTCAAATCATTGATGTACGATAATAGTTATCGCAAATCGGATATCATAGAAAGAATATTAATGGATGTTTGTCATATCTTATATTCTGCGATATTGCGATTTTGCGATAATGCGATTACGCGATATTGCAATATTGCAAGAATGTGATTTGTGAAGAATGCGATTTGCGAAGAATGCGATTTACGGAGATTGAAATATGTGATATTGCGAAGCAAATCGAAGATCACATTATCGCTTTTTATTAAAGCTCTTTGTACGAAGAAAATCTTTCCATAAATCGAGACCCGTTATGCACTTTAATGTGAAGTTAATAAATTGATTGTCATTCATTAATGAAAAGGGTTTTATTTTGATTGAAAGGTTATTTCACGTAAGGTAAGATATTTCATACGTCTTCAACATTTAAAACTTTCCCGTCACCTTTCTTTCATATCATTACTCTCACTTACTTTGTAAAGGCGCGAAGAACAGAAGACTATACAAAGCCAAATTCAGAGTATTATGGGAAAGAAAGAGAAAGCTTCAAGTTCTGAAAGTAAAGAGATGGCGTCCTTGTACACAGACACTGCTTGCAACAAAGACGCTGGTATCACCACTTGGGAGGGTATGCATAATTTTCTTGAAGAAGAAAACCCCAGAGTAATGGATGTTGTAGCTACTTCAGGCTCAAGTAATTCTTCTGAAGCATCTCTTACAGAGCTGGCTTGTTCATTATTGCACCGGATAGCAGCAAGACCTAGAATTCTTCCATATACAGACATGGTGAAATGGGTGCTGGATAGCACTGATATTACAGACAGACAGTTTAAAAGTCAAGATCAAAAGCTCATTGGGTCGTTTACTCCAGAAAATTTGAGGCTTATGTATCATTTGTTGGAATCTCAGGTAACTTACAACAAACAATTTATGGAGAAGTTCGTTAAGGAAAATCAGAACCTTGCAGAATGCACCAAAGATTGGTCCAGGAGAGATGAACCACTGAAGAAAGATAAACACGGTATGTACAATACTGGTTATCTCACTTCTCCGTATTGTTTTTCTGCTGCTATGTTATGTAGGCTTTTTGGAAAGCCTGACATTAATAAGTTTTCGCCTGAATGGTTGGCATTATTGAATGTTGTTGTTAATGCTACTATTATGGACTGGGCTAAGATATTGTCTGATAACTTAGCCACGGCTATTTTTAACTATCGGTCTAAACGGACTATCTCTCAGAGGATTTATCCTCCTTTTTATCTATCTGCTTATATTATGGATTCAATCTGCTTTGTTTCTAAGTTCCCTTTAATGGGTTGGCAATGGAAAATTCATGATCCCATGCCCATTCATGTTTATCACAAAGAATTGTGGGAATCAAAGTTCGTTCCTCATTTTTACAAGATTTTCCATCGCATAATGTTGCCACTGTAGAGAGTGTTGTATAATAAGGATGCTCCAAGGTTTTCCCCTGAAGCAGAAGTAGACATTCTCCCTGTCGCAAGATGGTTTGAAGAAGAATTGTTTACCTATGTTATGGTTTTTGGAAGTTTTTCTTCTCCTCATGTTTTACCCTTGTAAGTTCTGGATAAACTCCTGGCCCGGGAAATTGCGTATCAACCCTGTGGAGAGGGAGGTTTGACCAAGGATTTAAAGGATAAAAATAAGGCCATCTGGCCACAATTTCCTATGGCCTGTGGAGCATTTTCATTATTTGATGTTGGTCATGCATTTAAAGAAGTAAACAATATTACATGTTTACATTTATTTAAGTTTTCAAGAAGACCATTTGACCCGTATGATGTTGTTAAGAATTTAACCACTGCAGTCAAGGTAAGAATATTTTCTAGAGAAGAGGATCTTTTTGATGATATGTTTCAAGAAAAATGCACATTTAAAGAGATTATACATTCAACTCAAACACGTTTTTCTCCAGAAGAATTCCAAGAGTTTAAAATGTATAGAGAAAGAAGGTCGACCACTATCCCTTTAGATAATTTGCACTTGGAACCCACAAGGGAACCAACTCCCAGCATCAGTCTTAGTGGGAGTTCAGATACAGATAAGTCCAAGTCAAAGTCTGGGAAAGAAACTGATAATGACCAGAATAAGAGTGAAGGGTCAGTAAAAGATACTGCCGAGTCTAAAGAACTCTCACAGCAACAAATTTCAACCACTTCACAATTCAATATTCCCCCTCTCAATGTACAACAACCATCAGTTAGAACTGATTTAGACAAGGAATGGGAAACATTCAATGAATTGATTAATATTGAAGGACAGAACATACAAACTCCTATACAGACAACAAAAGGTTTAATCACAGGAATAAGTGGCAATGTCATAGAAACAGAACATATACCCATTACTCCCTCCTCTGAGCTTGTACTTAAAATAGAGGAAATTCCTCCTCTGGATATATTCTATAGTCCACAACATATAGAATTAGTAAGAAAGCAAAGGAAGAAAAGGAAATTAGAAAATGTGCTCTCTACCGATGCAAAACAATTAGATGTTTTATGGAAAGATCCTACTACGGATCCAACTGAAAATCTTTCTATATTATCTCAGATTACAGGAGCTTATGTCTCTGCAACCATTGACAAAGCATCTGAGGTACAGAAATTATTGAATGAAAAATAAAATCAAATACAGGTTCTGCAACAACAACTACAACAGGCCAATGCTCACAGTGAAGCACAGATACAACTTGAAAAATTACAGCAAGAGTTTCAACAAATGCAGATTGGATATCAGAAAAGTTTGGTCGAAAAAGAGAAACAAATACAGATAATGCAAGAAATGCATAAATATGAACCCAAGCTCACAAAATTTATTACAGAATCTATTTCCTTGAATAATCAACTACTGCAACAACAAGATATATTATGCCAGAAAATCTCACAGTGGAACTCTTTTTGTCAAGAAAGTGATAAAATCACTAATCATGTCGTAGAATTACGACATGATTATTATTTAACTAATGAAAGAGTTACTAATTATTTGGCATGGAAAAAGGCAGAGGAAGGAAAAAGAGCAGGAGCACCAATCATCAATGACAATCATAAAGAAATGCTCTTCAATAATTGGGATGCACAAATCAGAGAAGCAGAGGAAGCAGCAGAGGAAGCAGCTACATCAGCAAGTAATATTACTGACTGTGTAAATGAAAATTTGCACAAGGTTAATTTGATTTCAGAAACTATTCCAAGATACCTACCACAAGCACAGCAATTGCAAACAGAGTGGAAACAGAAAGCTGAAGAAAAGGCAAAATCAATTCAAGGATTGACAAAGTTAAATTGGGATTCTTACTAGACATGTCTAGTAAAACCACACAGTCAATGCAGTTCTCTTAATTGCATCATTAATTCTGCTGAGAATATCACACCAACACTTGCCGATTCCGTTTTTTCGGGACAGTTAAAATCTAAAGTCGGCCAGTCTCTTCTTCTCAAATCAATGCTATATGCTTGCAAATTCAAAGATCAAATTCATAAGTAGTTAGTTAATAGGTTTTTATTTTAGATTTAGTTTTAGTTTTACTTTATTTTTGCCTAGAAAAAGGACGGTCATTTAAAACAAATCCTAAATTTTTGTAATAAACTATTTTTAGATTTAGTTAGTAGTATTTAAACCCTTCTCATGCATTTAGATAAGGGTCCTGAAATTTGTCAAAAACTTGTCCTCAGAACATGCACTTCTGCACCCTCAGAGGAGGTTTTGATAAATGAATGGAGCGATATTTATTGATATCTGTGTTTAATATTTTCTACTGATGTTGCACTTATGTACTCTTAGTAGATGTTGGATTAAGAAGAGATAAATCATTATTGCTTGAAGCTCATGAGTAGAACTAGTTATAAATGGTACTTTTATCTCTTAACTATTTCTGCCCCTGTGTTAAAGTGATATTCATGTTCAGTTGTTTATGTATTAATGCTTGAATGTTTGAGTTATCATTTGGAACTTTTTGTACGGTGATAGCCACTTGTTTATGCTTAATGTATGAATAACTTATTATGCGATATATTTTTCACAACTTTTTCATCTAACTTTTTATATGAAGTGGTTTATCTTTATTGAATTCTTTTCTTATAACAGTTGAATGATATTTATTACCAATTTCTATTTGAAATCATTTTAGATCGCATAAAGAAAAGATTACATCTCGGGTTAGTTTAGAATTAGATATTTCTATTTAAATTAGCATACAATTTGCATATGATTAGATTAGAAATATAATAAAAGCATTTCACTTAGGAACTTTAGAAAAGAAATATCAATTCTCAACACACACACACATATATTGGGAAACTGGTCCCATTATCCCCAGTCGGACCAACTACACCAAACGGAAAAGGAGCTGCTAACCAAGGTCCGGACCGGGTGGGTATCCCCCTTGTTGTAAGACCCGATTTTCAGGGCTTCAACATATTTGGCACTAGAAGGAGGGCCACGAACTATGAATGGAAAGTAAATCTAAATCTAAATACCATTCTGAGAGTAAATCACCCTCACCATCTCCCCCGACTTCTCCATCACACTCAGAAATTTTAAATCTAGAGTCAGAAGTCGAAAGAAGAACAGACACTGCTACAAACCCTGACTTTTCAGCAGAATCTGCTATTGAACCTCCTGAAGTTGAATCTTTGATTCATAAACTTCAGCGATTTTCAATATCACCTCAAATATCTGATAAATCTCAAGGAAGTGTAACTTCGCAATATAATCCTACTCATCCTCTTACCAGATTACAGAGCGAAAAGCTTGGCATTCGACCAACTGAGTTACCTCTACCTACAAGGAAAAGAGCAAGGAAATCACCTAAAGGGTCTGATAGTGAGACTCTTTCATCATCATCATCCATATCAACCTCTTTACCGCGAATTCAACCATCCACTCCTCCACTTCAGACTATTGTCCCTCATTCCACTGGAACTTCCACATCACCTTCTCAATCATCTGTAATTTTAATATCCTCATCTTCCCAATCACATACATCATCTTCTGCACTTTCCTCTGTTAGTAGTTCAAAGATGGCCCAAATGTCATGGAATAATCCAGGGGCAGTCCTAATGCCTACACCCTTGAGTCAATTACCAGCCCATCCTAAAAAATGGTTGCCTAAGTTTAATCCTGAAGCAGGCATGCTAGAAAAAGAACATATAAACAATTTTATGCTGTCCATAAATCTCAATGGAGTTACTAATGAAGATGATGTTGTTCGACTTTTTCCCTATACCCTACAAGGAGCAGCTGGATCATGGTATTTTTCATTACCATCTGGATCTATCACTAGTTGGGATATCTTTCAAGATCAATTTTTGACTAAATTTGGTGATGACAGATCTACAGCGACACAGATCAATGACTTGTCTAATCTTATGGCTGAGTCAAGAGAACCTATCAAGGATTTTAATTCATGATTCAATAAATTGTTAAACAAAATTCCTACTGCTTCCAAGACTAGTGAAGAAGTGCGAAGTGAATGGTACATTTGTGCTTTACCATCAAACATAACAATCTTTGTTGATAGGGCTAACAAAACAACTTTAGCAGAAAATATGAAGGAAGCAATAACGGTAGAGAAACGTATCATAGCCCTAGATAAGAAAAATGCGATAGAAGAACGAAAATCCAAGAAGGTCACTTTTAAGGAAGTTCCCAAGAAAAAACAATCAAAAGATCCATTTGATTTAGAAGGATTGCAAAAAGTTTTGAAAACCATGTCTAACGAAATGGTTGACATTAAGAAACAAGTGGTAGAAACATCTTCTAAAAAGTCTTTCAAGCCTTTAGAAGAAACCCTTCAACTGATTCAAAACCACCAAATGCTATTACTAATGTTGAATCAGAAGAAGAAGAAGAGGAAACTGCTACTAAAGAAACCACTGATGAAGAAGAAGTTGTAGAAGTACAAGGTATGTGGGATTTCATCCTCCCATATGAGGAAGATCAAGAAGCATCCCCAGTTAGCACTCGAAGTAGAAATCAACTTGATCCTCCTCAACCTACTCCTAAGTCAAAGAGTGCAAGCTCATTGACTAAGGATAAAGTTGCACGCAAGAAAACGACATCTAAAGCAATTCAAACCAGCCCAGTCCAGACAGATTCATCAACTCCATCAAGAATACTGATTGTTCCGGATGAAATGGAGTATAATATCATAGAAGATATGAAGAAGACTAGGGCTAACATCACTTTTTATGAATTGAGCAAGTTAAAGCACCAGCAAAAGGTACTTTTGAAAGAGTTACATGCTGTGCTTGAAAAACCTTTGCCTAATCCTGTGATTTCTCAAGCTTCCAACGAGATGGGAAGACCACCAACTAATGCGATCAGTAAATTTGATCTATAAAATATCACTTTAATTGGAAGAAGGTCAAGATCTCATACTCCTCCATTTCTTCTTACTTATGAAGTTTTCAATAAAAAAATTGCATAATTGTTTAGTGGATTCTGGAGCTTCATCTAATATTCTACCAAGATCAGTATGTGCAAAATTGAACATTCAACCACAAAAATCTGTTGTGCGCATAGTCCAGTTAGATCGATCGCAAGTGGAAGTGATTGGCGAATTAAATCAGGTTACCATAAGGCTGTCATCGAATCCAAAGGTATGTCAAGTTATTGATATTTTAGTTGCAGATTTTCCAGAATTTTATGGCTTAATTCTTAGCAGAGATTGGTCAAAAAAAAAATTCATGGATACTTCACAACTGATTGGTCGCATATGTGGCTTCCTTACAATGGTAAACCAAATTAGATAAAGGTTGAACGAGAAAAGCATCAGAAATATATAGTAACAGAACTGGAAGGAGAGAATGAACCAGTTGCATATAGCAGTAATATCATTGGCAATTACTCAGTTGATTCTTTCTTAGGAAATTTCAATGCTCATACTTCACCTTATTTAGAACATTCCGTTTTATCTTAAATAGAAAATTTTTCTCAAACAGATAGTTCTAAATGTATTAATTTTGTAGATACTCCTGTAAATAAATATTTATTTTGGAAATTATTTTTTGATGGTTCTAAGTCTAATGAAGGAGCAGGAGCAGGATGCATGTTGGTTAGTCCAGAGGGAAACAAAATTATGCTAACTTGCAGACTCGAATTCGATTACACTAATAGCACCGCAGAATACGAGGCTTTAGTCCAAGGATTATACAAAGCAATCGGATTAGACATCAAATATCTACAAGTTTTTGGAGATTCTGAAATCATAATTAGACAGGTACGCAATACTATACATTGTTTATCAGGTCATTTAAAGCATTATCAATCTTTAGTTCAAGATCTGACTGAACATTTTATAGCATTTAATATTTCATCAATTCCCAGAATCCAGAATGCTAGTGCAGACCTCCTAGCTAACATAGCTTCCAAGCTCATTCGTTCAGAAGACTTCAATCCTGATCGATTTTCAATCGAATTAATATTTAGACCCTCAATTCCTGATAATATTACTAATTGGAGAATCTTCAATGATGATCTTGATATTGTAAAATTTCTCACATTTGAAGGATCTTACACAAATCAGATAATTGATGAGGACCAACATGACAGACAATTGCAACAAGATAGCACCAATAATGCTATGCCAAAGTCAGTATTCAAGTTAGAAGACCTTTATGATTTGAAAGATCGATTTAAAAGATCTACCAATTCAAAATTGCAAAGTTCAACTTTGAATTATGAATTAGTAAATTTAGGAACTGATGCCAAACCACAGAATATCAACCTAGGCCTTGGCGTAGCTCTTAAAGAAAAATTAGCGTATGTTCATCTTTCAAAACAATATAAAAGTGTCTTTCCTTGGAATTATGATGAACTCAAAACTTATGACACTTCTATCATCCAACATACTATCCCAATGATAAATGATGAAAAAACTGTCCAACAAAATTTGAGAAAGATCCATCCTAATTTAGAAAATCAAATCAAATCTTAACTCAATAAGTTATTGAAAGCCAAGATTATTTTTCCTGTCCGACATTCTAAATGGGTTTCCAATATGGTTCCTGTTAGAAAGAAGAATGGAGACATTAGAATTTCCATTGACTTTCAAAATCTTAATAAAGCCTGCCAAAAAGATAATTTTCCTTTGCCTCCTATGGAGCAAATATTATAGGCAGTTGCAGGATCAGAATTAATGTCTTTCTTAGATGGTTTCTCTGGCTACAACCAAGTGTTAGTCCATCCTGATGATCAATTGAAAACTACATTCAAAACCAAATGGGGCACTTATGCATATCAAAAGATGCCTTTTCGTCTGATCAACGTTGGTACCACATTTTAGAGAGCAATGTACATTGCTTTCAAAGGACTAGTTAATAAATCAGTGGTAATCTACTTGGATGATATAACTGTGTATTCTAAAAAATGAAGCAATCATCTCAAAGATTTGAAGCAGATCTTCCAACGTTGTCAAAGGTGTGGGATTTCACTTAACCCGAAAAAATCCTTTTTTTCATTAAGTGAAGGAAAAATTCTTGGATTCATAGTATCAAAATCCGGAATTCATATTGATCCTGATAGAATCAGCAAAATTTCTAAAATACCTTTACCTCACAACAAGAAGGCTACGCAATCTTTTCTTGGCCAGATCAATTTTGTAAAGAGATTTGTGGCAGATTTTTCAAGAATTGTATCTCCTTTACAAGAAATGATACAAAAGAATTCAAACTTCAAATGGGGCCAAAATGAATATGAGGCATTCAATCTGATCAAACAAGCAATTGTTAATGCTCCATCTTTAGCAACTCCAAAATTTTCCGGTCCTTTTATTTTGTATACATTTTCCTCTGATAAATCTTATGCTGCGATACTCACTCAAGAAAATCAAGACAAAGCAGAAGCTCCAATTTCTTTTTTCAGTTCAAATTTACAGGGAGCTGAGTTGAATTATTCAGATGTGGAAAAACAAGCTTATGTTGTTTTCAAAGCAATTAAATATTTCAGACCATTTCTACTTAAAACCCATACAAAAATCATAGTACTGTTTTCAGCAGTAAGAAATCTTTTAGTCCAAAAAGATGTGGGTGAGAAAAGAGCCAATTGGGTTACTGCCTTACAAGAATATGATGTAGAAATCAAACCAGCAAATATTGTAAGAGGTCAAGGCTTTTGCAAAATACTAGCTGGAGCATCGCTTGTTTCTGAAAAACCATCTGAAGAGATAAAAACGTATGAGGTAAGCCTAAACGATGTTGAATCATTATATAATGATATCATTTTTTATCTAAAGAATGGATATGCACCTCCAAATCTCGATTACACCAAGAAACGAGCTCTAAGGTTGAAGGCTAAACAATATCAACTTGTGAATGATGTTCTTTTTATAATGAATTATGATTCTGTTCTTCTTAGATGTCTGGAGAAATATGAAACTGAAAAAGTCTTGCAGGAACTTCAGGATGGGCCAGCAGGTGGACATTATTCTGGAGATGCTACTGCACATAAAATCCTCCACGCAGGCTATTACTAGCCCACACTATTTAAATATTCACATAGCTATGCAAGGAAATGTCAAGTATGTCAAACCACTGCTGGGAGACAAAAGAAACCATCATTACCGTTACAACCAGTCAACATTGAGCAACCTTTTGATCAATGGGGATTGGACATAATAGGTGAGATCGTTCCTCACTCTTCTAAAAAACATAGGTATATCATTATAGAAACTGATTATTTTACAAAATGGGTAGAAGCAGTCTCTCTCAATAGTGCTAATGATAAGCATATCATCGAGTTTATAGATCAGTTCATAATCACCAGGTTTGGTTTACCTTCTGCTTTAATGTTTGATAATGCATCATATTTTTCTGGTAATGCTATGACTGAATTTGCACTCAAGAGAGGTTTCAAACTTAAATACTCTGCCAATTATTATCCACAGGGAAATGGGTTAGCTGAATCAACAAATAAAAACTTAATCATAATAATTAAGAGAACCATTGATCAAAATCATAAAAATTGGCATAAGTCTTTAATATATGCTTTATGGGCAGATCGAATAACGCAGAAGGCTTCCATTGGCACTTCCCCCTTTAATTTAGTTTATGGGAAAGAAATGGTTCTTCCAACTCATCTAGCAATTCCTTCTTTAGCATCAGTCCAATATATTGATGAAGAACCAACTTCTTCCTTACAACTAAGGCAGATGGAAATAATTAAATTAGAAGAACAACGAGAAAAGGCCAAAGTAACTCATGCTCATCACCAAGCATTAGTTAAAGCTTCTTTTGATTCAAACATGATAACCAGAAAGGATTTTTAGATAGGAGATCTAGTTTTAAAATGGGACAAGGCTCATGAAGAAAAATGAAAACATACGAAATTTCAACGAATGTGGCTTGGTCCTTTCCAAATTGCAGAGATCATAGGTCCATCTACTTTTATGTTACAGGATTTAATAGGGAAAAGAGAGTCTTTACCTGTTAATGGATAGATCCTCAAAAAATATTTTCCATAGGAGATCATTCTTCTATTTTGTAGATTAGTTTTCTTTACTGTCATAATAAAACCAGTTGTTAATGGTTATATTTGGAATTCATGAAAAGGATACAAATTCTCTTTTTAAATTTTGTTTCTTCACTTATATAAATAGAATTATTTTTATAATATTGATCATTATTATTCAAAGATATAGTTAAAAGCTTTAAATCTTGAAATGATATTAGTTTCAACTTTGAAAATTTTGATGAAAAGCAACTTTTAGTGAGAGATTGTTTTATATCAGTCCAATGAAAGGTAACAATAACAAAACGAAGATTCTCTGTAGAAAAGTTCTTTCCAAAAAACTCTATTATTGTCATCCAGAGCTATATTAAGGAAATAATGACTTCCTCCCCACATAGAAAATTACAATGTTCAGGGAATAATCCAATGATACACTTTATCTTAAAGAGTAAGAGGTCTCATCACGAGCCGACTTGTCATGATCATAGATATTATAGCTTGCTAACTTTGCCAATACTGCATACCACAATAGGGCAATGACTCAAGATTATTGCAATCAAAAGGCAAGGGGTCTCATCACGAGCCAACTTGTTCAGCAAAGTTATAAATCAAGTGAATGACACTGTCATAAATTGGCTACCAAACCAAGACATTGTTCTTTAAGGGTAAAAAGAAAATAAAAGCAATAAGTGTGAATATGGGTTTCTCTTTGAAAATTTTATATTTCTCTAAGTGGGACACAGGATCATTGCTGGGTAACAGGTAACCCTGTCGAGGCTATAGATGCCTGCTGGTAGCAGTGGCTCTACCTACGACAAATGAGTATATTTAAAACTAATTTACAGAGAAGTCTTTTGTTTTTATCTTTATAAACCAAGTAATGACTGATGTAGATACAAATACTAGCTTGAGGAAGTAAATAATCAAAATTGAATATAGAAGAAATGAAATATCATTAATATATACAAAGCATAATGTACTTTGTCTTTTTATAATAAAGTTTGAGTTTCTGGAAAATTTTCTGTTTTGAAAAGTTTAGAAAATTCAAAAGAAAAGCAGAGATAACTGGTTCTTCCAAGTGAATCACCAATTTTTGTGGCCAGCAACAACCCCCCCTTCTTATTTAGTATTAGTGATAATACTAAATAAGTGGGGACCCTTAGTCAAAAAAATCCAAAAAATTAATTAGTGTTGGTTTTCTTTTTCAATAAAACTTACTATCAAAAAACTTAGGTTTATGATAGAATAGAATAAAATCTTTCCTTGAAAAAATATCGCATCCATTGCAAAAAAGTGAATAATATCTTTTACAAAGCAGAATTTTCTAAATTGTGATAGCACGATTCAAAACTATGCATTAAAATATTTATCGCATCGCATACCATATCTTATGCTTCAAATCATTGATGTACGATAATAGTTATCGCAAATCTCATATCGCAAAAAGAATATTAACAGATGTTTGTCATATCTTATATTCTGCAATATTGCGATTTTGCGATAATGCGATTACGCAATATTGCGATATTGCAAGAATACGATTTGCGAAGAATGCGATTTGCGAAGAATGTGATTTGCGGAGATTGCAATCTGCGATATTGCAATTTTGCAATATTGCGAAGCAAATCGCAGATCGCATTATCGCAGATTCTTAAAGCCCGTTGTATGAAAAAGATATTTCCATAAATCGAGACCCGTTATGCGCTTTAATGTGAAGTTAATAAATTGATTTTCATTCATTAATGAAAAGGGTTTTGTTTTGATTGAAAGGTTATTTCACGTAAGGTAAGATATTTCATACGTCCTCAACATTTAAAACTTTCTCGTCACCTTTCTTTCATATCATTACTCTCACTTAATTCATAAACTGCAGGCGCGAAGAATAGAGGACTATACAAAGCGAAATTCAGAGTATTATGGGAAAGAAAGAAAAAGATTCAAGTTCTGAAAGTACAGAGATGGCGTCCTTGTACACAGACACTGCTTGCAACAAAGACGCTGGTATCACCACTTGGGAGGGTATGCATAATTTTCTTGAAGAAGAAAACCCCAGAGTAATGGATATTGCGGCTACTGCAGGCTCAAGTAATTCTTCTAAAGCATCTCTTACAGAGCTGGCTTGTTCATTCTTGCACTGGATAGAAGCAGGACCTAGAATTCTTCCATATACATACATGGTGAAATGGGTGCTGGATAGCACTGATATTACGGACAGATAGTTTAAAAATCAAGATCAAGAGCTCATTGGGTCGTTTACTCCAGAAAATTTAAGGCTTATGTATCATTTTCCGGAACCTCAATCAACTTACAACAAACAATTTATGGAGAAGTTCGTTAAGGAAAATCAGAACCTGGAAGAATGCACCAAAGATTGGTCCAGGAGAGATGAACCACTGAAGAAAGATAAACACAGTATGTACAGTACTGGTTCTCTCACTTCTCCATATTGTTTTGCTGCTGCTATGTTATGTAGGCTTTTTGGAAAGCCTGACATTAATAAGTTTTTTCCTGAATGGTTACCATTATTGAATGCTGCTATTAATGCTACTATTATGGATTGGGCTAAGATATTGTCTGATAACTTAGCCACGACTATTTTTAACTATTTCTAAACGGACTGTCTCTCAGAGGATTTATCCTCCTTTTTATCTATCTGCTTATATTATGGATTCAATCTGCTTTGTTTCTAAGTTCCCTTTAATGGGTTGGCAATGGAAAATTCATGATCCCATGCCCATTCATGTTTATCACAAATAATTGTGGGAATCAAAGTTCGTTCCTCATTTTTACAAGATTTTCCATGGCATAATGTTGCCACTGTACAGAGTGTTTTATAATAATGATGCTCCAAGGTTTTCCCCTGAAGCAGAAGTAGACATTCTCCCTGTCACAAGATGGTTTGGAGAAGAATTGTTTACCTATGTTATGGTTTTTGGAAGTTTTGCTTCTCCTCATTTTTTACCCTTGTATGTTTCGGATAAACTCCTGGCTCGGGAATTTGCGTATCAAACCTGTGGAGAGGGAGGTTTGACCGAGGATTTAAAGGATAAAAAGAAGGCCATCTGGCCACAATTTCTTGTGGCCTGCAAAGCATTTTCATTATTTGATGTTGGTCATGCATTTAAGGAAGTAAACAATATTACATGTTTACAATTTTTTAATTTTTGAAGAAGAGCATTTGACCCGTATGATGTTGTTAAGAATTTCACCACTGTAGTCAAGGTAAGAATATTTTCTGGAGAAGAGGATCTTTTTGATGATATGTTTCAAGAAAAATGTATATTTAAAGAGATTATACATTCATCTCAAACACGTTTTTCTCCAGAAGAATTCCAAGAGTTTAAAATGTACAGAGAAAGAAGGTTGACCACTATCCCTTTGGATAATTTGTGCTTGGAACCCGCAAGGGAACCAACTCCCAGCATCAGTCTTAGTGGGAGTTCAGATACATATAAGTCAAAGTCAAAGTCTGGGAAAGAAACTGATAATGACCAGAATAAGAGTGAAGGGTCAGTAAAAGATACTGTTAGGACCTCAAAATGTACCATTTTTACCATACATATTGACACCACCTTACCCTTTATAACTGTATTTAAAAGGGGTCCCATTATCATTTTCATTCATTCTATCCAAAGGTATATGAAATCCTCCTCTTTACTATATATTTAATCTGTTTACATATAATTCCATATTACTCTTATATTTCATCATTAATCGAAGGTAGATTGTTGCTAACACAAGTCTAAAAGATCGCAGATAATTTATGATAAGGAACGTGTTGTGCTGAAACGATCGATCGTTGCTGAAAAAATTGACTCCGTTGTTGAAACAGTCAGCGAGCACGCAAATTCCGTCACTACTCGTGATTTTCTATTCTAGAAGAGTATTTTGGTAACAATGGCAACAAGATGAAGACAAGCAAGGAGTGGTTACATGGATTATTCTGAAGCCAGTACTTTTTCTGCATCTGTTGTAACAATATCTTTCTATGGAAGAATAGAAGGGCCATGTTTTAAGAAAGAAGAACAGATTTGGGTAAACATATATTTGCTCTGATGTAACTGTAATAGATGTCTCCTCTTTAAAAAGAGGAGACATCATCATTAGAAGGGGAGTTATAGACTACAGGAGAAACATTGTTTTGAGCAGAAAGGAGCTAGACTCCATTGTAATGTATCATTCCTTTTTGACAGATGAATAAAGATTCCTTTTGAGCGCTTCAATTTAACTCTTTCCCTGGGGAATCTTGTGAGAAGGAAAGGGCCTGCCTTCATCACAAGATTCACCCGACTGTTCCTGTAGTTTGTTGAGTTTATTTATGATATTCGCATCTTGATTTAATTCTGTTTGCTGAAACATCAGTTGCATAGTTCTGTAGTTCATTAAGCATTATGTTTCCTTTAAATGCTGCATGAGTTTGGTACATTCATTCTTAAAAGAGACAAGAGATATTTTTCTGTTATCTGTTTGAATGTATGATTGATGTTGGGAAACAGGTGCTGAAGATTCCTGTGCAAAGGAATAGGGTCCTGTTCCCATTGATTGACTTTCTTTTTCCTGCAGTGTGATTAGAAACATGAGACAGGTGCTGAAGGTTCTTGTTCATGGGAATAGAGTCCTGTTTTCTTGAATTTATCTTTTCTACAGTGTGATTAGTGTCAGGAAGCAGGTGTTGAAGTTCCTATTTGAAGGAATAGGGTCCTGTTCCCTGTTATGGTTGATTGGTTTCCTTTCCTGCAGAGTGATTTCCTTTCATTAGGATTCTTAAAAGACTGCAATAGAGGAATTGCTTCTACTATAACATAAGTAGACTTCAGCTTTGTTAAAACAGGGTGTAAATAACTAGATTTGTATGATTAATAATGATGTGACTTTTACTACAACATTATTTTGCTTTTGGAATTGAGCATATCCAGTGCGTGGTTGTCTTTGGAATAAACAGACCTTCTCGGGTTGACAATTTATGTGGAGCTTGAATTGTTAAAACAATTAAAGCGACCAACATTTTGGCGCCGTTGCCGGGGAAGGAAATTTTAGATTTCAAAAGCATTAATATTTTCTTTCTAGATGTGCAGATTGTATGAGAGGATGCGGAACCCAGAAGAAAACTAATCCTACAGGTGGCAAGGGAAAAGGAAGGGGAGGAAGAAAGACTTTCATTGACGAGATTGTATCAAAGGCTGAATCATCACAGAGATTAATTTCTCGAAGACCAAAAATTTAGCACTCCCCTCAATCAGATTACAAAATAGAGGAAGTTGTGGGCCCTGAAAACATAGAGGAGCCGGTAATTAAAGGACTAGCAATCAGTGCTAAAGAGTCAGAAGAAAGTGCTAGAAAATCAGCAGAGCACGTTGAGGAACTAATAGAGAGTGTTGGACGACCAGTGGAAAACATTGAGGAGCCAGTAGAAGATCTTGATGATCGAGCAAGTGCAGAAGGAGAACAGCCAATGGAAGGAGACAATGAAGAATTATTTGGTGGAGGACGTGTAGATCCTCAAGGAGAAGGAAGGGATGAAAATTCTCTCTCTACCTTGGGATTTCCTATCAGTGATCTCCCTAGAGGAACAACTCCTATGAAGAATATTCCATTGTCAGCTTTACCTAACTTCCATGGTTTATCCTCTGAAGATCCGGATGAATTTATTTTTGAATTTGATATATTATGCAGAAGTTATGATTATGTTACTAATGCTTAAAAGTTGAAACTGTTTCCAGCAACATTAAAAGGAAATGCTTTAAGATGGTTCATGAGCCTTGGAAGTCATGTAATCATAACATGGGAATAGATGAAACAGAAATTTCTGCTTAAATATCAAGACTATTTTCGGACGAGAGAAAGGAGGGACGAACTATTCAATATGGCACAAAATCTGGACGAGAATCTGGAGGACTATGTAGAAAGGCTGCAGTATAATCTACAGAGATCTGATCATTTGAATATAAGTAAGGAAATTCGCAAAACAATATTACTTAGAGGACTAAGGGATGATTGTTTAGACATGTTAAACATGCTTGGCAAGGGAGATATATCTAAAGAATCATATGATGAGATTGTTGAACTTTGTAAAAGATGTTCAAGGGGAGCTACAAAGAACAGAGTAAGTAATAGAGATCCCAGCTATTCAAGAGTGCAGAAATCAGCCAATGGGGGAGCAACAAGAGCTGAAATAGGTTATTTACTTGAAGAATTTAAAACTGAGATGTTAAGTTCTTTTGCTTCACAAATTGACACTTTGCAGGTTAAAAAGAAGCAGGCTGAAGCAGAAGTAGCTCTGGCTGTCTTTTGCCCGAAGTGCAGAGACAAACATCCACTAAGGGAGTGCCCATTGGAAAAAATACCAATATGCACCGTTTGTGAGAAAGATCATGAAACAAAACAATGTCCATATCTATCAGGAATAAAGGCAGCATTGCAGCCAACGGAAGAAGAAGCTGAAGCAGTTTACCTGCTAACTCAAAGAAGACAATGGAAACCAAAAGGACAAGGTATGAATTCTAGTATGCCATTTAATCGTTGGAATAATTATTCTTCTTTCAGTCAAACAAATTACCCTCCGTTTAATAAAATGCAATACCTACCCTTTAATCAAATGAATTTCCCACCCATGCAACAATCAAACCCTCCCTTTGTTGATCCTGCAATGTGGACTTCTTGGCCCCCACAATAGCCATCTTCTTTTAACCCTTGGAATTCAAATTGGAGAAGCCAACAACTCCCGTATCCAAATCAATTTCCTCAATTTCAACAACCACTTCCTCTGCCATCAAATGCTCCACCAAATAACCAAATGAGACCCCAACTACCTGTGCAACCAAATCCTAACCCCAATAATAAAGTTGTGCAAGTCATTGATATTCAGAATCAGTCTATATTTCCTACTATGCAATGTAATGATATTCATTTGAGATCCGGGAAAATAGTAGAGCCTATTATTGATGACATAACCTCTTCTGATTCTGATAAAGAGGAAACTGAGAAACATAAGAAAGCACAACCACCCTCTAACAAGGGCATTGAAATAACAGAACCACCATTCCCCGAGCGTTTAGTTTTAACTAGAATGCCTGAAACACCTGCTTTTAACCTTCTAGGGGAATTGCAAAAATTGTATGTTAAAATTACACTTTTACAGGCACTGAGAGGTGTACCAATTTATGCCAGAACCATAAGGGATATTTGTGTTAAGAAACCTGGTAGGAAAACTAAAGATCCCCTTACAGTACATGTGATGGGTGATTTATCTGCATTAATGTCTGGAAAAACCCCTCCTGTGAAATATGGTGACCCCGGCCATCCTACCGTGACAGTTCAAATTGGTAAAACAATGATTCCTCAAGTTCTGGTAGATCTAGGTGCTGCAATAAACATAATGACTCTTGAAAATTCACAGTTGTTACAGCTGAATAACACAATCAGAGATACACCAACTATCCTAGAGTTAGCTGACCGTTCTACAATTAAACCAGAAGGAGTTGTTGAAGATCTACTTATCTCAGTTGAATCCTGGAATTACCCAGCTGATTTTGTCGTATTGCAAACTAAAACAAAGCTAGGGGGACATCCTTTAATTCTGGGGAGGCCATGGCTGGCCACAGCCGATGCCTTTATCAGTTGCAGATCTGGTTCTATGACAATTTCTAATGGTTATGAAACTAAACAACTTACTCTTTACCCTCATGCTACACCCATAATTAATAATGAAGATTCTATGTGGATGGATTATGATGATAATGCTATTCAGCCTATTTTAACTATCGGACAAGCCTTAACTCTTAAAGACAATACAAAGGATGAAATAATTAATAATTTTATTTGTGAACCTTCCTCTGTAATTGCTGAAACAAACAATCAATTGACTGCAATTTTTGAAACAGATACCCAGGAAAAGATTGAATCTGAAGACTTATCTCAGACATTAACAACCATCTCATCTAAAAGCATAACAGTCGAAATCGAACCTGGCAAGACATTAAACATAAATCCTGATCTAACAGTTGCTGAAACATAGCAGTTAATGAAGTTATTACGTGAAAATAAGGAAGCATTTGCATGGGATTACACGGATATGAAAGGAATCTCTTCTGAATTATGTACTCAC
Organism: Pinus albicaulis; assembly: GCA_034641835.2. Taxonomy (NCBI): domain Eukaryota; kingdom Viridiplantae; phylum Streptophyta; class Pinopsida; order Pinales; family Pinaceae; genus Pinus; species Pinus albicaulis. The sequence goes on along the minus strand of JAXQQM020059668.1, from coordinate 217,621 downwards.
TGAATTTATATTAAAGAAGGATGCCGACCAGTCTGTCAACCCCAAAGACGAATGAACCCTAATTTAAGGGAAATTGTTAAAGAAGAACTTCAGAAATTGCTTAATGCAGGATTTATATACCCCATATCTGACAGTGAATGGGTTTCCCCATTGGTAATATTCCCTAAGAAAAATGGGAAATGGAGAGTGTGTGTTGATTACAGAGCCTTAAACAAAGCTACTCAAAAGGATCACTTTCCTTTACATTTCATTGATCAGGTGTTGGATAGTCTGTCAGGAAAGAAATTCTTTTCTTTTCTAGATGGATTCAGTGGGTATAACCAAATTAGAATTGCACCCTAAGACCAAGACAAGACCACTTTTACTAGTCCTTGGGGAAATTTTGCTTATAGAGTTCTTCCATTTGGACTATGTAATGCACCAACAACTTTTCAGAGGGCTGTTATAGGAATATTTTCTGATATGCTGAATGACTCTATGGAAATATTTATGGATGATTTTACTCCTTATGGTGTGTCTTTTGAATATGCATTACAAAATCTTGAGAAGGTACTTAAACGTTGTATACAAGCTCACCTCTCCCTAAGTACTGAAAAATGTCATATGATGATGAGTGAAGGAGTAGTGATTGGACATTTTATTTCATCTCAAGGTATTCAGGTAGACCCATCTAAAATACTGGGCATTCAAAATCTTCCTGTTCCTAAAACACAAACTGATGTGAGAAGTTTTCTAGGACATGCTAGATATTACAGAAGATTTATTAAATATTTTTCTAAGATAGCTTCTCCATTATTTGTGTTGCTTATGAAAAATGATGAATTTAAGTGGAATAATCCTTGTCAGAAAGCCTTTGTAGAACTCAAGCATCAGTTATCTATCACTCCTATTTTGAGGGGACCTGATTGGGCCCTCCCTTTTCATATATCTTCTGATGCTTCAGACACTGCAATTGGAGCTGTCTTGGGACAAGAGGAGAATCATCTTCCTTATGCTATCTACTTTATCAGTAAGAACATGACCCCTGCTGAGCTTAATTATACAGTTACCAAAAAAGAGTTTCTTGCAGTAATTTATGCCATTAATAAATTTCGACATTATATCACTGGTTATTCTACTTTTGTCCACACTGACCACTCGGCTATTAAGTATTTAATGAACAAATCTGTCACAAATGCTAGAGTTACCAGATGGCTATTATTACTGCAGGAGTTTGATATCACAATTGTAGATTGGCCTGGTAAAGAAAATGTGGTGGCTGATTTCCTTTCACGGTTAAAAACTGATAATAATATTCCAGTAGATGATTCTTTTCCTGATGAGTATTTATTTGCAGTTTCTGCTCACTCTCCATGGTATGCAGATATTGCCAATTATTTGGTTGCAGGAAAATTACCATCACACCTGTCATATAGAGAAAAGAGAAGAATTGTTCAACAAAGTGCCAAGTATAGCTGGATAAGTGGGTGTCTTTTCTATACAGGGCTTGATCAGGAAATCCGAAGATGCATTAGGGAGGATGAAGTGTATGACATACTAAAAGCTTGTCATGATGGCCCTTGCGGAGGGCATTTTGCTGATAAAAGAACAACACACAAAATTTTGAGGATGGGTTACTATTGGCCCTCATTATTTAAGGATGCAAAGAAATATGTGAGGGCTTGTGACAACTGCCAGAGAATGGGTCAACCCAATCATAGAGATCAAATGCCATTAAACCCCCAGGTAGTTTCTGAACCATTTGAAAGATGGGCCTTGGATTTCATAGGACCCATTAATTCTCCATCCAATCAAAGAACTTATATATTAGTCTATACAGACTATATGACTAAATGGGTGGAGGCCAAAGCACTTATTAGAGCCAATGAAGAGGCTGTCCTAGCTTTCTTATTTGAAGAAATCTTCACTAGATTTGGAATTCCTAGAGAGCTAGTTACATATGGAGGACCTCCATTCAATTCTCATGGTTTTAAGTCTACCCTTCAGAAATATCATATTCATCATAGAATGACTACACCATACCACCCCCAGGCCAATGGGCAGGTGGAAAGAACAAATAAAGTATTAGAAGCCATTCTAACTAAAACAGTGAAGGACAACCGGAAGGATTGGTCTCAAAGGCTCCCTGAAGCACTATGGGCTTACAGAACTACTTGGAGAAACACTACAGGTTTTTCTCCCTATGAATTGGTTTATGGTAAAAATGTTGTTTTTCCTGTGGAATTTGAAATTAAAACTCTAAGAACTTCTTTAGCTGTTAATCTTGATTTGACTGATGTGCAGACAGCTAGGTTGCAGCAGCTTCTTGAATTGGATGAAAAGATATTAGATGCCATTCACCAAACAACCATGATTCAACAACAAAGAATGAAGTGGCATGATAAAATTATCAAACACAAGTAGTTCCAAAAAGGTAATTGGGCCATATTGTATGACTCTCGGTTTGAAAATTTTTAGGGTAAGCTACGTACACGATGGCTTGGACCATATGAAGTAGATGTTGTTTTTCCTAATGGAAGAGTAAGAATTTTAACAATTGATGATTCTAAAACACCTCTACTAGTAAATGGTCATAGGCTTCGTTTGTACTAGCGCCCTGTTTCTAAAGAGGATTTCAAGGCTGCTTGCATGACTGATACACATTATCTTTTTCTAGGGGAGTCTTCTGCTCCTCACAGAATTTAATTTTCTGCATTGTATTTCTAGCATTAGATTAGATTTAAAACTAATAATCCCTGTCAAGGGTTGGCATGTTACAATTGAATTTTGTAGATTATGGAAGAACTCATTAAGGAGGACAGATTCATCACAAGAAGAACTGAAGCTTCAATCACAGAAGCTTGTTCCCTTCATTTCAACCCATTTCCTAGCAATATCCCTTTTATTACTTATCCCATTCTCCTTATTTTTCTCTTTGTTGAAACACCACTTTCAGCAACATGTCATTCATTTTTCCATTTCTGAAACACCACTTTCAGCAACCTGTCATTCATCTTTTCATTATTAAAACACCATTTCTTTCCTCTGCTATACAATTTTTTCAGTTCTCCACTTTTATTCTTCAGATCCCCTGGGTGAATATTATTCAGTATTGAGCAGATCCTGATATGCTCCTGTTTCTACATTCCAGAGAAATTTAAAGATTCTTCCATTAATATCAAGCCATTATGAAGCACTCTATACTTCGAATTATAAAAACAAAGGTAAAAATATAAGGTATGTGGTTTTTATGTAATACAATTAAATAATATTTTAAAGAGAGGATCTTGCTCATAATGATTACAATCCCCGCACACTTAAACATCATTTCATCATACGTAAGGGGGGAATTTCGAAAACTGAATCATCATTCCACACCATCCAATCCACCGTCACTCTTCATATCCATTATTTCCGCCATCATTGAGACTCCATATCCTCTGTTGCAATGATTAGCTTGATCAAAGCCTGTGTTTCTGTTCTCTGCGCCTCTGCATGTGACTCAAGTTAGTAGCTATGGGAGGTTCGGCTATCAGACATGAGCCTGGCTCGATAACTCTTCTTGAATTGTTCCCGGAGGCCTACCAAATTTTTCAGCAGGCAGGATGGATAACATACTTCGAAAGGTTAGGAGAATTTGATCCTCAGCAAGTTTTAGAGTTTGCGCAGAATTTTCAGGAAGACTACTCAGTGGTTCAAGGGGTCCGAATTTCGGTCACAGAGGAAGATATAGCACAAGTTTCAGGGTTGCCGGTTACAGGTGCTCGCTGGTTCAGCAGGAAACAAGTCATTTTAAATGCATAGCAAGACTTCCTTCTTCCAGAGGAACAGATTGAACATAAAGACCGCGGTATAAGTCTGCATTCATTACCTCGCCCATGGCCAACAGTAGCTGAATTCATCAAGCACTATTTGACATGCGAGGGGCGTTACCAGGTAGTTTATCAACACGACTTCGTTTTAATGAATCATTTGTGGCATGGTCGATTAGTTAATATTCCTTATTATCTGATTGGTTGTATCAAAAACATGTCATATTACTGTAGACGGGTAAAATTCCCATTATTATCCCTTACCTATCATCGCTTATGTCAATTATTAATTCAGAGGGGTTTTTCTCAACAAAATCCCCCTCTGAATAATCCACTCCTCATTCCCCAGCAAGCCGAAATTCCCTAGCAAGCCGAAATTCCCCAACAAGCTGGAAGTTCCCAAGAAACTCCCGAGAGTTCTTATGAAAGGCTGCTGGACGATATCCCTGACCCCCCATTGATTCCATCCTCAGAACTAGTTGACCTACCCCCAAGTTCATCCCACTTAGCAGAGTCACCCCTTCCCACTGTTCATATCTCTAGCGATGACTCTCAAACACCCCCATCTCCCCCTACTCATAAAAGGAAGAGACGAACCCCAACAGTCTCTGTCTCAAAATGACAAACAAGGGCCACATCCCAAGCTGTCACCTCTTCCGAAAGCCCTTCCCCTAGAAAATAATCTTCTCCTACAAAGAAAAGGAAAGTCACTGACTTTTCTGCTTTCCTACCTAGGAGGAAAATGAAAATGACTGTTGAAACTGAAGTCACTCCCATTTCCCCTGACCCTGCGACTATCCTGTTAAAACTTCAATCCTCATCACCATTCCAAATTCCCCAACCATTACCCGTCTCGTCCTGCGGCACTGCTCCACAAGAACCATTTGCCTGGGGTAAAATGACATCGTTTACTACTCAAACAGTAACTGCTCCACAAGAACCAGTTACTTACCCAGAAGCTGAAACACAAGAAATAGCTACTGAGGTACAAAAATCATACACCAAGCATGATAATACAAGGAAACCAGCTGTAGCTACAACACAAGAACTAGCTACAGCTGTGGATCAGCAGACAACTCCAGCAGAATCAACCAACACACAGGGTTCACCCACTATGGCATCTTTATTGGAGGAAAATGAGTTTTTGAAGTCAGAACTAGAGGCCTATAAGAAAGAATTGATAATGGCAAGAGAAGCCTTTGATAGAGAATTAAATCTCTACATGTTGGCACACACAACATCAGCACAAAAGAAGGATCCATGCAGAGAATACATGTGCCATGAATGTGGAAACATTTACCAACAGGCAGGATACAAAATAGTCAAAATTCCAGTGCCTGAGGCATCCACATCAGTTACAATTAAAGAATAACGCCCTACTGTCACACAAGAACCAGTAGGGCCCTCAAAAAGTCTGGAAAAATAAACCAAACCACAGATATCCTGCCCTATGTTAGTCAGCTCAGCTACTCAGACAATGCCCCAACCCAGTACTTATAATGCCGGTACACAGACTCCGCCATGGAAACAATTAGAAATAATGAATAACTGGAAGAAGCAGTATGCTGTGGATCAAGATAAAATACTACAACAGCATAAGTTGGCCTGGTAGAATCAGATGTATGCCAACTGGGATAATTGGGAGCAAACACTGCAACAGCTCAAGGATTCTAAGAAAGAAATCAAGGAATTAAAATAGAAACTGGTTTTGATGTTTTCATTAGTGCAAAAATTGTTAGCCACACGGAAACCCTCCTTGAACTATTCTCTCTACCTTTCTGAACGTCTTGTTTATTTTCAATTGAAGGCAGTTAAGGATGGGAGACCTCATGAATTGCTCACAGAGGAAAAATTTGTTAAAACATTTGCTGAGGCCCCTGCTAGTGACCAACATTTGTTATGTGAACTTTATCTTCATAATGAGGCTATTCCTGAAAATAGACAGGTCAACCTTACTCCCATTGTTGGTGATGTACAAATTAGGGCATTTGTTTCATTTCTTTCCAATCAAATCACATGGCAAACTGCTTTTATTGCAAGTAGGCATAATGAGGAGAATCGCCTCCTTTGGATTAGGCCGGAACCTTCAAACCCGGCCATTTTTGTAGCAGAATATCACCGATTTTTGCAGAAGCCAGGAATGCGCCGCTACATACAACAACTGCAAGCCTCGACACTTCTAAAGTGTCAACAGTTAATCAGAGTTAAGGAAACTGCTGCCTTGAAGGCCAACACCATGTTCTGGCAATAGTCATGTAAGGAAAGACAAGAGTATCACCCTTTTAGCCCTGATAATCTTCAAGCTGCACTATCCAGGGTACCAAACTACATCAGATGCAATCGGCATTGTGGAGAGAACTAGATTGGTTATCATTTTCACTTCCCGATCTTATGGATGTCGACAGAAAAATACCAGTCTCACTAGCAATTCACTAACAGGGACGAGGCAGTAGCATGGCAGCAATTGCAGAACAATCAAGGATTCCAAGCTTCGACAGAAGCCACCTTCCCCAGTTACTGCTTGAGCAACTTGCATGCAAAGAGTCAGTACTCAGACTCTGACTCTGACTAAGAGTTGCCTGAGGACATGAAACCCTTTCAGCTGGGGGGATGTTAGGACCTCACAATGTACCATTTTTACCATACATATTGACACCACCTTACCCTTTATAACTGTATTTAAAAAGGGTCCCATTATCATTTTCATTCATTCTATCCAAAGGTATATGAAATCCTCCTCTTTACTATATATTTAATCTTTTTACATATAATTCCATATTACTCTTATATTTCATCATTAATCAAAGGTATATTGTTGCTAACACAAGTCTAAAAGATCGCAGATAATTTATGATAAGGAACGTGCTGTGCTGAAACGATCGACCGTTGCTGAAACAGTCGACTCAGTTGCTGAAACAGTCAGCGGGCATGCAAATTCCGTCACTACTCGTGATTTGCGATTTTGGAAGAGTATTTTGGGAAAAATGGAAACAAGATGAAGACAAGCAAGGACTGGTTACACGGATTATTCTGAAACCAATACTTTTTCTGCATTTGTTGTAACAATATCTTTCTATGGAAGAATAGAAGGGCCCTGTTTTAAGAAAGAAGAACAGATTTGGATAAACATAGATTTGCTCTGATGTAACTGTAATATATGTCTCCTCTTTAAAAAGAGGAGACATCATCGTTAGAAGGGGAGTTAGAGACTACAGGAGAAACATTGTTTTGAGCAGAAGGGAGCTAGACTCCATTGTAATGTATCATTCCTTTTTGATAGATGAATAAAGGTTCCTTTTGAGCGCTTCAATTTAACTCTTTCCCTGGGGAATCTTGTGAGAAGGAAAGGGTCCGCCTTCATCACAAGATTCACCCAACTGTTCCTGTAGTTTGTTGAGTTTCTTTATGATATTCGTACCTTAATTTAATTCTGTTTGCTGAAACATCAGTTGCATAGTTCTGTAGTTCATTACGCATTCTATTTCCTTTAAACGCTGCATGAGTTTGGTACATTCATTCTTAAAAGAGACAAGAGATCTTTTTCTGTTATCTGTTTGAATGTATGATTGATGTTGGGAAACAGGTGCTGAAGATTCCTGTGCAAAGGAATAGGGTCCTGTTCCCATTGATTGACTTTCTTTTTCCTACAGTGTGATTAGAAACAGGAGACAGGTGTTGAAGGTTCCTGTTCATGGGAATAGGGTCCTGTTTTCTTGAATTTATCTTTTCTACAGTGTGAGTAGTGTCAGGAAGCAGGTGCTGAAGTTCCTATTTGAAGGAATAGGGTCCTGTTCCCTGTTATGGTTGATTGGTTTCCTTTCCTGCAGAGTGATTTCCTTTCATTAGGATTCTTAAAAGACTGCAATAGAGGAATTGCTTCTACTATGACATAAGTAGACTTCAGCTTTGTTAAAACAGGGTGTGAATAATTAGATTTGTATGATTAATAATGATGTGAATTTTACTACAACATTATTTTGCTTTTGGAATTGAGCATATCCAGTGCGTGGTTCTCTTTGGAATAAACAGACCTTATCGGGTTGACAATTTATGTGGAGCTTGAATTGTTAAAACAATTAAAGCGACCAACAGATACTGCCCAGTCTAAAGAACTCTCACAACAACAAATTTCAACCACTCCACAATTCAATATTCCCCCTCTCAATGTACAACAACCATCAGTTAGAACTGAGTTAGACAAGGAATGGGAAACATTCAATGAATTGATTAATATTGAAGGATAGAACATACAAACTCTTGTACAACCAACAAAAGGTTTAATCACAGGAATAAGTGGCAATGTCACAGAAACATAACATATACCCATTACTCCCTCCTCTAAGCTTGTACTTAAAATAGAGGAAATTCCTCCTCTGGATATATTCTATAGTCCACAACATAAATCAGTAGTAAGAAAGCAAAGGAAGAAAAGGAAATTAGAAAATGTGCTCTCTACTGATGCAGAACAATTAGATGTTTTATGGAAAGATCCTACTACGGATCCAACTGAAAATCCTTTTAAATTATCTCAGATTACAGGATCTTATGCCTCCGCAACCATTGACAAATCATCTAAGGTACGGAAATTATTGAATGAAAAATAAAATCAAATACAGGTTCTGCGACAACAACTACAACAGGCCAATGCTCACAGTGAAGCACAGATACAACTTGAAAAATTACAGCAAGAATTTCAAAAAATGCAGATCGGATATCAGAAAAGTTTGGCCGAAAAAGAGAAACAAATACAGATAATGAAAGAAATGCATAAAGATGAATCCAAGCTCACAGAATTTATTACAGAATCTATTTCCTTGAATAATCAACTACTACAACAACAAGATATATTATGCCAGAAAATCTCACAGTGGAACTCTTTTTGTCAAGAAAGTGATAAAATCACTAATCATGTCATAGAATTACGACATAATTATGATTTAACTAATGAAAGAGTTACTAATTATTTGGCATGGAAAAAGACAGAGGAAGGAAAAAGAGCAGGAGCACCAATCATCAATGACAGTCATAAAGAAATGCTCTTCAATAATTGGGATGCACATATCAGAGAAGCAGAAAAAGCAGCAGAGGAAGCAAGTAAATCAGCAAATAATATTACTGATTGTGTAAATGAAAATTTTCACAAGGTTAATTTGATTTCAGAAAATATTCCGGGATACCTACCACAAGCACAACAATTGCAAACAGAGTGGAAAAAGAAAGCTGAAGAAAAGGAAAAATCAATTCAAGGATTGACAAAGTTAAATTGAGATTCTTACTGGACATGTCTGGTAAAACCACACAGTCAATGCAGTGCTCTTAATTGCATCATTAATTCTGCTGAGAAGATCGCGCCAACACTTGTCGATTCCATTTTTTCAGGACAGTTAAAATCTGAAGTCAGCCAGCCTCTTCTTCTCAAATCAATGCTAGATGCTTGCAAATTCAAAGATCAAATTCATAAGTAGTTAGTTGATAGTTTTTAATTTTAGATTTAGTTTTAGTTTTACTTTATTTTTTCCTAGAAAAAGGAGGGTCATTTAAACCGAATCCTAAATTTTTGTAATAAACTATTTTTAGATTTAATTAGTAGTATTTAAACCCTTCTCATGCATTTAGAGAAGGGTCCTGAAATTTGTCAAAAACTTGTCCTCAGAACATGCATTTCTGCACCCTCAGAGGAGGTTTTGATAAATGAATGGAATGAGATTTATTGATATCTGCATTTAATATTTGCTACTGATGTTGCACTTCTGTACTCTTAGTAGATGTTGGATTAAGAAGAGATAAATCATTATTTCTTGAAGCTCATGAGTAGAACTAGTTATAAATGGTACTTTAATCTCTTAACTATTTCTGCCCCTGTGTTAAAGTGATATTCATGTTCAGTTGTTTATGTATTAATGCTTGAATGTTTGAGTTATCATTTGGCACTTTTGTATGGTGATAGCCTCTTGTTTATGTTTAATGTAAGAATAACTTATTATGCGATATATTTTTCACAACTGTTTCGTCTAACTTTTTATACGAAGTGGTTTATCTTTATTGAATTCCTTTCTTATAATAGTTGAATGATATTTATTACCAATTGCTATTTGAAATAATTTTAGATCGCATAAAGAAAATATTACATCCCGGGTTAGTTAAGAATTAGATATTTCTGTTTAAATTATAATACAATTTGCATATGATTAGATTAGAAATATAATAAAAGCATTTCACTTAGGAACTTTAGAAAAGAAATATCAATTCTCAACACACACACACACATATATTGGGAAACTGGTCCCATTATCCCCATTCGGACCCACTACACCAAACGAAAAAGGAGCTGCTAACCAAGGTCCGGACCGAGTGGGTATCCCCCTTGTTGTAAGACCCGATTTTCGGGGCTTCAACAAGACTCTAAAGTCTTTCAATGCTTTTACCAAGGCTAAGGCTTGTTTCTCCATGATGTTACATTTGAGTGGAGCATCTCTTAAGGCCCTACTAAAAAAGGATATTGGTTGTTCTTACCCCATGATATTCTTTTGTAGTAATATTGTAGCTATTGTATGCTCAGATGCAAAAGAAAAGACATAAAAATATTTGGTAAAATCAGGACTAATAAGAACTGGTGTTTGAGTTAAAGCTTTTTTTATGAGTTCAAATGATTGTTTAGCTTGTATTGTCCATTTAACACCTATCTCTTTCTTTAGCATGTCTGTGATATTTCTCAATAGCTCAGCAAGGTTGCAGATGAACCTCCTTAAAAAATTTGTATTTCCAATGAAAGATTGTAATTCTTTGAGGTTTCTAGGATGGCTAATCTTCAATATGTCATCAATCCTTTTAGGGTCTACTTTGATTCCCTCTTCAGAGATTATGTGACCAAGAAATCTTCCCTCTTGGAGACCAAAGAGTGTCTTTTTGGGATTCGAAGATAAGCCATATTTCCTACATTTCTCAAAAACTTTTCTTAAATGAATCAAGTGTTCTTCATCAATTTTATAGAAAATAATAATGTCATCAAGATAAATGATTATAAAATAGCCTATGTATTCGAAGAAGGCTATATCCATGGCCCTTTATAAGGTGGCCCCTGCATTCATTAAACCAAATGGAATTTTGACATACATGAATGTACCCCAAGGTGTAGTAAAAGAAGTTTTATGTTGGTCTCTTGGGAGTACTAACACCTGATTGTAACTTGAGAACCCATCAAATAATGATATTCTTTTAGACCCAACCACCCTTTGGAGTATGTGATCCATTTTAGGAAAGGGGTAATTGTCTTTCAGGGAGGCTCTATTTAGATTTCTAAAGTCAATGTAGAGCCTAATTTCCCCTGTGTTTTTCCTAACAGAGACTAAGTTGGAAACCCATTCTGAATATCTGAGGGGAACTATGATCCCAGCATCATACATTTTTCTAATTTCTTTCTCAACAGAAGGCAATAAAACAGGATTTATCCTTCTGAGTTTTTTTCTAAAAGGTTTCTGATTTTCCATAAGAGGAATTTTTTATTGAATGATGCTGGTATCATATGATTTTAGATCCTTGTATCCCCATGCAAACACATCTCTAAATTCTTCGAAAAGTTTTATGTATTGTTTTTTGATATGAGCTGGGAGAGTGCTGGATAGCTTGATCATTTTGGGTTCTACTAGGCTTCCTATTTTATGTTCTTCTATGTTTGTTCCTATAGGCTCCATTCGCGGTTCTTTGGCTACATCATTAAAATCAAAAAGTTGTTCTAATGGTGTAAGACCTCTTGGAATTGTATCATTTTTACATTGTAAAAATTCTAGGTCTTTTTGGTTTGTATTATCCATTTTTCTGCTCTAAAAGGATGTTTAAAATAGTTTATATCAGTAGAAAAGGGCAGCATTGTTTTAGGGATTTGTTCTTCATTTAGACAATTTTCCTCATGGCTTGAAGTAGATGTTGGTATGGCAAAGTCATTCTTTGATTGCAGAAAATCATTTATGTGTTTTTCTCCTTCAAACACTTGCCAATAATATTCATTGTCTAGTATTGCAGGTATGTTTTTTACCTTTATATTAAATTGTTCATTTATATGTGGTATTTGGCAATTACTAGCAGCAAAGGAAAGTTCATTTTCTAGATGATTTTGAGCTCTTGGGATGAAAATGAGTTCATATTTTTCAAAAAAAATTAGGAGATCAAGGGCAACATTTCTATATTCTCTGAGTTTTGGATTTTTAGCTGAATATTCCCCTTTAATTTTTCTAATGATTAGCTCAGGATCTCCTTGGACTGATATTTTCTTAGCTCCTAAAAATTTGAGTAAGTGTAGGCCAATAAGGAGGGCTTCATATTCAGCAATGTTATTTGTGCATGGAAAATCTAGTTTATAAGAAAATCTTTTGTTTGTGTTCAGTATCCATACACCAGCCCTTGAACTTAATTTGCTACAACTGCCATCAAAGTTTATTTTCCAACGTACTTCAATCTCATTTTCATTTTCTTTTTGTTGTTCAAGGCTGCTAAAGTCTGACTTGTTCTTTTCTTGAGTTGATGGTAGATTTGACTGTTATGTTGGACTAGATTCTTATTTGTTTTCCTTTTCTTGTTGGATGATTTCATCTTCATTACACAAGATAAAGGAATCCAAGTCTTAATTAATAGAATAGACAAGAGTATTGTTGGGTCTATCTATATTGCTCACCATGTATTTCATATGAGACTCCTGGTATAGTCTTCTAGTTTTGTTAAGCACTGGGATGGTGGCATAGGCATGTCCATTTGAAGGCTCCCCTGAAGTTTGGCTCCCGATGATCTAGATAAAATCATGCCATACTTAGGGGGAATGTCAGCGAGTACTATGTCCATGATTATACCTTTAGCAGGAATCTGTGCCAAATTGACACATAAATCTTTGATTAGGCCCAAGCATTTGACCCTACTTGAATCAAAGGAATACATGTCTTTGTATGGTTTAGTAATTTCTAAGCCTAGGCTTTCCATTACTACTTTGGGTATAAGATTGTGTGAAGCACCTAAGTCTAGCATGGCATTGTGAAAGATTCTGTTATGTATATTCAAGCTAACATAGAAGGGAGGGACAACCCCTTCTTGGTATTTTCCTTCAACTTCAGGACCAAATAATAATTTTGGTTTATCATCTGACAAGTTTAAAGTATCAGTGTCACTGCCTATATTCAAAGCTTTCAAAACTTGATTTTTATAACATCCTGAGTTACTAGTTCAGCTAAGGGTATGGTGATTTTGATTTTGGCAATTTCCCCTTTAAGGCTAAAAGGAACTATTTTTCTTGACATATTTACATCTGTTTTGTCATTTCCAACTCTTTCAGAAAATCTAATTTGCTGAACTTTATTTTGAATATTATTTGGGACAGATCTGTTAGGGCCACTAGTAGAAGTACTAGGGCAGCTTTGTTCAACACTTTGCTGACTGTTTTTGTCTTTATTTAGATCATTTTTCTTGGCCATAGTGTTGGTGTTACTGGTTGTCTTCTTAGGATGATTTTCTGAAGTTTTCCTAACAACAGTACAAGTGTTTTTTTCATTAGAAATCTCTCAGCTCCCTTTGCTTCTAAGATTTTATTGTTTTTGTACCTCCATGATTGCATTTTCAAACCCCAATCTGTAATCTTCAAAATCTTCATGGTTGTTTTCAATTTTTTCTAAGGAGAATAATCCTTGTTCTTCTTCAGTGAGAAAAACAATTGTCTCACTATCAGATCCTATCAAGTTTACATGATTTTCTTCCAACCTTTCAAATTCCCTTTCTTCTTCTTGATCAACATATTTTTGTTGAAAGGGAGGCCTAATCTGTTGGTCATTGTCTCTTTTCCCATCTTGATTAGGGTCTCTTCTGAAATTTGGGTTTCTATTTCTGTTTTGGGGGTTGTTTTGGTTTTCTCTAGGAGGCACTCTATCATTCAGATTTATCTTTTCAAGCATCCTCTCCATTACCCTTACTAAGTTGCCAATTTGCATCTAGATGATGAGGTTGATGCCATTGCTTCATCCTTGTATGTAACTCTTTTTTCTTCTTCAACCTAGCTCGTTCTCAATCAGATTTTCTTCACACTTGCTGCCCTCCCCGCATATCACCTAAAGTTGAGGGTCTCTTCTTAGCCGTAGGCCATTCGTGGATCAAACCCTTTGGAATTTAGCTACGTTTGAAGGAGGTTTCATGTTCAGGAAGTGCATTATAAACACTATTGAATCTGGCAATAATCATGGACACTTTCCCCAATGTTTCCTTTGAGGTTGGTATATTCTAAAGATTTGAGAGGGTTCTTCCTAATTTCCCATTTTTTTTTACAGAATGTTTGATATAAATAAGGGAGATCATTTATGATATTAGGAGCAAACCCTTATTTCCCTTAAACTATTTCTTGACTTCTCCTCCTAAAATTTGAGTAAAAATTCTCATCTTAATGGTCTCTTCTTCTATTTACATGTAATCGAAAGCATCATTCATTTTATCTACATGCTACTGAGAAGTAGTAGGTTCATTTGTAGTAAAATGGGGAATTTTGGACTGGTAATCATTTGGTAAAGGAGCCATAGGCTGTGGTAACACTAGTGGAGCGCACTACGTCATTGGAGCGATAAAAGATATCTTTTTAACTCCTAATTACCTTCACATTAATTATCAACCCAGGGACGACTTTTTGTTTCAAGAGTGTACTCAGTCTGAGGCGGCTATTTACTCAAGAGTAATGTTTGCGAAGATGTAGTATAGAAATACAAATGCAGAAATAATAAATGCTTGAAAAGAAATCTGCTTGAAAAGAAATCTAATTACAAATGACAGAAATGTAAAGACTACACTACAGCAACCTTGCTAGACATCGATTAAGGATGCAATAGTAATAACTCTTTCCCCTAGAAATCGATGTGAGATGACCAAATCTGGGGACCTGGAATGATTAGCTCTGCCCTCTACAGTTTAGAGATCTCAAAGCAAGTGAAAACAACTCAATGAAATCTAAAACGCAAACTGGAAAGGAACATCAATCTAAAAGCAATGAACAGGAATTGAATAGCAGCGTAAAATAAATAGTGAATTCAATTCATAACCAAGCAAACTAGATTTCTACTCTTTCATCCTGTCGACAGCCACGCAACAATCAACTATCGTAATTCATAAACAAAAGGAACAACAACTGGAATTAGATACAGAAAAACAACATTTTATAACAATTGAATCATGAATCATGCTTCTTGTAAAGAATGGAATAACAATGACTCTGTATTTGATCCAATTAGAAATAACTCAATTCTTTAATTGTAATAAACGAACTTCACACAACAGAAATAAACTAATAGAAATACCAACAGCAGATCGCTCCACCAGGGCCGGGCCCTCAACCACCGGTGAAGCGTTGCTGTGCTTTACTCCAGCGCTTGAGAAATGGAACAACAATGAACTCCTTTATTAATCAGGCATTAATAATGTTTACAAACAGCTCACACTCTCTTAACAAGAGCCGATGCACAATTCTGCAAATTACAATAAGAAAAGTCTCTCCATCCTCAATCATCCCCATCTCTGATCTCTGTTTTCATTTAAATAGAGAGAGATCAGAGAGAAGTTACAAATAAAGATAAGTAAAACATGATTTACATTACAAAATTGGATTGTTTCCAACCAGTTGATAAACAAGAACAAGGCGAATTTGGCTTTGCAGCTGAGATTTGGAGGACGGCCGCAACCACAGATCTGAGAAAATCGTGCTCAAAGAACTCTGCGAATCTCTCAACACAGGCCGAATTTGGACAAACCGTTCTTTGTTAAAGTTAATTGGGTCCGTTCTGGACAAAACCCATGTTCCGGATTTTCCAGATTCGTCTTCATTTGCTCAGAATCTCAACCGCAAAACTGTCACTCCTTATCCCAGCGCATTTCTGAGTTGGCACTTTTAATGATCAAATCTTCAATCTGGAAATTATCTTGGAGGCTAAAAATGGTGAATAATGTTATAACCAACTTATTAAAACCATCATTGATAAAATAATTCATAATCATCAGTTTATTAGAAATAAAGGAAGATAAATAATATTCATCCATAAGAGCATAAATCATTTATAAAATGGATTTAAATAATAAATTATAATAAATGACGTGATGAAGAATGGTAGAAATGGGTGGAATAAGCGTTCACAAGTGATAATAATAATGGCATATTAACGGCCCAACAACAAGCATGATAGGAAATAATGGGGGATTTATAAGAGGTTGATTTACAAGAGGGAAAGTGGGCAGATTTGGAATGTTTTGAAAAATGTATGTGTGTACAGGAGGGGAAGAAACACTTGGGCTAGCAAACTGATCATGATCAGATTTGTTATGGAAGGAGCTAAAATGATGGAGAAGCTGAGAATGAGGTGGAGTAGAAGGTGAAGCTTCTCTGCTAAAGCTCTGTTGCAAATCTGTGGTTTCAAAATCGGCATGGTTTAAATTAATTTGAGACTTATTTCTAAATAGGTTCTTTGTGTGAGGTAAGTCAATGTGAGGATCTTTCAAGACTGTGAGATTTTCAGGGACAAATCTTGTTCTTGGGATGGACCTATCAGTAGTTGTTTTTCCAGATCTAGAAATTTTCCACAAAATCCTCTCTAGATTTTCAACTATGGTAGGAGGGTTAGGATCTAGATGGGATCTAGTATTGACCCTATGTGAAGCCATATTTTAGTTTCCAAAATTTAGAGAGGTTGAGGGTTTTAGGACTGTTTTTCAAAAAATTTTCTCTCACAGTGATTTATATAATAGGGGACTAGGTTTCTAAACTTCCTCAAGGTTGGTAAACATAGTTTTAAGGAAATCTGGAGATCTAGAGAAGTAATAGGCCTACTGGGGCTAGTGGAGTCGCCATATGGAAATTTTTATCTTTTCTAAAGGTAAAATGTTTTATGGTCCACCACCAATGATTTATCTAAAAACCAATCTGAAATGTTTTAGGTTTTCTGAGTTTTTTTTAGTTCTATGGTTATGAGAGTGTCATATACCTGATTCAACACTTAGCTAAGGTGGTGAAACAAACAGAGTCTACTTTATGGCTTACTAGCTGATTTCTTCAAGGTTTGATAAGGGTCTCTAAGAATCCTAAGGGTTACTGAGATTGCCACTGATTCAGACAGGTCCTATCATGATCACCATTATGTTGGTAGTGCTTGAAGAAAGCTATATTTCACTTGAATGAACACTGAGTGTCTTTTTTATGGATTTTTACTCAAAATGTCCCACCGTGATCACCAATATGTTGGAGTCCTATGATTTAGCAGATTGGCATACCAAATGACAAGGCAATGTCAAAAGCAATCTTTAGTGTTCTAGGACATAGCCTTCCTAGTCTCAGAGAGGGATCTCTCAATTTTTTGCAAAGATATGACTTGTTTTCTTGTAAAGATTGATTTTAGGCTAGTTATTAAGCATGAGTTTGTTTGATTGTTTGGTGGGACATGATGATCTAGGCAGCATAGATAGAAAAGGGAAATCTCTAAGTCATTAGGAAATGGAGTCAAGTGGAAATTGTAACAAGTTTGTAAACAAATCGGGGGTATCAGTGTGAAAATCTAACTTGGCCAATGGATCTACAAAGTCTTTCAGGTGAAATGGAATGGACATCAAGGGTTTAGAATGAAAAGTATAACTAAGGGAAATTAAGAATCCTAAATTATATGTACTTCTCAAAAAAGGGACTTAAAACATTATCTAAACTTGAAGAGGAATTCCATAGATAGGGCTAACCATAAATTCTAGAAACCACACTTCAGTAAATAAAAATTTCAAGACAACCTTTTCAAATGAAATTTAGGAGTCAAGGAAGGCTCTATTTTATCCAAAGTTTTCACTTTCAAGGATAAGAAAACATTCAAGATTCACAAATAACTGCATTCATTGAAGAGGGAACTCCAAGAAATATTTGATTACAGCTATAAAGACCTTCACAACAATTATTTGAGCAAGTACAAAGGGTATGATTGGAACAAAACATCTTTGGTAGACTTTGGAAAATGGTACTTTGAAGGGAGACTTCAGAAACAGTTTTTAAGTGGCAGCAAGTAAGCAGGGAAAACCATAAATCATTATTGAGACCAACTGTATTGAACTATTTAAGAAATAAACAAGCATAAGGGTTCAAGAGAGAAATTAAGAATTCCCTAGAATGCCTTAGCAGAGGAAAACATAAAATAGTGGAGAGTAAATAGGTCTAAGGTGCTTCTAAGAGACATTTCTTAGCCTAAACCTTTTACTCTACTGTAGTAAGAAATGATGAAACATAATGGAAAACAGGAGAAAAAATTAACAAATTAGAATACTTCACCAACGGCCAAGCTCAGGGATCCAATGATAGAGCTTTCTCTATCAACAAACAGGTCAAAAAATCCACATGTTCCAAAACATCAATTTTCTTTCAACTTCGGTAGAACTATGTATTACTTCAAAGAGTCATCAAATGCCCCCAATACAATGAGTTAGAATGTAGTATTTATGCTGCAAATGAGGAGGTGGAACTTATCTAGGGTCCAAGTGTTATTAATTACAGAGTAAATGCATCCCTTACCTAGAAAGCCATGCAAGGCATAAGGTAGGAACATGTGTGCAACTACTTTTCTGTTAATAACTCTGTCTTAACTTTCTAAGGAAAAAATAGGTGAAAGATTGACTTTAAAGGCTTTATCCTATTTTTACAATAACTGTGCTAACAGTTTAAATGTATTTCTAGCTGGGTAATAACTGCTAATTAGCTTTATGGATAGAAATTAGGCCCAATATGTCAGTTATATATTTCTGAGTAAATTACTGCTTCCGTTTGATGTATTCAAGGCTTTTTAGCCTAATATTTTCTTTAATTTCATCATATAAACTATACCTAGGCCTCATATTGCTTTTTGTTTTCATAGTTCATTATGTTGCCTTTATAACTTTTGGATTTATTTAAACCTTTGTTCATTTGTTTCAACTATCCTTTTTAAACTTTAATCATCAATCTAGGCCTTTAATCTTCTGTCTTCTCCTTTCTACTTCACTGATCTTTTGTTCTTTTTTTATTGTGTACAGGGGTTTGCTTTTGGTGCGCTGGAGGATTTTATGATTCAACTAGTGGTCATGTAACACTGATTAAACCTTTGACTCAAAAAACCCTATCCCTTTTTGTTTCAAGCCCTCATATCATCATCCTGGGGCCTCAATCACTATCTTGACTGTGGGATGGCCCCTTGGGCTCGAGGCGCCATCAAACCTGCACAAACAAAACAAATCGTTAATTAAATCCTTCGTTTTTTCGGCTTTACTGCATTTCAGATTTCAGGAGGCATCGAAGGAGCATTTGCAAAGGCAGAGGATGAGCAGTGGAAGGTTTCCAGAGGTATAAATAGGCAGAAGGAGGAAAAAGGTTTAAATTATGGCGCGAAGAAAAATGAGCGGTTTTGCGAAAACCAGAGCGGTTTTCACGCTGCATATGGGCAGTAAGCGGTTTTAGCCCAAATGAACGCAATTCCACATGATGGTCGCCATGTGTTTGGGCCAATACTGCCTGTTTCGTGCTGAAATGGGCTGTTAAATCCTGACGTAAGATTTCGCGCAATATTGAATCTGCGCCGTCGGATCTGGGGGAGACAGATCAACGACGCAGAACGGGCGCAAACAGGAGTAAGATGATCCGGCGAGGAGAATGGTGGAAGACAAGTGGCATATGGGGACTAGGTGATGGTGGAATAGTGGGTGGTGGGACCGGCAGTGACGTGGGTGCTTTGTCTGGTAGCGAAAATGTCATTTGGGGGAGGTTTAAAGACTCGGGATTAACTATGACCGTTAGATTGATAAGATCAACGGTGTAGATGTGTTCGAAGGATGAGTGAGTAATGGATAGTCAGGAGAAAAGATGAGGGGAGGGGGATAAATAACTGTTAGATAAGAGGGGATCAATGGTTGAGATGGATTCGGGATAAAACAAAGCGCGAAATGAAAATAGGAGGTGAAGGGGACTTAATCGAGCAGAGATGCGGTCCTGTGGAGGAAGAATGGGACCAGGGTTAAGATGAAAAGGGTTGAGGCTTTTAGCGGATGATTGTAGGCCTTAGGTCATATGAGGAAGGAGCGGGGAGCTTAAGACCAAGGGGCTTAAGGTTTTATGCTACAAATGATCAGATTTAGGACTAAAAACAGGGGGTTTTAGCCTTTTTTGAAGGTTCTGATAGGGTAAAAAGAGGTTTTTAAACCATTATAAAGTGGTTTTAATGGTTTTAAAAGGTTTTTTAGAGAGAATTAAGGATCAATGTAAGGAATATGGGCTTTTTAGAGGGAAAATACTGATAAATAATGGGAATAGGAGTGATAAGATGAGGGGATGAAATGTAGGTAAAAATGGTGGGGATAATCTGAAACAAGCTTTCTTCTAAGTCATAAAGGTGATCTTTTTAGAAGGCATAAATGAAGGTTTTAGTGAACTGATAGAATTAGGATAATGAAGGCCGTGAGATTTCTAGAACTAGCAATGTTTCTGCAATATTGTTTCTAGAAATCTCATTTTTTCAACTTAGTCATCTTTGGACAAGATCAAATTATTGATGACTAACACTAGGACGGGGTTTATTCTTCTCGATTTCTACTTGAATGGTTTCTGGTTTTCCTTGAGAGGAATCTTATGTTGAATAATTTTTGTTTCATAGGACTTCAAGTCCTCATAACCCCATGCAAACACATCTTTAAATTCTTTGAGAAACTCAATATATTTCAGTTTTATGTGAGGTAGCAGAGTTTTGGATAGCTTGAAAATTTTGGGTTCTTTTACACTGCCTATGTTGCATTCTTCCACATCAGTTTCGGTGAATTCCATTTTTGGCTTCCTAGCAACATCATTGAAATCAAAAAGCTCTTCTAAGGGGCCAAGACCTCTTGGCAATGAATTATCTTTTCATTGATGTACCTCAAGGTCTTTTTGATCTAAATCTTCAAACAATTCTACTTGAAGAGGATGTTCTAGCATATTTATATCAGTAGTACAAGGCAACTCTATTTTTGTGGGTTTTTTCTTCAGCAAAACAATCCTATTGATGGTTTAAGTTTGACTTTGACATTTCAAACTTGGTTTTGGGCTGCAAGAAGTCTTCAATCTGTTTGTCATTTTCAAATAATTGCCAATAATCTATGTTATCAAGGCTGCTGGTCAACACTTGACCTATATTGTGTATTGTTCATTGGTATGAGGTATTTGGCAAGTGCTGGCAGCAAAGGAAAGTTCATTGGCAAGGCTATTTTGAGCTCTAGGGATAGAGGTAAGTTCATACTTCTCAAAAAATTTCAGGAGGTTTAAGGCAGCATTCCTATATTCTCTTAGCCTAGGAATTTTGGTTGAATACTCTCCTTTGATTTGCTTAATGATTAGCGCGGAATCTCCTTGAACAGAAATATTGTTAGCTCCTATGTTTTTTAGCAAATGTAAACCAAGGAGAAGAGCCTCATACTCTACAATATTATTTGTACATTGAAAATATAGTTTTTATGAGTGACCGTCATTGGTGTTGTGTATCCAAACACCTACTCCTGAACCATTTTTGCCACAAGAGCCATCAAAGTTCATGTTCCAAAGTGTTTCAAGTTCAGATTTGCCATTATGTTGTTGTTTAGAGCTGCTAGAGTTTTGGTTGTCATGTTCTTCATTTCGTGTTTGGTTTTACTGTTCTGGTAGGCCTATCTCTTTCTCATTTTCATTTACTTTTTCATTAATGTCATCTTCATTGTACAATATAAATGAGTCAAGGTCTGAATCGATATAATAGAGAGGGGTGTTGTTTGGCCTATCTTGGATGATAACCATGAATTTCATGTGAGACTCCCTGTTAGCGCTCAAATCTACCTCAGGCTGAAATGAAGTAAACTCAAGGCTACATCAAACCACACTCAGCCTCGTAGCTAGCCCTACGAGGACAGGAGAGGGCTCTCTCCGTCAATCTCGGTAAAATGAGCAATAGGATGCGAGATGACTTACAATAGGAACTGATTTTAGGCTAGTAAAGAGATAGGTATGTTTGATTTTTTTGGTTTTTTGGTTTTTCGCTGGAGAAATGGGAAAACAGATTTTGGGTCCGGGGATAAGGTCAGACCTTTGCAGATTTCGAATTGGGGCGAGGTAGGTGACGGTCTTGATGCTTTTGATTGGATATATGAACAGATTAGACCGACGAGGAGCTGAAGAGGGCAAAGAAGAACTTGGATCCTCTCCAAACAGTTGAAAACATATAGAACTAACTGAATTCAAAAGGTAGAGCACGCAAAGCAATGGATTCAACCTCACTTACTCATTCAATTTAGTTGGAAAGCATATGAAAGGATGGCTACATTATACAAAAACTTATAGTAAAAAAGAAACACCATCAAGAACGAGAACACCACAAGGATCTAACAAAGATATCCTTAAAAACCCCTGATCTTTCATAGCGAAAATATGAAAAATATGTACAATGATATCAAAGTATCCCAGAATCCAACTTTGTCGAATGCCTCGAAATTACAATATATATAGATCACGACCCACTTACCTTTCCCCACCTCTAGGGATTAGGAATTCCCTCTTCGGGGATCAGTTTCAACCAATTCTAATCATGGAACTACAATCTAGGCAGCTAACAACTTGCCTCTAAAAGAGTGGAAACTGATCCATTACATGATTTTTTACCCCTTTGAGAGTGAATCTTCTAGAACAAATAAAAGTAAGCCAAAGTTACATGTCAAACATGAATTTACATCATAAAAACCCAAAAATTCCATCCACAAGCAAAACTGGTCCATAATAGGCGAAAATCTGAGCTGGCAGCTGAAAATTCAGGAAAAAATTTAAGTGGGTCGCTCTTGAGCCGAGTGGGTCGCTCATGTTCCAGCCTGATTTTGAGGTACTTTCTGACATCCAAATTGAGCTCATGATAGCTCGTTGGAAAGCCCTGGATGTCTACTTTCCAACCCAAGTCGAATTTCTAAATTTGGAGCTCATTTCCCCCTCCAAAACCGCATTCTCCCAGAGGTACTTCCTGCTGGTGCAAAAGGTGGCAGCAAGGTGGTTTTCATGGTGTTTTTGAGCTTTTTGACTACCCAGATTTTGATGAAATGCTAAGTTGACTTCAGAGGATGCATAACTAACCATGAAAAATCCAAAACTGTAAAAATTTCCTCCAGCAAGTGTCCCAAAAAAAAGTGAGCGCACGAGCGCGCGACCCGCTTAACTGCAAAACCTGTCTTTTGACCCAAAAATTTGAAAATGAAAAAATTTTCTCCGAATTTGCCCAAATTCGGAGCGGAGGTCCTCCATCATGTGTCCTACCCAGTCTATGAAGCCTCGGCCAAAATCCGAAGTAGATTAGGCCTTTTCCGCCGTCTAAGTGCCTTGCGCAACCTCCTCTTCATGATCTTCATTCTCGCTTTGCAGACATGCATGCGAGCCCAATAATGGCCTTTCATGTGGCGAAGCATGTCTTTGTCTCGATTGGCCTTCGCCAAAAACTTTTCCAAATGGATGTTCACACGTGTGAGTACAGTATCTCTGTCAGTTGGTGTCATGTCACCGGGTCTCTTTCGATTCCACTGTCTGTCCTCATGGATTTGGCGCACCTCATAAAATGTGAGCTCATCCTCAAGCTGTTTATTGCGCTGCTCCAAATAGTTAATCACCCATTGAGCCTTCTGCAATTGATCTTTCAGCTGGTCATTCTCGGCCCTTTGCTCTTGGATGACTTCCCTCAGTTTCGAGCTGGGAGAGCCCGCATCAATATCAATGACTGTGAAATCTGTGTCCCGGCCTCATGATGGGCCCTCATCATGCATGGGCCTCTTGCCCCTGTCCTGTACCTGTACCTGCGCTGAAGAAGAAGGTGAGACCCCTTCCACATCATGTGGAGATAATACTCGCTCTGCTGATGATGTCGGCAAGACCCCTTCCACCTTACGTGGAGATAATACTCGCCGTGTCGCTGCAAATAAGGCCCTGTGGCCTCGCTGATATGTCTGAACCAAAGGAGTGCTGATATGCTCAACCTCAAGCATGTCTGGATGGTGTGAAGGCTCTCCTGCATCATGAACTGTCTCGAGAAGCGGCTGTGGCACTCTGAAAAAGTCTCTAGAAATGAAATCCTCCCAAGTGATGCCCTGCTCCGCCAACTGATGCGACACCATGATCTTGATCAAAGCGAAATGGTATATACTCCTGTACTGCTGCACTGGGCTCGTCTTCTTCTGCACAAATATCACCATCCTCTCTATGTTGTGGTATATGAAATACGGAATATTCATCATACGTACCCTTGTGAAGTGCATCAACAAACGAATATGGTACGCGAAAAGACGAGCATACCTGCCCTCACAACTAAAATACTGAATGATGAGCTTCATCATCGGTGCATACTCATCTCTCAAGAATCTGAATGGAAAAACTCTGCTCAAGTAACCCATATATCCAGTTTTAATGTATGGCTCATAAGGGAATTTCTCTAAATGCTGACGCTTGTTCCATTCCTCGCCCATGTTTGGTATGCCAGTGGCTTGAGCAATAGTCAAGGGTGACAAAATGAAATCAACCCCGGCAAGATTTACCCGGCCATCCCGTAAATGTAGAACAAACAGACGGGCCAATTCACGATGAGGCCGGGTTTGTGCAATCATATCACAAAATCTGAAACATGACAAGTATCGAAAACAATCCATTGCTAACGGACATGCCTGCAACCAAGCCAAAGAAGTAGGCTCCTCTCTGCGATGATTACCACTTCTGTTATCTCTATGAGACCCCCGTGGCACATTACCTTCAGTCACCAAATCACTGCCTGACCCTTGCTCATACTCTGACTCTGTCTCTGACATGGCTCTGAACAAGCTATTGGCACTATGTATACTGATATAAAAGCAGTGAAAACAAAGTTATGATGTGTGTTTCAACACCCAACAAATATCCCCACCGTCAAAACACCATGAGGAAACCAACAATGATAATATCTCTGTTTTAAGTGGATTGGAAAAGAGGCACAGTCTCTGTTTTAAATGCAAGTGAAACTTGACCAAAGGGAGCAGGCAACCTTCAGAATATTGAGCAAATCTTGTTAAAGGGAGCACGACATCATATGAATGTGTTTGTCTATGAGCAATAACAACAGAGTTATAAGTGTCAATGGGAAGTGAAACAGAGTTATGAGAATGTTTTTATCATTGGGCAGTGAGACACAATATAACCATGGTCACCATGGAACAAAAGTCTTGAACATGGTAACGTAATAACAATGACCACAATGGTATAATGAGTATGAGAATAATGGGGGTTTTGATAATATATGCAAGGGTGGATATATCACTGATATAAAATAGGAGAAAAACTCATGCAACCATCCATATTCATTTAAAAACCCTGAAGAACAATACTGCCATGACTGTAAGGTTTAAATCCTCCATTTCAAGTGTTTGAAATCATCAATGATGCCACCAACACATTAAAAACCATTGAGCAATTGTTAAAAACCTGTTTGAAGGCCGTTGGGGGCGATCCCAAACGAGACTGGGCGCTCAAAACGATTTTCCGGACTTCTGTTGGAGAGTGGGTCGCTCGGCCCAGGTGGGTTGCTCACGTTGTAACTTTACACTGCGAAAATCACCCAAGTGGGTCGCTCTGCCCAGGTGGGTCGCTCGCGCCCAAGTGGGTCGCTCGAGCTCCAAAACCCTGTCAACGATGTTTCAAAACTTGAATTCGGCCCTCCAACTCCAAAACTCGATTTGTATGCTGTAGATTGGTGAAAATGAAATTTGTTTGGCTTTTATATATGATGCAAATATCTTCCACAATCAGATTTGATTCAAATCTAATTGATAACCCATATTACAATGTTTTTGTAATTTCACATTTGGCTTTTTAATACAATCTCCTTTTGGCTTTTCTGAGCTCAGATTTGATGATTTTGTTGTCTTCTTGCAGGGGTATGGCTATTTAGCTAAGGAAAAGACCAGAGGTCTGCTTTGACATTTTTCTTCTTGGTGGAATAAGTACAATTTATTACAAAAATAATAATGAACAATTTCTAGTTCCAAAACAGAGTTTTGGACTAGAAATGTTTTTAAAATGCTGATAATAATAAAACAAAAAATCAAAATATGCGGAACCTTCCTCATCCTGCAGGCTTTATGAATGGTATACAAATGACTCAAAAACCCTAGACACTAGGACCAAAGACCCTTATTGACATTTTAATGACCAAAAATAAAATGACAATGACTTTGAGTGATTTTTGAGGAAATTTTTAAAATAGCACTGCAGGTGTAAACATGAGGAAACATAAGACAACAGACCCCTTCGTCAGTCCATGGCATGCTCCTAGCGAAATGCAACAAAGTGGAACAAGCGATACACCTAAGAATGAATATGCAAAAGACGAAATGATCACTGACGGAGGGCTGTAAGGACCGACTCTAACATTGGCTCCAATGGGGATGGTGGCTCCATGGAGATGCCAAGAACGGCAGATCTCTGGGGGAGTCAGACAGTGCCTTTCATCCATTGGGCGATGGAATCATTATTTCAACTGATAAAACAAACTTTGGACAATTTTATTGACTGCAGATTTGACTAACGATGGACTGCAATTGGACCAAAACTGACATGACCCAAACTGACATGACTTTAAAACTAGAAGACTGATAAAACTAACTTGACAATTTCAAACCAACAAACCTCTATCTCCAGAATTATAGCCTTCGCTCCGGGCCCCAGACTGAGAATGAGAGATCAGTGCACACTTGCAACGAAACAAAAGTAAAATGATATATACAATGACAATGAGATCAGCAGCAAGTACTAAAAAATAATAGCGCTTCAGCAACCGACCATTGATCGGTCCTCCAGGACAATCATCTCCATTCATTTCTTTGAGAAGAAATGCATTCTGACCCCGATACGCTGCAATCTTAAAAGGACCCTTCCACAGATTTTCAAATTTGCCGTGTTTTCCCTTATCTTCATTCCGAGCATCCCATTTCAAAACTACCTCATCCAACTGAAACTTATCTGCTTTCGCCTTTTTGTCGTAGATCTTCTTTATGCGCTCCTGCAATTTGAAAGTATTTTGAAATACCTCCTCTCGTGTTTGCTGTAAATGAATCATCTGATTAATCCTCCGCTGCATAGAATCTTCCTCACTCCCAGCTTCCTGAAGCAATTTGACCACCGGGACAGCAAGTGAAGTAGGAAAAACTGTATCCGTCCCATACACCAACTCGAAAGGAGACATGCCAATAGACTTTTTCTGACTTACCCTATCCGCCCATAATGCATTCACTAACTTCTTGTGCCAGGCCTTTTTGTTGATTTCCAGCAATTTCTTAATGATATTCACCAAGGATTTATTTGAAGATTCCGCCAAGCCATTTCCTTGCGGATGGTAGGCGGTCGAATGTCCCAAGGTAATATTGTACTTAAAGCAAAAATCAACCATCCTCTTAGACTTAAAAGCTGCTGCATTATCTGTGATTATTTTACTAGGACACCCAAAGCGTGACAAAATATTGTTTTCAAGGAAAGAGATAATTACCGCATCAGTGGCCTGTCGAGTGGGAATCGCCTCAATCCACTTCGTGAAGTAGTCTGTAGCTGTCAAGATCCATCTATGCTGTCCAGAAGATGCTGGGTGGATTTCCCCGATAAAATCCAATCCCCACTGCTGGAATGGTGCACTAACTTCAATTGGTTTTAGAGGCAAAGGCTGTAGTTTCTGCTTCCCTTCGAAAATTTGACAATCATGACAATTTTTAACAGCCTTAAACACATCAGAAAACAAAGAAGGCCAATAATACCCTGCCCTTAGAATCTTATTCGCTGTAGTATTCCAAAACAAATGACCTCCACAGTCACCTTTGTGAAAATCCTCCAAAACTCTTTGAGCTTCCTCCTCTACCAAACAATTCAACAACATACCTCCAGGGTCTTTCCAATATAATGCAGAATTCAGAATGCAGAATTTAGCAGCTCTTAACTTCAATGTTCTACTCTTATTCCTAGGCATCCCGGGTGGTGTAGACAAATTCTGAAGCACGTATAAAATGTCAGCATACCAAGGGGAAGAAACAAAAATATCGGATACCTGAACTGACGTACTTTCCTCATCTTCATCAGACATGGCAGCAATCAAATTTATGTCTAGAGCATGCAGATTTGTTTCAGCCATGAGCTTGGCGAGTCCTTGTCCTTTGATCAGCTTGGTTGGTTTAATTTCCACATCGTATTCTAACAACGCAGTGATCCACTTACCCCTTCTTCCCTCTGGATCTGCCTGTACCAAAACATCTTTAACTGCTGCGTTAGGAACATATGCTATAATATGGGAATGAAATATGTACACACGGAAGTCTTTCAAAGCCTTTACAAGCGCAAGTGCTTGTTTCTCAATAATATTGTACTTCAATGCTCCATCCCTTATGATCCGACTGAAGAAAGCAATGGGCTTCTCAACTCCGTCCCTTTTTTGCATCAAAACAGCTGCCAATGTGTGCTCAGAAGCAAAAGAAAATAAAATGAAGTCCTGTGTGTAATCCGGGCTGATTAAAATAGGGGCTGAGGAAAGAGCTATCTTTACCAAATTAAATGACTTCACTGCCCCTTCTGTCCATTTTACCTGACTGTCCTTTTTCAGCATGTTCGTGATTTCTCTAAGGTGCTCTGCAAGATTTGGAATGAAACGACGCAGAAAATTCATTTTACCATTAAATGATTGTATTTCTTTCTTGTTCCGGGGCTGTTCAATCTGTTGTATGGCTTCAACACGTGCAGGATCAACTCGGATGCCATCTTTCGATATGATGTGGCCAAGGAGCTTTCCTTCATCCATGGCGAAAAGGCTCTTTTTCGGATTCAGCGAAATGCCATATTTTCTGCACTTCTGGAAAACAATTTTCAAATGATATAAATGTTCCTCATCAGAATTGGAAAACACAGTTAGATCATCAAGGTAAATAACCAAAAACACATCTTTCTCATTGGCAAAAGCCATGTCCATTGCACGCTGAAAATTAGCGCCTGCATTCTTTAAACCAAACGGCATCTTTGCATAATGAAATGTTCCCCAAGGAGTGGTGAACGCAGTCTTGTCACGATCATCTTCCTGCACTAAAATCTGATTATAACCTGAGTATCCGTCGAGTAATGACATCCTTGATGCTCCAACTACTCGCTGCAATATATGATCCATTTTTGGCAGCGGATAATTATCCTTTAATGATACCTTATTCAGATTTCTGAAGTCAATACATAAACGAATCTCACCTGTCTTCTTTCTCACGGGCACCAAGTTTGATATCCAATCTGAAAATCGAATAGGTACAATGATTCCTGACTTATACGACCTATTTAACTCTTTTTCGATTGATGGTAGCAGCTTTGGATTGATCCTCCTCAACTTTTGACGAAAAGGCTTCTGATTTGGTTTGATGGGGATAGTATGCTGAATGATGTTGGTATCATATGTTTTAAGATCTGAATAATCCCACTCAAATGCATCAGAAAATGAAGACAACAATTTCACATATTCTGCCTTTACCTTTGGTGACAATGACTTTGACAATTTTACCATCTTGGGATTCTCAGCTGTCCCAATATTTACCTCTTCGACACCCTTTTATGTTGGCCTCAATGTAGGTTTGCGGGCTACATCATCTTGATCAAACAACTCCTCCAAAGGAATCAATCCCTTAGGAATGATGTTATCTTTAAGTTGTAGCACTTCCATTTGGTTTATTTGTATGTCATCACTACCATCATCAAATTCTGTATCTATAGAGGTATCTTTAAACTTACCCTTGTTCTGCAGAAATTCACTAATCTCCTCATCATCTTCAAAGACTTGCCAACATCGCTGATTGTCTGGAACGGTGGGCCGGTGTTTCACATGTATCTCGAACTTGTTGCTGGAATTCATTGGAATCTTAAGATTGCTTGCTGCCTTAGCAAGTCCATCAGCAACACCATTTTGTATGCGGGGCACACATGTCAAAGTATGATCAGAAAATAACTTCAGAATGTCCAAAA
The DNA here is from genome assembly GCA_034641835.2 of Pinus albicaulis. Classification (NCBI taxonomy): domain Eukaryota; kingdom Viridiplantae; phylum Streptophyta; class Pinopsida; order Pinales; family Pinaceae; genus Pinus; species Pinus albicaulis. Next base: position 187,804 of record JAXQQM020059668.1, on the reverse strand, counting down.
CTGCATTTTGGTAAGCCCTCATACGAGGATGCTTAGCCTGAAACTCACCTTTAACTTGCTTTATCACTAATTCTGAATCACCATATACTGCAATCCTCTTCGCATTCAGCTTCTTAAGAATCTTAAGGCCAGCAATAAGAGCCTCATATTCCGCTTCATTATTAGAACAGTCAAATGCAAGCTTATAAGAACACACTCTCACATTGCTCGGAACTCTATCAGGAGCGGAAAATGGACTACGAATCCACACACCAATCCCAGCACCATCGCTGCCCACTGCGCCATCAAAATCCATGGTCCAAAGACCATCTTCATCGTCCTCTAAATGTTGAAACTGTACCGGCTCTGTTTTTCCTATTTGCTGCCCATTGTCTTCAGCTGATTGCTCCATAACAACTTGTTTTTCTCTTCTTTCTTTTTGCAAAACTTCTCTAAAATTCTCATTAATTTATGGTATGTCTTCTGCCTGAACTAATTGACTTTCTATATCATTAAAACTATCATCAAGCAACACAAACGACTCTAAATCAGTATGTACATAATTCACAGGATGATTGATTGGCTTCTCTTTGCTAGTTATCATGTATTTCATCTTCTGCTCTCGATATAACTTTCTCATTTGACCGAAGACTGGAATTGTAGCATAAGAGAAATATAACTGAAGTGTACCTTTCAACTTTTCCCCCCAAGATCTTGCAAGAAGCATTCTGAACCGTGGAGGAATGTCGGCAACCACCACATCCATCAAAACATTCTTCGCTGGGATTTGATCTAAGCTTACCACCAAATCTTTGATGAGTCCTATACACTTTACCCGACTGGAATCAAATGAATACAAATCATGATACTCTCTTGTAATGTATAATCCCAACTTTTCCATGATCGCCTTTGGCATCAAATTGTGTGAAGCACCTGAATCGAGCATAGCATTGTGCAATATATATTCGTGCAACCTCAAACTATGTAAAAAGGAGGAACATTACTGTCAGGAGACTCACCATTTAATGCAGGCCCAAAAATCAATTCCGGCTGATCATCCTCAACATTTACTGTGTCAATCATTGGATCAAAGTTCAGAATTTTGGAGACTTGACTACGGTAGCTGCTGTTCTTCATAATTTCCGTCAAAGGAATAGATATTTTCAGTTTGGAAATTTCATTTTCCAAACTAAATGCTGAAACTTTCTCAACCTCTTTGACTGGAATTTCCTTCTTTTCAGTTTTGTCTTTCACTATGTTTGACTGATTTACCTTCTCTGCTGATGATACTTTACTAGCTGCAGGGTCAATTGTTTCTTTTCCTCTTTTCTGTGGTATCGGTGAATCTGCTTTTGGTGCTGAAGCTTCTTTTCTTTTCTGAATGGGATTTATGGGCACATCTTGATTTCTCAATGAATATTGTTTCTGCTGGGCAGTCAATGCATTCATATATCCTCTTTGGTATTCATCCGACTCTTCCTCTAAATCTGCATCATTTGTTAGGATGAAATCCTCATCTTTCTGAACAACTGAACTTTCTCCATACTCTTCATCCTCAGTGATATAGATAGGCAAATCATCGGGAGTGAAAAAATGATTTTACTCACCTGATACATCATCATCATCATCAGAATCATGACTCACAAAATTCTGCAAAAGAGGTGTCTTAATCTGCTGTTGGGCTGCTGGCTCTTGAGCTCTTTGTTCGCGCTGCTTAATTCTGAATTGTGGCTGCTGCTGGCCACGGAAATTTGGATTTCGAAACTGTGTTTCTGATTTGTCGAGATTCATTCTCTTTAAAACCTTTTCCACCTCACGAGTCAAGTGCTGTTCTGATATAGATGTGGAAGGCTCTTCCTTTATTGTCACTCTTTTCTCTGCTTTCAACCGTGCTCTTTTATCATTCAGATTTGCCTCAACACTAACAACGACCTTCTGCATATCTTCTAAAGTAGGTGGATCTCTATCACGAAGGGAATAAGCCATCTCCGGATCAAAGCCATCCGGGAATTTAAGGAGAGCAGACTTTTTAGACGGTCTCAAGTCATCTGGAATAGCATTATACACTGTATTGAATCTAATGATATAATCCTGAACAGACTCACCCGGATTACGTTTGAGGTTTGTGTATTCTGAAGTAATCTGCAGCGGATCCTTCTTCATCTCCCATCGATCTAAAAACTGCCTCTGGAGTTCCGCCAATGTAGTGATGCTTCTTTGCGGCAAGGCTCTAAACCATTTTCTTACCTCTCCTCCAAAGGTTTGCACAAAAAGCCTCATACTCACATTCTCTTCATCAATCTCGAAACGATCAAAGAAATCTGCCATATTGTCTACATGCTGTTGTGCAGGAAGACTCTGTGGAGTGCCATCAAATGTTGGGATCTTGCTCTGATAATCTGCGGGCATATCATTCAACTGGTGTGGTAACACAAGAGGTGTAAAACGAGCAGCCATAGCTCTTGGTGGATTGATGACAATCTGCTGTCGAGGAGACACAGGAGGACTAGGAGCAGTAGGTCTGCGAGATGTATTCAGTGGAGACGGAGGAGAAATTACTATTGATTGCTGATCAGAAAGCTCAGGCTGAACCGGAATGGTAGGGATAAAGGGAGGCTCAGAAGGGATCCGTGAACTCGATGCAATTTCAGATGGTTCAAGAATTTGTGAAGCAGATTCGGTGATTTCAGGAGTATTGGTATCCACAATGGAACTTTGCAATTGTCTATCCAGGTAATGTGAAACAAATCTATATTGCAAATCTTCAGTAAACAATGGATCTGGAACTAATCTTGACAATTCAGTTTCGGAAAAATTTACAAACAAGGATGTTTCAAACTGTGCATCAAAAGGGATTTCATCAACATATATGATTTTCACAAGACAGGATGCAGATCGGGTAAGCAATCTGGAACTCCCAAAACTCACTTGACTTTCTCTTTCGGAACTTTCTTGAATTCCTTGTTTTCTAAGGGTCCTCGGAATCAGATTTGGATTTTCAAATATTGTTGGTGGATCAGGGTCGGGATTTGCCCTAGTATTCCTTCTTGAAGCCAGTGTATTGATCTTCTCGGGATAAATTTCAAGGAACACAGTCAATTATTTTCAGCCTTTCGACTTCTAGACTCAATCATCCAAAGGGTCTAGAACGAATAAGTATACTGGGGTGATTTACAGATCAAGTACTGCACACACAAGCTTACCGGAGATCGACTGAAGCAGCGTTTATCTACTTCCGCTTATGCATAACAAAAGCGTTTCGAAAGCTACCTGGCGTGACTTCAGACTCCGTCTAAGACTCATGGAACAAACACATAAAAGAAAACCATTGAGATCTTCCCCAGTATGGTCGCCACTATGTTAGCACTCAAATCTACCTCGGGCTGAAATGAAGTAAAACTCAAGGCTACATCAAACCACGCTCAGCCTCGTAGCTAGCCCTACGAGGACAGGAGAGGGCTCTCTCCATCAATCTCGAGAAAATGAGCAATAGGATGCGAGATGACTTACAATAAGAACTGATTTTAGGCTAGTAAAGAGATAGGTATGTTTGATTTTTTGGTTTTTGGGTTTTCGCTGGAGAAATGGGAAAACAGATTTTGGGTTCGGGGATAAGGTCAGACCTTTGCAGATTTCGAGTTGGGGCGAGGTAGGTGACGATCTAGATGCTTTTGATTGAATACATGGACAGATCAGACCGACGAGGAGCTGAAGAGGGAAAAGAAGAACTTGGATCCTCTCCAAACAGCTGAAAACATATAGAACTAACTGAATTCAAAGGTAGAGCACTGTAAACAATGGATTCAACCTCACTTACTCATTCAATTTAGTTCAGAAGAATATGAAAGGATGGCATACATTAAACATGAAGAAACTTACAGTAAACAAAGAGGAAACACCATCAAGAACAGAACACCACAAGGATCCCAACAAGTGCCGCAAAACCCCTGATCTTTCCTTAGCCAAAATATGAAAAATATGTACAATGATATCAAAAGTATCCCAAGAGTCCAACTTGTAGAATGCCTCAGAAATTACAATATATAGATCACTCTAACACCTTTCCCCACCTCTAGGGGTCGAATTCCCTCTTCAGGGATCAGTTTCAACCAATTCTAATCATGGAACTACAATCTAGGCAGCTAACAACTTGCCTCTAAAAGAGTGGAAACTGATCCATTACATGATTTTTTACCCCTTTGAGAGTCAATCTTCTAGAATAGATAAAAATAAGCCAAAGTTACATGTCAAACATGAATTTACATCATAAAAACCCAAAAATTCTATCCACAAGAAAAACTGGTCCATACTAGGCGAAAAACTGAGCTGGCAGCTGAAAATTCAGGAAAAAATTCAAGTGGGTCGCTCTTGAGCCGAGTGGGTCGCTCATCTTCCAGCCTGAATTTGAGGTACTTCCCGGCATCCAAATTGAGATCATGATAGCTCGTTGGAAAGCCCTAGATGTTGACTATCCAACGCAAGTGGAATTTATTAATTTGGAGCTCATTTGACCCTCCAAAACCTCATTCTCCCAGAAGTACTCCCTGCTGGTGCAAAAGGTGGCAGCAAGGTGGTTTTCATGGTGTTTTTGATCTTTTTGACCATCCAGATTTTGATGAAATGCTAAGTTGACTTCAGAGGATGCATAAATAACCATGAAAAATCCAAAAATGTAAAAATTTCCTCCAGCAAGTGTCCCAAAAAAAAGTGAGCGCACGAGCGCGCGACCCGCTTAACTGCAAAACCTGTCTTTTGACCCAAAAATTTGAAAATGACAAAATTTTCTCCGAATTTGCCCAAATTCGGAGCGGAGGTCCTCCATCATGTGTCCTACCCAGTCAATGAAGCCTCGGCCAAAATCCGAAGTGGATTAGGCCTTTTCCGCCGTCTAAGTGCCTTGTGCAACCTCCTCTTCATGATCTTCATTCTCGCTTTGCAGACATGCATGCGAGCCCAATAATGGCCTTTCATGTGGCGAAGCATGTCTTTGTCTCGATTGGCCTTCACCAACAACTTTTCCAAATGGATGTTCACACGTGTGAGTACAGTATCTCTGTCAGTTGGTGTCATGTCACCGGGTCTCTTTCGATTCCACTGTCTGTCCTCACGGATTTGGCGCACCTCATAAAATGTGAGATCATCCTCAAGCTGTTTATTGCGCTGCTCCAAATAGTTAATCACCCATTGAGCCTTCTGCAATTGATATTTCAGCTGGTCATTCTCGGCCCTTTGCTCCTGGATGACTTCCCTCAGTTTCGATCTGGGAGAGCCCGCATCAATATCAATGACTGTGAAATCTGTGTCCCGGCCTCCTGATGGGCCCTCATCATGCATGGGCCTCACACACTATCTGTACCTTTTTGCGGCGGAGGAGGGACGGGACACTTCCCCATCATGTGGAGATAATACTCGCTCGCGTGGGCGGCAAGACCCCTTCCACCCAAGTGGAGATATACTCGCAGGTGGCCTGTTGCCAAATAGGCCACCAGCAAAACAACGATATGTCGAACCAAGGGGAGTGCGGTATTCTCAACCTCAAGCATGTCGAGGTAGAAAGTTGTGAAGGCTCTCTGCATCATGGCTTGTCTCGAGAAGCGGTGGCACTGCGAAAAGTGTAAGTAAGAAATCCTCAGTGAACACCTGCTAAAAAGCGAGGCCCGATGCGACACCCGCAGTCTTGATCAGCGTCGGTATATGCTCTGTCTTGCTGCCTTTGGGCTCGTCTTCTTCTGCACAAATGTAACCATCTTCTCTATGTTGCGGTATATGGAATAAGGAATATTCATCATACGCACCCTTGTGAAGTGCATCAGCAAACGAACATGATATGAGAAAAGACGAGCATACCTGCCCTCACAACTAAAATACTGAATGATGAGCCTCATGAGTGGTGCATACTCATCTCTCAAGAATCTGAATGGAAAAACTCTGCTCAAGTAACCCATATATCCAGTTTTAATGTATGGCTCATAGTGGAATTTCTCTAAATGATGACGCTTGTTCCATTCCTTGCCCATGTTTGGTATGCCAGTGGCTTGAGCAATAGTCAAGGGTGACAAAATGAAATCAACCCCGACAAGATTTACCCGGCCATCCTGTAAATGTAGAACAAACAGACGGGCCAATTCCTGAGAAGGGCAGGGTTTGTTCGTCAGCTCCTGAAATCTGAAACATGACAAGTATCCGAAAACAATCCACGGCTTGCTAACGGACATGCACACAACCGAGCCAAAGCGTAGAGGCTCCTCTCTGGAATGATTACCACTTCACATTATCTCATAGAGACCCCATGGCACATTGCCACCTTCGATTACCCAATCTTTGGCCACTTGCTCATACTCATTCTGTCTCGACGCAAACACGAACAAGCTATTGGCACTATGTATACTGATATAAAAGCAGTGAAAACAAAGTTATGATGTGTGTTTCAACACCCAACAAATATCCCCACCGTCAAAACACCATGAGGAAACCAACAATGATAATATCTCTGTTTTAAGTGGATTGGAAAAGAGGCACAGTCTCTGTTTTAAATGCAAGTGAAACTTGACCAAAGGGAGCAGGCAACCTTCAGAATATTGAGCAAATCTTGTTAAAGGGAGCACGGCATCATATGAATGTGTTTGTCTATGAGCAATAACAACAGAGTTATAAGTGTCAATGGGCAGTGAAACAGAGTTATGAGAATGTTTTTATCATTGGGCAGTGAGACACAATATAACCATAGTCACCATGGAACAAAAGTCTTGAACATGGTAAAGTAATAAAAATGACCACAATGGTATAATGGGTATGAGAATAATGGGGTTTTGATAATATATGCAAGGGTGGATATATCACTGATATAAGATAGGAGAAAAACTCATGCAACCATCCATATTCATTTAAAAACCCTGAAGAACAATACTGCCATGACTGTAAGGTTTAAATCCTCCATTTCAAGTGTTTGAAATCATCAATGATGCCACCAACACATTAAAAACCATTGAGCAATTGTTTAAAAACCTGTTTGAAGGCCATTGGGGGCGATCCCAAACGAGACTGGGCGCTCAAAACGATTTTCCGGACTTCTGTTGGCGAGTGGGTCGCTCACCTCTGAGTGGGTCGCTCTGCCCAGGTGGGTCGCTCACGTTGTAATTTAACACTGCGAAAATCACCCAAGTGGGTCGCTCTGCCCAGGTGGGTCGCTCGAGCTCCAAAACCCTGTCAACGATGTTTCAAAACTTGAATTCGGCCCTCCAACTCCAAATCTCGATTTGTATGCTGTAGATTGGTGGAAATGAAACTTGTTTGGCTTTATATATATGATGCAAATATCTTTCACAATCAGATTTGATTCAAATCTAATTGATAACCCATATTACAATGTTTTTGTATTTTCACATTTGGCTTTTTAATACAATCTCTTTTTGGCTTTTCTGAGCTCAGATTTGATGATTTTGTTGTCTTCTTGCAGGGGTATGGCTATTTAGCTAAGGAAAAGACCAGAGGTCTGCTTTGACATTTTTCTTCTTGGTGGAATAAGTACAATTTATTACAAAAATAATAATGAACAATTTCTAGTTCCAAAACAGAGTTTTGGACTAGAAATGTTTTTAAAATGTTGATAATAATAAAACAAAAAATCAAAATATGCGGAACCTTCCTCATCTTGCAGGCTTTATGACTGGTATACAAATGACTCAAAAACCCTAGACACTAGGACCAAAGACCCTTATTGACATTTTAATGACCAAAAATAAAATGACAATGACTTTGAGTGATTTTTGAGGAAATTTTTAAAATAGCACTGCAGGTGTAAACATGAGGAAACATAAGACAACAGACCCCTTCGTCAGTCCATGGCATGCTCCTAGTGAAATGCAACGAAGTGGAACAAGCGAGACACCTAAGAATGAATATGCAAAAGACGAAATGATCACTGACGGAGGGCTGTAAGGACCGACTCTAACACTCCCTATAAAGTATTCTTGTTTGGTTAAAGACTACAATGGTAGCATAGGTCATGTCCATTTAGAGGTTTCCTTAGAGTTTGGCTCCCCATGATCTAGATAAAAGCTTGCCATACTTTGGGGGAATGTCAACCACTACAATGTCCATGACTAAACTTTTAGCTGGTATTTGTGCTAAATTGACACACAAATTTTTAATCATACCCAAACATTTGACTCTACTTGAATCGAAAGAGTACAAGTATTTATATGGTTTGGTTATTTCAAGGCCTAATCTCTCCATCACTACCTTGGGCATGAGATTGTGTGAGGCACCAGAGTCTAGCATAGCATTGTGCAAGATTTTGTCATGAATGTTTAAGTTGACATAGATTGGAGGGAAAACTGCTTCTTGATATTTTCCCTCTACCTCAGGTCCAAACGACAACTCTAGCTTGTCATCAGTTAGGTTCAGTGTGTCGGTGTCATTTCCTATGTTCAAAGTTTTCAAAACTTGGGACCTATATACATCCTGAGTTACTAGTTCAGTAAGAGGTATGGCTATTTTGTTCTTGGAAATATCTCCCTAAAAACTGAAAGGAGCTAGTGTTCTTGCTATATTTACGTCATTTTTATCACACATAGTCTTTTCAGCAACTTTAGTTTGCTGAGTTTTATTTGGAATGTCAGTTAGAGTAGTTTTTCCAGGGCCACTAGTTGATGTACTAGGGCAGCTTGAGTCACCATTATGTTCGCTAATTTTGTCTTTGTTTTGATTAGGAGTCTTAGCCATTATGGTTGTGTTTTCTGCTATCTTCTTAGGAGTGTTTTCAGAAGCCTTCTTAACAATAGTTTCTAGTTTTTTCTTCTTACGAGTGTCTTGAGTTTTCCTATTTCTGAGGTCATACTTCCTATGAACCTACATAATAGTGTTTTCAGATCCTAGTTTGTAGTCTTAAGAATCCTCATATGTCCTATTAGTTTGGTTTGAGAAAAATAGACCTTGTTCTTCTTCTGTGAGAAATTCATCACCCTCATTATCAAAACCTATCAAATTTACATGATTTTCTTCCCTCTCTTCAGTCTCTCTTTCCTCTTCATCTACATAATTTTCTTGGAAATGAGGTCTGATTTGCTGGTCACTTTCTCTTTGTCTGATTTGAGGAGGGTCTCTTCTAAATTTTTGGTTCATATTTATGTTTTGAGGATTTGCTTGGTTTTCCCTAGGAGGTGCTCTTTCATTCAAGTTGATCCTCTCCATCATCTTTTCCATTGTCCTAACTAGGTTGTCAATTTTAGTAGTAGATGTGGAGGCCATAGTTTCCTCTTTGTATGTAACTTTCTTTTATGTCCTCATCCTAGCCCTCTTCTCAATTATATTGGCTTCTACATTCACAGCTCCCCTTTGAGTTTCTTTTAAGGTTAGGGGATCTCTTTCTCTCAATTGGTAGGCCATGCCTGAATCAAAGCCCTCTGGAAATTTTACTAAGGCTAGGCCTTATGGGGTTTTCATGTGAGGTGGGAGTGCATTGTATACACTATTGAACCTAGTGTTGTAGTCTTGGACACTTTCCCCAACATTTCTCTTAATGTTATTATACTCTGAGAGCATTTGAAGAGGTTTTTTCTTAATCTCCCACTTGTTTATGAATGTTTGATAGAGGGAAGGGAGGTCATGAATGTTGTTAGGAGTTAAGTTTTTGAACCATTTCTTTTCTTATCCTCCTAATCTTTGGGCAAACATTCTCAATTTTATGGTCTTCTCTTCTAATTCTTGGTAATCAAATGCATCATTCATCTTGTCTACATGCTATTGGGAAATGGTAGAGACAACTCCAGTAAAGTGAGGGATTTTAGATTGGTAGTCTTGAGGCATGGGAAGTAAAGGTTGGGGTAGTACCAATGGGGAAAACCATGCTACCATGATGGGAGGTAATGGAATCCAAGGAGGATTTACAAGAGGAGGGTTTATGAGTGGAGGTGGATGATGAAGTGGAGTGGTTTGCACAGTGGATGTATAAGTGGGTGTGGCAGATCTACTTGGACTAGCAAGCTGAGATTGAGCAGATTTGGAATGAAAGGAGCCAAACTTTTGGAAAAGTTGAAAATTACGATGAGTGGAAGGAGAGGCTTCTCTACTAGGACTCTGTTGCAAATCTATGGGCTCAAGGTCTGTATGGTCTATTCCACTTTGCGATTTAGTTCTAAAAATGTTTCTTCTATGGTGTAAGTCAAATTGGGGATCTTGCAAGGTTGTGAGTTTTTTAGGGACATAAATTTATTTGTGAATGATCCTAACAGTAGTTGAGTCTTTAGTCCTAGAGGTTTTCCACAAGATCTATTTTGGGTCATCAACTATGGTAGGAGGGTTTGGGTCAGGGTGAGATCTGGTGTTAATCCTTTGTGAAGCCAAATTTTAGACCCAATCACAGAGAGGCTGAAATTTTATGACTGTTTTTGAAAAGATATACCTCTCTTAATAATTACTGAACTCACACTGTGTGTGAATAGGCTTTAAACTATAGGACTGATTGACACAATCCCATAAGATTCTATGATAATTAGTGGAGTTAATAGGCCTACTAGAGGCCAATGGAGTCACTAAGTGGATGATGTTTACTACTTTGAGGGTTCGCTTGTTGTCCACCATCAATAATTTAAAAACCAATCTATAGATGTTTTTGGGATTTATAAGTTTCTTTATGTAAAAATAAGATTTTCAATGGGTGTTCTCCAGTTGAGTTATCATTTTGCTGGTATGGTAAATCAATTTGATACTACTCTTGGCTAACACTTGATTTTCTAAGTTTGACAGGGGTTTGAGAGTTCTTAAGGAATATTTAAGCTGTTACTTACTCAGAGTCCCATTGTGATCGCCATTATGTTAGGTCCCCATAATTTGTCAGATTGCCAAGACCAAATGTAAAAGGGTAACATCAAACTACACTTTGGAGTCCTAGGACCTAGCCTTCATGGACTTAGAGAGGGCTCTCTCTATGTTTGTGTAAAGGATGTGACTTAGTTGATTTTAGGGTTTTCATTTTAGGCTAGTTATAGTAATAGGGTTTGCTTGTTTGTTTGGTTGGTTGGACAGGTTGTCAAGAAGAATAGGTAGAGAAAGAGAAAATCAATCCATTGGGCTATGGAGTCTGCAAAGGTCTTGAAAAGTACAACAATATTTTAAGGGTGTTTCATAGGGAAATTTAACAAGGCCAAATGGATCAAAGTAGGATTAGTGAGTGTGAAATGAACATGAAGTTATGAATCCAGTAGGTTTCAAAGGGAAATTAAGGATCCTTCAATATACTAGAAATAAGAAAATCTTTCATGATGATAGCATAGTAAAACTTGAAGAGAAATGAAGGGGTTTTCAACTAGAATTTTGCTAAACAAACCTCAAAACAACAAATAAGTAATCCTGAGAGTAGTTAAGAATTATCTGAACATTACTTTCAAACAAAGAGATATTTTAACATAGCATATCAGTGAAACTAAAGAGAATTTAAGGATTCTTTAACTAAACTTCAAGGAAGAAACATAGAGATCAGAGGACGTAAATAGAAGTAGGGTGCCAAGTGTTGGCCACCTATAAAATTTGTTCTATCAAAGGTGGCCAAAACATTGTTTAGCCTTCAAGGAACAGTTTCATTGCAGAAAATTATATCTATTGAAGTCTCTGGAAGACATCATATTCTTGTTTCAATCTTCATTACTGTTCCCATTTCAAGCTTAGAAAATTCTGCTGAATTCCATGAAAAAGACTGCTGCAAAATCCCCTTTTCTCCCCTTCCTCCTCTTCCAAAACTAACCTCATTTGATATCCCTCCATGACCCATGAAAATTCCTCATTTTCATGTTTTTCCCATCTCCCCTTAATCAAAATCCCTTTGACCAGGCTCAAGACTCCTTCTTGGCCTTATCAAAAGCCTAAAACCTTTTGAAAACCATTGAAAATTTATGAAAAAACCCCTTTTTGTATTAAGGTTTTAAGCCCCTTTTGGCCAAATCTCAACCACTTCCCCACCGTATGCCCATGGTGCTAAGGCCAAGCGCTAGAACCTTTCGGTGCTTATCGTATCGCACAATTTCAAAGTGCGCAAGTTTGTTTGCTGTGTTAGTAATTGCGATGTGATCAACCTTTATATTGAAAAACTCCCCATCGCATCAATTTTTTATATATATCCTATGGGCCCACATCCGGTGCCAAAGACCTTGAATAAACCCTGTCCGATTGATTTTTTCCTTTGTAAATGTTAAAAACCCATTTATCCAAAGTTTGAATTAAAAAGCCATAATCACGTGTTGAAAATTAAATGGGTTGATTGAAAGACCGATCGCGCAATCGCAATCGTAGAAAATGCGATGGGTTGATTGAAAGATCGATCGCGAAATCGCAATCGCAGAAAATGCGATGGATTGATCGAAAGACCGCATCGAAATTTTGCGATGCGTTAAGCCCCTTGCCTTTCAACCCCCCAGTCATATCATCCTCCAATGTGCACAAAAGCCCCGCAATCGGGCGCTTATCCATATCATATATATTTCACCTGCAAAACATTGAAACCTTATGTATTTTTGAAATTATGGGTTTTTATGTTTTTCCAAATTTTTCCGCTGGTTTGATCTTCCACTCGATTTCCACCATCGATCAAAATCCATAGATCAGATGGTTTGGAATCAGTCAAGCCCGGTGGTCCCTACCAGCTGTCCACCGTTGCCCAAAACCACATGGTATTCATCGCACCGCCTTCGAACGGAGAGCGATTTTTTCATGATGGCCAACAATTCCATATGCCGCTCGACACGTGGCTTGGGCACTATTCCGAAAACCACTTTTCATCGCATGTTAAAGTTCGGACCAAGACACGCAGCGATATTGACCTCCACCATCCGATCTGGGGCAGGCCATCCAACAGCTATCGCTCACCGAAGATGCACGATAGTTAACTAAGATGCACACGCGATAACACAAGTTTCCGTGCAACGGCAACGGCATCTCCGCCATTGATCTGATCTACAGATTGACGGTCCAAAATTCATCGCCCGATTCCTCCGTTTGACTTTCAACCTCCGCTCTTGACCGTCGATCTCTGTGCGATCGACGGTTCAGATTTAATCTTCTTTCCACCTTCCATACAACCTTTTTCGATTAATCCCGACCGTTGAATGATGCCATCCAACGGCCACGCTCCCTCCACACGCCTTCTGAAGCAGTCAACCAAATATGGAGGATTTTATAACTATTTTTTGTATTTTGCGGGTTTAAATGATTTTCTCACCATTTCTGAAGAAAGTTCAGAAGCAGAGGGTGACGATCCTCCAGCTTCTGATTCACCACAAAAATCATTTGCAGGGTTTAAAATTCGCATTTTATCAATGAATTCATGAGGCATTGATGCCATTCGACCCCTGTACATCCCTGCACTCCAGAAATCACAGTTAATCGAGCACCGATCAAAGAGTATCAGCATCGAAGGCAGAACACACCAGAAAGAAGGAGATTGAAGACCAAAAACATAGATTTCAAGTAAATTAAAGGTATTTTGGACGACAAAGACATCTGTCGATATGAGAAAGCCTCCACCGCCTTGAGAAGAGGCTAATCAAACCCTCTCCAGCTCCTAAAGACACCTGCAACATCACAGAAATCAATAAAGGATCAATAATTGCAAGAACAAGAGGTGTTCTATCTGAAAACAGCTGAACAATTAATGCAAATCAAAGATCTTATCTCTAATTGTCGGCAGAACCATTTTAGAAGATGAAGAATAGTTCAGAAGTGCATATTTCGATCATTAGACCTCGGGAAGCAGAAACAGACTTACTTCAGCATGACACGGAGCCTCAAAGGACAATGAAAGCTCCCACTGATCTTAATCCTAATTGTAAATCAATTAATGCAGATAAACACCTATGAATTTCTTCATCGAGGCCCTCAAAGGCCAAAGAGTCATCAATTTGTATTAATTGATCCAGAAAATCTTTTCATCAAATTCCACCTTCTCATTCTTCTATAAATAATTCTGTAGAAGATGAGAAAATGTTGGTCTCTAGACATTTGATTGTATGTAATAGTTCTCTGAAGCTACTGATGCCCTGTATGCAATTTAGAGAATATGGCGATATGAGAGGATTGAAGTGTGAACCAAGATGGTTTTGAGTGCTTGGTTGAACATCAAACTGGCTAGGTTATAGGGTCCTCGTTGTCTATCAATGGTGATGTGTTCCTCACTGTCTATTGTTATTTTCCTTAATGTTTTCACTCTGTTCACTTTCCTTGGTAAGGAGCAGCAAACATAGAGCTGGGATTTACTTTCAACAGTACCCTACTCTTACTGAAAGCTTTACTTCTATGTTTTCTTCATTAGAAGGTTCTCTTTACTAAGTATATTAAAGCAGGTTGGTTTCAAAGCACTTTCTTGATCTAGATTTCTCTTTAAAATAAGTATTTTCTATGTTTTCCTTAGAGTATATTGAAGCAGGTTGGTTTCAAAGCACTTGCCTGATCTAAATTACTTTTTGTGACTCTCATCTGTGGTTTTCTTATTGAATATGCTGAAAGCAGGGTAGTTTAGAAGTACTTCCTTGATCTTAAGCTGTTTGAATTGTTTTTAAATGTTTTCTGACTAAAAGTACTTCAATGCAAGCTAGTTTAAAAGTACTTACCTGATCCCAGAATCCTTTTATGTTTTTCCTTAAGTACATGCCGAAAGCAAGATATTTTAGAAGCATTTACTTGATCTTAGGCTGTTCATTGTTTCTTCATTTGTTATGTTCTCCTCTTGCTATCTGTTTCATTCCATAAAATCACTTTAAGAGATCCTTTGGCATAAGTAACTTGCCCCATGGATCCTTCTTGAACCTTGCTGTCCAATTAAAATCCTCCTATGACTACATAGCCTAATGGGTTAAAATTGTCTTTGCCTTTTCTGTTATCTGAACCATTCCTTCACTTGCAGACATCTTGACCCTTTATTTTGAACTGAATTCACCTTCATTATGTCTTTACCCAACCAAAAATAAACAAACAAAACCCATGCTCTTCATACGTAGCCTAATATCACAATTTCAGCTTTTAAAGATCACATCTTTAAACTCATTCATAGAGAGATCCCTCTCTGGATTCAGGAGGGCTAGATCCTTGAATCCCAAAGTGGTTTGATGTTTCCCCTGCAGTTGGGCTCTTGCCAATCTTTCTAGTTACAGGGTGCTAACATAATGGCGACTCCACTAGGGAATTCATAGTATTTGTTAGATTAAAGGCAATCATAAGATATCAGAAATCCCTTGATTTAAGAGTATTTGATGTGTTAGCCAGTTGAGTCACCAACATTATGGCGAATCCACTGGGGATCCTTTTGAGTTCATAGTTGCTTGGCCAGCTTTTATCAACTCCTTAGTTTCCCATATAACCATAGAAACTTAGAAAACCAAAAAATATTTCAGGTTGGTATTCAATAAACTTGGTAGTGGACCATAAAACCTTTTACCTCCAAAAGAGCTAAAAAATTCCACTTTGCGACTCCACAATCCTACAGACTTTAACACTCCACTGGGAGGACCTGTAATCATTATAAAATCATTCAAACTCAGTAAGAGGGCTTTGGATTAAAGTTCTCTTAGCAAATATCAGTTAAACCTCTCAAAGATTGTCATATCTGGTTAAAACCATTCTTGTTTAATTGGGTCTGAAAAACACAACATAGTGGCTCCTAGAAAGATTCATACTAGAGCTCACCCTGACCCAAACCCACCTGAGACAGTTGCTAATCCTGAAATTTTACTTAGGAAATCTTGTAAGATAAAATTGTCAACTGCTTACAAATCCCCCTTGAGAGCTAATTCAGTTCCTGAAGACCTTGCATATTTACAACAATCACAAGTTGACTTAGTGAATCCCTTTAGAACTAGGTCTCTTAATGATTTAGATCAGTTAGATTCTGAGTATTCACTTTCATCTCCTGAAAAAAGTGAACATCTTGGTAGAAAAGAAGCAACACCTCCCGATTTACATTTCCTTCACAACTTAGGTGTCTTCATCCAAGATCAGCTCAGCAATCTATCCCTGTTCCATCCACATCTGTCCAAACCACTCCACTCCAGCCCACTGCCCCTTTTATTAATCCACCTCTTGTGAATCCACCCCCACCTTCAATCATGGTGGCATGGTATGCTCCCTTGGTGCTGCCCCAACCTTTAGCCCCTTTATCCAATGATTATCAGTCTAAAATCCCTCATTTCACTGGTAAATAATCCTCCACCGCTCAACACCATGTAGCTACGATGGGAGATGCCTTTGACTACATGGAAATAGAGGATGAAACAATTAAGATGAGGATTTTCACTCAGAGTTTAGGAGGAGAAGTGAAGAAGTGGTTTAAAGCTTTGCTTCCTAACAGCATTAATGATCTTCCCGCCTTACATCAAATTTCATAAATAAATTGGAAGTTAGAAGTAACCCTCTCCAAATCCTAGCTGAATATAGCAATCTTAAAAGGAATCCAGGAGAGAGTGTCCAAGACTACTCTAAAAGATTTAACAGTATCTACAATTCTCTTCCACCACACATGAAACCTCCCCAAGGAATGGCCCTAGTAAAATACCCTGAAGGCTTTGATGTTGATATGGCTTACCAGCTTAGGGAGAGAGATTATAATACATTGGAAGACATGCAGAAAGGAGCAGCGAGTGTTGAGGCAAATTTGATTGAGAAAAAAGCCAGGATGAGGGTTGAGAAAAAGGTAACCTATAGGGATGACAACACAACTTCTCCATCTAATCCCAAATATGACAGTCTAGCCAAAACAATGGAGAGACTGTGAAAAATGGTAGAAAACTTGACTATCCAAGTCAGGAATCAGAACAGGAACCAAAATCAAAACCAGAACTTTAGGAGAAATAACCCCCCAAATAGACAGAGAGACTCTGATCAAAGGGTCATCCCTCCATTTCAAGAGAACTTCCTTGATGAGGATGAAGGAATATTAGAAGTGTCAGAGGAAACTGACATGAATATGATGGATGTGGATGACTTGGACAATACCTTCTCCACAGAAGAAAACCAGGCCTCGTACTCATGTTGTGACAAAGAAGGGTTGGAAACCGAAGACTATAGGTTAGGATTCGAAGATGCCATCATGCAGGTCCAAGAACAATATGAACTAAGGAGAAAAAAGAACATAGATGATCCCAAACCAAAGGCTTCTGAAATCACCATTAAGAAAAGGCCTGGAAAGATTTCTAAAGTGACTGTTGAAAGTAGTAAACCGACACCTAAGGGTTCGGGTAAAAACAAAGATAAGGACATCCTAACCAGTGAAAAATTGTGTCAAGAACCTAGCAACACTAGCATTGCAGCTAATGCCACTGATAGAACAGCTTCAAACATTGTACATACTGAAAATCAGCAACCTGATATTGCTAATAAAATGGTGCCCAACTAGACAGAATTGAATCTTTCAAAGAGTTAGTCCGCTTTTAATTTGGAAAGTGAGATTGCCAAAATTAAAATCTTTGTCCCTCTCATTGAGTTGGCCACCCAGGATGTATATAAGAATCAAATTTTGAAATCTTTAAACTTAAGAGAAAACAGTGACACCGTCAATTTGAATGATGAGCAACCAGCTCTCTTGTTTGGCCTAAAAATTGAAGGGAAATTTCAAGAAGGGGCAGTACCTCCTTTTTATGTTAGCCTAAATATCCATGACAAAATCTTGCATAATGCTATGCATGACTCTGGAGCTTCACACAACCTTATGCCAAAGGTGATAATGGAAAGGCTAGGACTAGAAATAACCAGACCTTACAAGGATTTGTATTCTTTTGACTCTAGCAGAGTGAAATGCCTCAGCCTAATCAAAGACCTTTGTGTAAGTTGGACTCAAATCCCGGCCAAGTGCATGGTCATGGATGCTGTGGTGGCTGATGTGCCTCCTAAGTATGGCATGTTGTTGTCAAGATCATGGGGTGCCAAGCTGCAAGGTACAATACAGATGGATGGGACATATGCCTCCATCCCTGTCTTTAGCCAGCTTAGAAGACTATACAAAGAGGCACATATGAAATTCATGGTCAGTAGCTCAAAAAAGCCTGAAAATTATCCCATATACTCTATCCATACTAAACTGGATTCGTTTATCCTTTACAACGATGAATCCAAAAATAAGCCAGAGCTAGAAGACATCAACGCAGATAACCAGTTAGAGGCCCCTAATCTAGGAATAATGGCAGTTCTAGATATGGAAGAAAATGAGACAGAGACTGTTGAACAGTACACTGAAACAATGGACCAGAGTAAACAAAGCCAAGATGATGAACAAAAAACTACTCCTCACGCTCAAATCCATCAAAATCCTGAGGAACCAGACCTAGCACAACATGCTGTGGATCTTAGAATAGAACAAAACAATGAAACATTTAGTGAACAAATCACTTTAATAGGATTAATGGCTGATAGCGAGGAAGAGAAACCTAACTCAGAAGTATCAAAACAGTGTGATGCATTTGAAGACATTAGCAAACCAAATAAGGGTCCTGATCTATGAGTCATGTGCCCATTGCTCTTAAAATTTGAAAATCAAGAGAATAACCTTCAATACAGCGGAAAACCTGAGGTGTTAAAACAAATTCAACTAAGTGCTAATATTCAACAACAATCAGAGGGCACGTTAGTTAAAGAGGACACTAACCAGGATGAAACTCAAAATGCTCCTCTATGGAGTATGTACTTTGATGGGTCATGCACTAAGAACATTGCTGGTGCCGGTGTCTAGATTAATAACAATGAAAGCAACCACACAGAAACTATTTCCTACAAATTAAACTTTCAGTGTTCTAACAACATCGCCGAGTATGAAGCTCTTATCCTAGGCTTGCATCTGTTGAAAAATTTAGGAGCCAAAAGAATCAATGTCCATGGGGATTCAAAGTTAATCATTAGGCAAGTCAATGGGGAGTATAACGCAAACCATCCCACACTTGGAGCCTACCGAAACGATGTCATGGACCTTGTGAAAACTTTTGAGGAGTCCCAATTGATTTTTGTCCCAAGAAAAGGAAATATTGCTGCCCACAATTTAGCCTCTGCAGCTAGAACGTGTTCACTGCCATATGAAACCAAAGACTGCACAACTGAGATAAAATATAGACCTGCAGTGCCAGATAATAACAAATATTGGCAGGTCTTTGAAGGTGACAAACAGATAGAGGATTTCCTGCTTGGCAGGAATGAATTTGAATTATCTGGTTCAGATTCTAGATTCAATGAAAATTGCCCAAACAGAAAGCCCCCTGAAGAAGAAAAACCATCTGATCCCGTAAAAATCAACATGTAAACCAAAAAACTTGGAACTCATACTGAAGAATACCAGGACACAGAAAACGAAGACATTGAGGTATTTTCGTCAAAAGACAAAAACATACCTTGGGGGTTAGCACCTTTAGAGGACCTGTTTGACTTTAACGATGTAGCAAAGAAACCCACTGTAGAATACACCGAGTCTGAGGTCAAGGAATGCAACATAGGCACTGAGGATCAGCCTAAAATGATTAAATTAGCTAGGTCCTTGCCACCAGACATGAAAAGAAAATACATTGAATTGTTTAAAGAGTTTTTCGATGTGTTTGCCTAGAGCTATGAAGACTTAAAAGCTTACGATACAGAAATCATCCAGCACAAGATCCCGTTGAAAGAAAACCAGAAACCCTTTAGGCAAAAACTGTGTCGAATTAATCCAATACAACTTCCTCTAGTGGAAAAGGAAATCAAGAAAATGTATAAGGCAGGAATCATTGTGCCTGTGAGGTTTTCAGATTGGGTTTCGAACCTTGTAGCTGTGAGGAAAAAGACAGGAGAAATTAGACTGTGCATTGATTTTAGGAACCTCAACAGAGCCTCCCTAAATGACAATTACCCTTTACCCAAAATGGAACACATCCTACAAAGGGTAGTTAGTTCAAAGAGGATTTATTTGTTAGATGGCTTTTCAGGGTATAACCAAGTTTTAGTACTCCCACAAGACCAACTCAAGACAGCTTTCACCACTCCTTGGGGCACTTTCATGTATGTGAAAATTCCTTTTGGACTAATGAATGCTGGGGCCACTTTTCAAAGGGCCATGGACATTGCATTTTCAGAGGAAATAGGGCACTTCATTGTAATTTACCTTGATGACATAACAGTCTATTCCAAATCTGATGAATAACACCTTAAACATCTAAGAAAGGTCTTTGAAAAATGCAGAAGATTTGGGCTATCCTTAAATCCCAAAAAGACAGTATTTGGCCTACAAGAGGGTAAACTCCTTGGCCATATTATATCAGAAAAGGGGATTAAAATAGATCCAAAAAGAGTTGAGGGAATACTACAGATTAACCAATCGAGGAACATAAAATAACTGTAGTCCTTTATTGGAAAGGTTAACTTCTTGAGGAATTTTATCCCCAACTTAGCAGAGCTCCTTAGAAACATGACTAATCTGCTCAAGAAAGAAGTAGGAGTGAAATGGACTATAGAAGCCAAAAAATCCTTTGAATTGGTAAAACATGCACTCACCCAGGCACCAGTCTTGATCAGCCCAGACTTTTCCAAATATTTCCTTATTTTTTCCTTTGCTTCAGAACATACAGTGGCTATAGTCCTGTTGTAGAAAAACCCAGAGGGATAGGAATAGCCTATTGCTTTTTTAAGCAAGGCTTTAAGGGATACACCCTTGAAATATAACATAATGGAAAAAACAAGCCTATGCTTTGGTAAAGGCCTTGAAATACTTCAGGGTGTATATTCTACATTCCCACACCATTACCTATGTACCTAATATAGTGGTAAAATACATCTTATCACAAGACCCAGATGGAAAGAGGGGCAAATGGATTGCAGCAATCCTAGAGTGTGATTTGGAGATAAAACCCACCAAACTCATTAAGGGTCAGGGCTTAGCTCAATTAATGGCTAAATCTGATCTGCAAGCCCTTGACATTAACATGGTAGATGCCTTGGATGAATAGGAAGAATTACCTGCTCCCACTGTGGAAGAGCAACTCCAAAACTCACCTTGCTATGATGACATATTGTATGTACTTACAAATCTTAATGCTCCTCCTGATTTATAAAAAACGAAAGCAAGGTTTTTAAATTTGAAAGCTAGGAACTATTGCGTTTTAAATGAATGTTTGTATTGGAAAAATGCTAATGGTTTATTGCTTAAATGTTTGCCTAAAGTTGATGCAGAAAGGATCAAGCATGAATTCCATGAAGCAGAGTGTGGAGGTCATCTCTACTGGAAAACCACAGCCAATAAAATCCTTAGAGCTGGCTATTACTGGCCCACCCTCTTCCAAGATGTCCATAAAATGATAGTTGCCTGTCATAAATGCCAAACTTTTTAGGGCAAAATAAAACTCCTTCCTTTACCATTACAACCTATCACTGTTGAAGCTCCTTTTCAACAGTGGGGCCTAGATTTCATAGGAGAAATCCATCCTGCTTCGTCTGCCCAACACAAATGGATTCTCACAGCCACTGACTACTTCAGAAAGTGGATAGAGGCCGTCCCTTCTAGGAATGCCACTGATTCTGTCATTATAAAATTTCTTGAAGACCATATCCTGTCTAGATTTGGCTGCCCTAGGAAGATTATTACTCATAATGCTGCTGCTTTTGGTTCCAAAAAGATGATTGATTTTTGTCACAGGTATCAAATTACACTTGGTCATTCTACTGCTTATTACCCTCAAGGTAATGGGCTAGCAGAATCATCAAATAAAATTTTGGTGACCATCATCAAGAAGCTTCTTGAAGAAAATAAAAAGTCCTGGCATAACAAGTTGGTGCACTCTCTATGGGCAGACAGATTGACCACAAAGAAGCCCATTGGAATGTCCCCTTACCAGCTTGTTTATGGAGCAGATGCAGTGTTTCCTACCAACCTAGGTGTACCAGTGATAAAATTAGTCCAATAAATACAGTCAGAAGAAGACAACATGATAAGGAGGATTAATCAGACAATACATCTCCAGTAGACAAGGGAAGAGGTTTACAACAGAGCTCAGAAGGTGCAAGAGAACACAAAGAAGTTGTTTGACAAGAGAAAAAAGGCTTGTGATTTCAATATTGGAGACAAGGTTCTCAAGTGGGACTCCAGAAGAGAGGATAAGGGTAAACATGGAAAATTTGACAGTTTGTGGCAAGGTCCTTACATCATTCAGTCCACCATTGGTCCTAATGCCTTTTTTCTACAAGAGTTAGATGGCACAGATTTGTTTGGGGGTCCTGTCAATGGCAGGGTCCTTAAGCATTACTACTGTTGAGTTCGATTCTAAAGTTTTCATTCCCATTATAAATACCATTTTCTTTGTTCATGTCTTACAAAAAAAAAAATACAAAAACAATAAAAAAGAAAAAGAAAAGAGGGCAGATTGTAAAAAACAATAAAGGTACAGCCCCATACCAAAAAAGAGAAATCATTCTAAAAGTGTGCAAGCTCAAATGCCACTCCTAAAAACACACTTCTAGTTAGTCAAACAACCTAATGTTGACTAATTAGTTTTAAATTTACTGCTGATATGATGGTGAATTTGATTTTCCAAACTGTTTAATCTTGGCTTATCAGTAGATAGATTAGGATAGAAATTAAGGGTTCAAACATGCTCAAAATTTGAACCTAAGTCTCCAAGCAAGAATTGACTCCAATCTATGCTTATTCTGAGTCAAAAAGAGGTAAATATGGTTCTAATCAGCTCAAAATCTGAACTAGAGAAAAATAAAGAACATCTCAAAAAGAGGAAAAAATAGAGTTGTAAAAAGGTGAAGGAAGTGCATGAATTTTCAGATCTTAAGCCTTCCATTTTGATTTAATTTTCTGCAAAATACATGTCTATGTGTAGCTTGTTTTTTATGCCATAGACCAGCATCAAGTTAGACTGTTCAATCCTGACTTGAATGCTTTTAAATTTCTGTTGTAGAATTTAGAGAATAAAATCTATTGGACAGTTTAATCCCAACAGATAGATAGATTAGGTAGAGAATCATATGGGCTCAACTGTTTAATCTGAGCCCATGAAGGAATAAGGAGTAGAAATAGATTAGTTTTCCTATTTTTCAAAAGAATAAAATGTTGTGAAAAGAGTTTTCCAGTCCAAGTGCACTCTAATGAAGAAAAAAATGTTAGATCAGTAGGATTGGGTAGGTAGAAACCTTGTTGATGAAGATCCATTATTTTTATGGTTGCTAATATGTTTTCAGAGAAAGTCATCTCAGCAAAGGAAAAGTAGCCCAATGGATCAGGCATAGGTCAGCATCCCAGAGAACATAATGGATGAGGCAACTGATCAGCCTCCCATAATGCAGGTCTAAAGTTCTTGATGCCTTCAAGAAGGCACCATCCCCAAGTGGAGCCACTGTTGGCCACCTTTAAATTTTGTTCTATCAAAGGTGGCCAAAACATTGTTTAGCCTTCAAGGAACAGTTTCATTGCAGAAAAGTGTATCTCTTGAAGTCTCTGGAAGAAATCATATTCTTGTTTCAATCTTCATTACTGTTCCCATTTCAAGCTCAGAAAATTCTGTTGAATTCCATGAGAAAGACTGTTGTAAAATCCCCTTTTCTCCCCTTCCTCCTCTTCCAAAACTAACCTCATTTTCTATCCCTCCATGACCCATGAAAATTCCTCATTTTCATGTTTTTCCCATCTCCCCTTAATCAAAATCCCTTTGAGTAGGCTCAAGACTCCTTCTTGGCCTTATCGAAAGCCTAAAACCTTTTGAAAACCATTGAAAATTTATGAAAAAAACCCTTTTTGTATTAAGATTTTAAGCCCCTTTTGGCCAGATCTCAACCACTTCCCCACCATATGCCCATGGTGCTAAGGCCAAGCGCTAGAACCTTTTGGCGCTTATCGCATCGCACAATTTCAAAGTGTGCAAGTTTGTTTGCTTTGTTAATAATTGTGATGCGATCAACCTTTATATTGAAAAACTCCCCATCGCATCAATTTTTTATATATATCCTGTGGGCCCGCATCTGGTGCCAAAGACCTTGAATAAACCCTGTCCGATTGATTTTTTCCTTTGTCAATGATAAAAACACATTTATCCAAAGTTTGAATTAAAAAGTCATAACCACGTGTTGAAAATAAAATTGGTTGATTGAAAGACCGATCATGTAATCGCAATCGTAGAAAATGCGATGGGTTGATTGAAAGACTGATCGAAAAATCGCAATCGCAGAAAATGAGATGGATTGATCAAAATACCGCATCAAAATTTTGCGATGCACTAAGCCCCTTCCCTTTTAACCCCCAGGTCATATCATCCTCCAATGCGCCCAAAAGCCCTGCAATCGGGCGCTTATCCATATCATATATATTCCACCCGCAAAACATTGAAACCTTATGTATTTTCAAAATAATGGGTTTTTATGTTTTTCTAAAGTTTTCTGC
Organism: Pinus albicaulis; assembly: GCA_034641835.2. Taxonomy (NCBI): domain Eukaryota; kingdom Viridiplantae; phylum Streptophyta; class Pinopsida; order Pinales; family Pinaceae; genus Pinus; species Pinus albicaulis. Next base: position 163,458 of record JAXQQM020059668.1, on the reverse strand, counting down.
CAGTTCAATCTTCCACTCGATTTCCACCGTTGATCTAAATCAATAGATCAGACAGTGTGGAATCAGTCAAGCCCGGTGGGCCCCACCAGCCATGTGCCATTGCCCAAAACCACATGGTATTCATCGCACCGCCTTCAAGCGGAGAGCGGTTTTTTCACGATGGCCAGTGATTCCATACGCCGCTCGACACGTGGCTTGGGAACTATTTTGAAAACCGCTTTTCATCACGCGTTAAATTTTGGACCAAGACACGCAGCGATATTGACCTCCACCGTCCGATCTGGGGCGAGCCATCCAATGGCTATCACTCGCCGAATATGCACCATATTTAACTAAGATGCACACGCGATAACACAAGCTTCCGTGCAACGGAAATGGAATCTCCACCGTCGATCTGATCTGCAGATCGACGGTCCAAAATTCATCGCCCGATTCCTCCGTTTGACTTTCAACCTCCGCTCCCGACCATTGATCTCTGCATGATCGACAGTTCAGATTTAATATTCTTTCCTCCTTCCATACAACCTTTTTCGATTAATTCCAACCATTGGATGATGCCATCCAACGGCCACGCTCCCTCCACATGCCTTCTAAAGCAATCAACCAAATATGCAGGATTTTATAACTATTTTTTGTATTTTGCAGGTTTAAATGATTTTCTTGCCATTTCTGAAGAAAGTTTAGAAGCAGAGGGTGACGATCCTCCAGCTTCTGATTCACCACAAAAATCATTTGCAGGGTTTAAAATTCGCATTTTATCACCGAATTCATGAGGCATTGATGCCATTCAACCCCTGTATAGCCCTGCACTCCAGAAATCACAGCTAATCAAGCACCGATCAAAGTGTATCAGCGTCGAAGGCAGAACACAACAGAAAGAAGGAGATTGAAGACCAAAAACACAGATTTCAAGTAAATTAAAGTTTTTTTGGACGACAAAGACATCTGTCGATATGAGAAAGCCTCCACCGCCTTGAGAAGAGGCTAATCGAACCCTCTCCAGCTCCTAAAGACACCTGCAGCATCACAGAAATCAATAAAGGATAAATCATTGCAAGAACAAGAGGTGTTCTATCTGAAAACATCTGAACAATTAATGCAAATCAAAGATCTTATCTCTAATTGTCGGCAGAACCATTTTAGAAGATGAAGAACAGTCCAAAAGTGCATATTTTGATCATTAGACCTCAGGAAGCAGAAACAGACTTACTTCAGCATGAAACGGAGCCTCAAAGGACAAAAAAATCTCGCACCGATCTTAATCCTAATTGTAAATCAATTAATGCAGATAAACACCTATGAATTTTTTCATCGAGGCCCTCAAAGGCCAAAGAGTCATCAATCTGTATTAATTGATCCAGCAGATCTTTTCATCAAATTCCACCTCCTCATTCTTCTATAAATATTTCTGTAGAAGATGAGAAAATTTTGGTCTCTGGACATTTGATTGTATGTAATAGTTCTCTGAAGCTACTGATGCCCTGTATGCAATTTGAAGATACATAAGGTGATATGAGAAGATTGAAGTTGTAGAGACCCACCGGGCTTGCTGATTGTAACTGGTTTGAACATCAAATACAAGCTATTGATTTATGAGATTCATGATTTGTGTCAATGGTGATGTGTTCCTCACTGTCTATTGTTATTTTCCTTAATGTTTTCACTCTGTTCACTTTCCTTGGTAAGGAGCAGCAAACATAGAGCTGGGATTTACTTTCAACAGTACCCTACCCTTACTGAAAGCTTTACTTCTATGTTTTCTTCATTAGAAGGTTCTCTTTACTGAGTATATTAAAGCAGGTTGGTTTCAAAGCACTTGCCTGATTTAGATTTCTCTTTAAAATGAGTATTTTCTATGTTTTCCTTAGAGTATATTGAAGCAGGTTGGTTTCAAAGCACTTGCCTGATCTAAATTGCTTTTTGTGACTCTCATCCGTGGTTTTCTTATTCAATATGTTGAAAGCAGGGTAGTTTAGATGTACTTCCTTGATCTTAAGCTGTTCGAATTGTTTTTAAATGTTTTCTGACTAAAAGTACTTCAATGCAGGCTAGTTTAAAAGTACTTACCTGATCTCAGTATGCTTTTATGTTTTTCCTTAAGTAAATGCCGAAAGAAAGATAGTTTAGAAGCACTTACTTGATCTTAGGTTGTTCACTATTTCTTCATTTGTTATGTTCTCCACTTCCTATCTGTTTCATTCCATAAAATCACTTTAAGAGATCCTTTGACGTAAGTAACTTTCCCCATGGATCCTTCTTGAACCTTGCTGTCCAATTAAAATCCTCATATGACTCCATAGCCCAATGGGTTAAAACTGTCTTTGCCTTTTCTGTCAGCTGAACCATTTCTTCACTTGCAGACATCTTCACCCTTTATTTCGAACTGACTTCACCTTCATTATGTCTTTACCCAACCAAAAATAAATAAACAAAACCCATGCTCTTCATACCTAGCCTAATATCACAATTTCATCTTTTAAAGATCACATCTTTAAACTCATTCATAGAGAGATCCCTCTCTGGATTCAGGAGGGCTATATCCTTGAATCCCAAAGTGGTTTGATGTTTCTCCTGCAGTTGGAATCTTGCCAATATTTCTAATTATAGGGTTCTAACACCAAGAAAGCATATCCTACTCTAAAATTTGTGTCCTATGATTAAAGAAACCATGAACATAATGAAAACTGAAGTAAAAAAATACAAGAGTGGGAATACATCACCATCTAATAGAGCTCATGAATCCTAGGAATGTGCTTAATCCATTGATGCTCAATCCAAAGCAATCAAAACACACCAAAGCCAATTTCTTCAATAAAATCACAGTCTATATCATATTAAGCTTAGTAACCAACCAACATGTAAAATGAGGCCTGAATTCAACATTTTACTAGCAAGGAGGACCAAAACCCTAAATAGGGTTTCCAAAATGTCATTAATACATCATAAATGCCATTTTTTTCCAAAGAGATCATGCAAGGCCCAAGGCACAAAATATCTAACTTAATAAATGAAAAATAACTTCAAACATAAATTCTAAGCTAACTAGGAGTGATTTTCATTAAAAGTCCTCAAAAATATCTCTTTTTCATAAATTTGTGTCTTTTGTTGACTTTGCAGGCAAGGCCGCAACGTCTGCACCAGAAAAATGGCGTGTTTTGTGACCAATATTTAGAGGCCTTCCAGGTGTCTAAATGACTTCTCAGGGCACAACGCCAACTCTGAAATAGGGCAGAAACTTGATATTTGGGGTGTTTTTGGAACTTTTGGAGTACCCGTTCTACTCCAAATGATCTGATTGTTTTTGTGGATGATGTCCTTGTCTTGATGAACTCAAAAATGAAAATAATTCCTCAAAATAGTGCCCCAAAAAAGAGCGCAGCGCCAAAAACCAAAATTTACAAAAAGATGCCAAAATTTGAATTTGCCTTGCCAATTATGTTTGGGATGCCTGTAAGGATTTTAAGGTTTTCTTTTCCTTTTGCCTCCTTGAGGGCTTGAATCTTTGGAAGGGTTTTTTGAGCTTGGCCCTTGCAATCTTGTTTCTTAAGGCATAATGCCTTGCCATATTATTTTGGAGGTCAAGGTCCCTCTTGGTCTTCTAAAGAAGACCCTCTAAGTGCATATTTTCCCTCTCAATCCAAGGTTCCCAATCATACTCAATCTCCTTGGCTAGTATCTAACATGGAGTGAGCTGCTCTGCCAAGGCTGCCTCTTGCTCTCTCTCCTTGGCTAAGTCCTTATTTAAGAAAATTTTCCTTGGCCTCCTCCTAGGAAGTTGTTCTTCCTCTTCATTAGTGTTTCCATATCTATCTAAGTCCTCATCTAGCTTAGCCTTGGATTTTGCAACCTCTTTCTAAGCTCCGATGGATCTGACCTCATATATTTCCTTCTGTGCCTACAGCTGCTTGTTTTCAACCTCAAAATAATGGATTACATTCTTAGCCCTACCTAGATTGTCTTGAAAATATGTAGTCTAAGCATCCTTGCTTTGGAGCAGCATGCTTGAGATCCTTGCCTCGTTTTCATCATCAGTGTCAACATGAATGAGTTGAAATTCTTGTTCAATCTCATGTTGGTTTTCTTCTTCTTCATCAATTACCTTTTCTTTTCCTTTTTCAAGCTAGTTATTTGATGTGGAAGGCATGGCCCCTTGCCTTTTGAGGGAAACAAACACATGGCTATTTCATCTTTGGTAGGTCAAATAAAAAGGTTCAATTTTAATCATTTTAGTGGCTTCACTATTGCTACCATCATGACTGCCATCATCATTGGTATCTTCAATATCCTCATGGTTCTTATCAACATTTCTTCTTTCTCCCTCATTGCCCTTATCTGATCCACTAATTTTTGCCTCATCACTGCTATCATGGCTTTTTGACTTAGTGTCCTCATGCTCACTTCTATGTGCTTCATCATTATTTGCCTCACTACCATATTTGCTACTTTCTTCATTGCTCTTATCACCAATGCTATGTGCCTCACTATTTTCAGATTCATTGGCATCTTCTTCATTTACATTTTCTTCACTGCCATCCTCTTCTTTGCTTTCTTCTTAATTGCTCTTTCCCTCACTGCCACTTGCCTCACTATTTTCTTCACCTTTTGATGCACTAGTGCCATGAGATGATGGTGAGGGATTGTGAGATGGTTATGAAAAAGGGTCATTATCCTTAGGTGAAGTAATGTGAGTAGATGGTGATGGATGTGTAGTGGGGTGTGATGGTGAAGGAGGAATGGGAGGCTGAGAAGATGAAGGTACATCTTGCTGTTGTTGGCCTTGTGGATTGGTGAACACGTCATGAGAATTGAAAATCTCTCATGGAATACCCTTATACTACAATTGATGCATCACAACCATTTTAATAAGAGAGTGGTGAAAGAGTCTTTGCATCTGCTGAGGATAATCTCTTTTTTGTACAATATAGGACATTTTGTCAATGCTTCTATAGAGGTAATAAGGTAGGTGCAACATCCTCACCCTAGTAAAGTGCATAAGTAGCCTAATGTTATAGGAGTAAAGCCAGGAGAACCTTCCCTCACATGTAAAATACTTCATAATGATCCTTGTTGTTGTGGATTAGTCGCACGGGTGTATGAAATCGCACAAGCTTCGAGAGTGTGTTCTACTCTCTAAAATATTGGTAACAGGAAGAAAGTGGGGGAGATCAAAAGCATAAAACTTAATATAAATAGTATGTTGAAGTATGCTCTGGTTAAACTAAAACTAAAAACACAAATATACAGAAGCTATATAGAGAGTTCCAAATGACAATAATGCAAATGATGGCTTGATGTTCTCTTCTTATTAAACATTCGAAATGGAGAATAAATTTTACCCACTTGCCAAAGGGCCCCTAGGCAATGGCTCTAGGTCCTGATGCAAGGATGTCGTCTTCCAAGCTCTGCCTCTGATGCAGTCTCACTCTATCTCTCTACTGTGGTGGACTAAGATGTTGGGTGGCCAACTATCGAGTTCTCTTTAGCTCTAGCTCTAGGTCACACACAATGCTGGTGTTTCTTGGGCAACTTTGGCCAGCATAACATTTTGATCACCATTTCTTCATCTCTTGGTGGGTTTATATAGGTGAGCTTCAAATCCTCCTTCCCTCTCTTGGTACATGATGGATGGTGACCCAAGGGAGAGGTGTGATTCCATTGTGTGCTCAAATATTATTTTGTGTGCTCAAATAATGTCTAGGGAGGCACTAGTGGATGTTCTTAGGTGGCTTTCACATAAGGAGTAACTGTCCTTTGCTTCGTGTGGTCCCGGAAAGTGACTTTTTTCCATTTCTAGGAATGCACGTTTATCGGGAAAAAAGGCACGCAGAAGGCACTCTTCTCGAAGGATAAAGTGTGAATTTGAACATTTATGACTAGTTCAAATTTGATTTTCTGAAAACCTTAGAGATTTTAAATACATCCTGATTCCATAACGTATTCATGTCCTATAAATACTTGGGCTCGACATTAATTGATGTTGTCTTCTACTGTACGATTTTCTAGTGTTAATAGTTGCCCCCTAATGTGTGAGGTCTAGGAAGAACTGTATAGCCAAAATACATTATAGCTTCTTTTCTGTATCATATGCACAGAGAGAGAGAGAGAGAGAGAGAGAGAGAGAGAGAGAGAGAGGTTTGCGTGTATTTTGGAATTGACAACACCCTGCACTGTTTTCGAGATAACCATGACCTAAGGGACCTCTTGCAAGAAGACAAAATATACAACATATTTACAAAATTTTAACGAGGTGGGCATGTCCCATGCTCATGATGCTATGGCTAGTTAAATAAAATTGATAGATACATGTGCTGTTTATGCCACTACTTGGGTAGTGATGCTGGTGTTTGTTGATGATGACTGTTGACGCCCTTAGGGGTGTTTTTTATTTGACGATAAGTGGAATGTGGTACCCATATGTGTAGTCTTGGTATGGAATATCATTGTGCAATGAATGCATATGTACTGGCTGGGACCTTCCCTTGTATTCATTTTTTGTCAGAGACGCTTATGGAGGCATGTGTCTTCGATAGATCTGATCAAAGTGCAATGGTTGTAAGGTACGATACTATCGTGACATGAAATATTTTGTTGTGGTCGAATGTCAGGAGGGTTGATGACATCTGTGGACAATGATGTCTCCTATAGTGCCACCTGATGATACCCCTTTGCATGGGGAGGGGTTATCTAAGGTACCGCTTCCTTTTTGGGAAACAGGTGTTGAGGTTGAGAAAAAGGAAGCCTTCACCGAACCATGAGTCGCCGACCTGAGCCGTTGGGGATCGAGATATGATGGGTTTAACATAGGAATTTTGGTGAGACGTGACTGAAAATAGATGATGGGGATTCAGTGGCCCAAGGTCGAAGTATACTTGAGCAGCTTGGCGGTAGTCATAGTTATTTCTGACGGGAAAAGTTCCTGGAGTCGATAGGACTTCCAGGGTGGGTAGAACCGGCTATGAATGTTGGGATGGTGCGTGCATGACGTGAGTGAGATAATTCGACCAAGGGGAAAGAGGGACTATTTCCATGGGAGAAAAGGTGAAATATGAGGGCAAAGTGGCGAAGGGCATCATTTTCGGTCTTTGTACACTTACAAAAAGAATAAAATAATGGGGTTTGGTTTGTACAAAACATAGAGATAGGTACCCCAAAACATGGAAGAGGGTCGCTCACTTTAGGTGTGAGGACGTTGTTTTGCTGGGGGTATGGGTCCCATTGGTTGGTCTCATGTGCGGGGTTTATGAAGTGGAAGATGTCATAGATGGGATTATGCTGATGGAGGTATGGCAGGCCAAATGCGGTGCGCGGACATGCGCTTTCAATCTTCTTGTACAACCTGATCATCCAGGAAGGGGGTTGAGTTTGAACGGTGAACTTGACCTTATGCATGATATATGGATGGGCATGAGGTGCTTCTCGGACTAAAATAGTATGGCCATGGCATCACTTGTGGGGTGATGTATGGTCTACTTTGGATGATGATTTCCATGGAGGGGAGTCTCTACCGACCATCATGGGCGTTTATCATATGTAGGGTGAGGTGATGATAAATGTGGTCGGGTATGAGGACCCTATGGTTAATTTCTAATGGAGAAATGGTGTCAGGATATGAAAATTTCTCTGGGACTCTATCATGCTAAGGGTAGAATGTTACCTGCTCTGGAACTTTCAGTGAATGGTGCTATGAACGGTTTGCGGGTTCTTCCTACAAAAACAAATACCTCAAGTGAAAGAATCTTCTTTTCATCCAATATTATTGAAAAACATGAATTTTGGAAATGAAGATGGGAGGGTGCATACCTACCGGCGGTGAAAAAAATATTTTTCCTAAAAGTGAATGTGGGGTATCTCTTTCGTTTGTCATGGCATACTGACGATGGTGCAACTTACGGTTTGTGGAATGGACCTTCTGATCTCCTGTTATGGACCTCTGAAGTTCTAGAAAAGGAAGATAAATATGGGATTATGGCCTTAATCCTTTTCATTTGTACTTTCTAAGTTTTGGGAGAGCAGAGGTGATTGCAGAGCCTTTCTTGCTGTTACGGTCAACTTGTGTACCTGGGATTAGCGAATTATGCCGAGGTAACTTCCATGATGTCCTGTATTTCAATCTTTTCAGTTTGATGATGCTGGGGGCCATAGAAATTGGGTTTGTACGGCCTTAAAGGGACTTTTTGTCCTAGATTGTGTAGGTGATCTAGGAAAAGAGGTGCCCCTCTTATGCTTATTTTCAAGGGATAGGCAAACGAGGGAATGCTATTCCATCCTTTTTGCACACAAGAGCGTGCCTATGAACGAAACAGGCATGCAAAGGGCAGGGTTCTTGTAAAAACTTGGTTTTTGGTCCCTTTTGATTTTTTTCTCTGTACTGATGGGTGACTGTTGCTTAGCAGGTTGGTGTGGAGAGAGAGAGACTGGCCTGAGATTTGGACTGCTCTGGCTGCTGATGCTGGAGCGCACCATCATTTGGTCGCATGGGGCCTTCTAAAATTTCCTCAAAACAAGTTCCTTCGATCATAGGACCGATTGTTATGTTATATTATACAGCATTGGTGCAGGAGGCACAATATGTTCATGCTGAGGGGGAGAAACTTGATTATCCATCCAGAGATGGATATATACATTGTGACCGGGTTACTGCCTCAGGGTGAGGCACTGAGGCATCCACTCCCTGCTGGGAGAGTGAACATGGATATGTTCTGGAGGAGGAATTGCGGTGGTGCATCTATTATTGAGGGGTGCATCAATATTGCATCAGTGACAGATGTGGCCGAGCGGTGTGCTCTGGCCATTATTATGCGACTGGTGGGGTCATTTGCTCCACATTGAGTATTAGGCCCATAGGTGGGATTTTTACGCCGTTTGAGGAACGGGCATTTTTTCGATTTTTCCCGCTTCTGTTTTGATAGTATGGTGTCACAACTGAACAGGGTCCAATGTGGATCCAAATCATTTGTGTACACTAGCATATTGTGTAGCATTATGTACGAAAGGGTGGTGCTGCTGAGGCCCGTTGTGGCAGTGCCTATTGGGGGGCCGAGGGAGCCACACATGAGGAGGTGGGCTTCGGTGATGCCATGTGGTCGTAGTGGCATGGTGGGTTGTTATTGGAATGACACAACGAAGGCCTGGTTCGAGACCAATATGCAGATGTTCTTACCGTACCCGTACGTGGGGATGGACTTTCAGGGTGATCCAGATATTGGTCTCCCTTTCGGTTATGTTTGGGGTCCCACAGGTATGTGCTATTTTTCTGCATTTGTTTGATTTTTTACGTACTTGTGTGTTTTTATATTGACACTAACATTCTTTTGGTTACTTGTGCAGATGTTGGCGAGGTGGGATGCCTAGTGGCCCGACTGGTGGGTCATGATCCTCTGCCACGACCACAGGGTGATCGGGGAGGAGGTGCCACAGGTGGACCGAGTGGTGCCAGTGGACCTGGTGGGGATGGTGCTAGCCCTTCTGGTGAGTGCATAAGCTCGGCTGCAGCTGAGGTAGTGGATGAATGAGCTCATGTAGATGCAGCTAAGGCACACATCGGAGTACTTATGGCTCAGGTGGCCACTCTAGAGGACTTATGGGGTCGAGTGGACCATTTGACCCAAGGGATGCCTGCCCGAGGATTTATGGATGACCTTGAGGAGGTTTGTTTAGAGACGGTGATGGCCCGTGAGAGGGATTACCAGCCCACTCTACGATGGGTAGCCATCGCAATGGTGACAGTAGCTCCAGTGGTGGCCCTAGGAGCAGTGGTTGGCCCAGGTGCTCCTTTTGAGGGGGCACCACCCTAGAGTATTTTTCTACACAGGGAAAGCACCCGTTATGAGGATGCTTCCCTTATTTTTGACAACCCTTGAATTTCTGGGCTGGCCAACAGGCCATCGAAACTATTTTTGTACTTAGATACACATATTTTTGATATATATATATATATATATATATATATATATATATATATATATATATGAGAGAGAGATTTTTGTGGCTCTACATGGTGTGCTATCTATTTCAGTTTATGTATTTTGTGTTATGCTGATGGATATCTATGTTTTTGTTTTTGTTTTTTTTTTTTTTTTTTTTTTTTATTAATGGTTGTCTATTCATGATGCATTCCAGTTTAGGATATTGTTAGATATGTGATCAGCTACATGGTTTTGATTCCTTGATAAATGTGAGAATGTAATATAATAAAATTGTCTGCGTAATCTTTTGGCACGAAAATATTTTCTAAACAGGTTTGTGTCTCTGGTTTCAAATGCTTGGTTTAACTGCAACACCACTAACTAGGAATCGAGGTAGACATGCATATGGTGGATGCCCTGATGGAGGGACTTGCACATAAGTCCGATAACGACGTCATATTATTCCTGATTATTGGTTGCTGATCCAATGCACACGGCGTTTGAACACAGTGGTGATCAGTCGGGGTGGTAAATGACCCAGGCGGCTGCAGCTAATTTTTGAGACCATCGTGATGCTCCATCAGCAAGTCCAAAAGAGGGTTCAAGTTGGTGATCCATAATGGAACTTTGAGCGCGTTTAGGGTTTTGGGTCAAAAATATTTTGGTGTTGGGATTTTTTTGTACCCTAACTCTAGGGGATAAGGGCTACTGGGGCCCTTATGGGTAGAACTTCTTGAGGTAAAGGCCATTGATGGGGTTAGTGAGGTAGGTCCCGTCCAGTTTCGTCAAGATGTATGCCCCTTGTCGAAGATAATGTTTGATGATATCGAGACCTTTCCACAAGGTTTCAAAATTTCTTGGCCCTAAGGCTTCTTTTGCAACATCATAGTGAAGGATTAAATCTCCCTCGGTAAATGAGAAAGGGGTGATGTGGCAGTAGAATGATGCTTTTACCCTTTTCTTATGGGCCTCATTGTGTTGTAGCGATTGTCGCTGGCTTTCATCAACTAGCTCTAGTTGTACTAGGTGTTGTTCTAGAGGTTGGGTGTCATCAAGGAGTTTGATGGCGGCATACAAGTTTGGGATCTTGTGGAAATCTATGCAAAAGCGTAAGGTGCCTTGGTCTTTTGCGATAGGAATAAAGCGAAATTACTGTGACGAGGAGGTGGTTGAAATCCTATCTTGGGCATGCGATGATATAAGTTGTATGTGGTGAATTGTGTCATTGGCATGAGGCGGGGTAAGTATCTCAATAACAAAGTCCTGTGTGAGCCTAAGGTCAGCTTTCTGGCTAGGATAGTCAATTTCTGGTAGGTGGAAGTTGTTTTTATCATAAAGGTGCCTGAACACTTTTAGTAGCGGGCATAACTCCAGCCCGTGATCATGACCGGTGCAAATGGTGCATGGTATCATAGAGTAGATAGTGTGAGATTCTACACTACTCAATGTTCCTGATGTTGGTGTTTGGAAAGGGTCAGTTGCAGACGAGGTCTTCTTCTGCTTCCATTTTTGCATCGTAGGTTGAGACTTGCCTCTCTCTTTGGTGGGTGGTTGACTTAATGCCGCTCTAGCTGCTTTCAGCTTGGGGAGATGTGTACACTTAAACGTATGATGAAAGTATGAGCAAATTCAGCAATAAGTGTGTGTGATCTTCTCTTGATTAGAGAGAAGTTTTTGAGGGAGAGGAGAGATTATGCAGAGACTGTTTGTAAGGGGTTTTAGTTCTATACATTGGTTGACTGGGTGATCGTTCAGATCACATAGGTTGTAGGTTATCCTAGGCTTGGCTTGGGGTATACATGGTTGGTGTGTGGTCTTATCAGGCTTGACACACCACTGTGATGGTGGGGACATTGAGCTCGGGATGTATATTTTATGCCATTATTGGAGATCGCCCGTTCTCTTTTCTATGGCATTAACCATGTCGATAGTGGGATAGATCCATGAGACATAAGTACAATGTTGGTCATAATGATTACCCTGACATATCAGGAAAAATATCCGTGATATGGGGGTCCCATCGTGTGTCGTTTGAGGCTAGGAGGTGAACCAACGTTGTAACGCTGCTAAGTCAGGGTAGTGGACGACTATATGGTCCATCTACTTGCATAATGTGCATGTAGGTGGGTTTCATGAATTGCCTTTGGGGGTAGCTAAGGGTTTCTTGCTAGGTCATTCTTCGGCTGATATGAACATTATGGACCCGCTGATCTCTTTTGCTGGAGTCATGGAGCTACCGGTGGACTCATCATCCATATCATCTTCTTGGGAAAGATGAACTATGGCTAAGTGGAGGCTAGCAAGGGCTAGCTGGAAGCGAGGTATGTAGTGACAATCCTCCAATAGGTGATTGTCGGTGCATAACGGGCATGTGAATTGCGCTACCCATAGTCCCACATAGTAAACCCTTTTGATTGAATACCATCTGTGAATGAGTTCCAATGTGGAACACTCTTCGAGGTAGTGGCCACGTTCATCGCATAGTGTACAAAATATAATGGGCATTACTGGGGGTCTTTCTACGAATCTATGCTCCTCTTGTAAGTATAGGATGTTATGTGGCTCGTCATTGATAGACTGGATGGAGGGATCCTCTTGATAGGATCGCTTGACCGCATGTAAGGCATCCTATATCATGGTATTTCTTGACAATGATGGGTATAATGCCCATAGGTGTCATAGAGAGCACATGCGTGATTGGTACACATTGGTTTGCTTGTAATTTTGGTGGCAAGTTCCTTTTTTTGGGAATGTCATGTTGAGGTGTCTGCCTTACAGCCGAGGAGTGGTTTTAATTCGTCCCACTCTGGACATATGTGGGTAGGGTGTCCTATGACATCACATATAGCATAGGCTGATGACTCCCTTTTCACGGTCGGGGTCACCACTTTCTTTCTTTTCTTGGCGATTTTCTTGGTCGTGGTCACCAGTTTCACTATGGGAATTTCCCTTGTGGGGGAGGTTTCGACTGTTGCTTGGGTAGGTTAGGGCTCCTCAGAACTGGGGGGCTTTAACCCAAATGTAGTAACATTGGTAGCTGCTGTTCCTAAGGGGGGAATGAGGTACCAGACTGGGAATGCCAATGATATGTTGGGTAAGACTACTATTGCCAAAAATTGCTGGGAGGCGAACCCAGGAGGTGGGTAGAGGAAAGGGGTTTGGGAGGCGGCATAGACTAGGGAGGCTGTCATGGCCGATGCCTCGGTGTCATTACTGCTTGGGTCCATGTCCTGACTAACCTCGGTGCTTGATGTGGACATCATGCATACCCGTGCCCCTGTGGCATCGGGTGATACCTCAGGGATAATGGGAGGATCTCCTAGGAATGACCCTAGGATGGATGACGGTTTGAATTGGCCAGGGCCATATTCTTGATACCGTGAAAGACCATCTCTGGCTATATCTACATAGGGTAGAACCATATCTGTGTTGGTCAAGGGATAATTTTCACTGTGCGTCAAGTGGTCTACTGTGATGATTCAATCCTCGTGGGGGAACATCATGATGCAGAAGACAGAGGATGCTATGGTAGACATGGCTTACATGTAACTCCGCCCAAGGAGTATATTGCAATCCATGTGCGCATCCAAGACTTCGATGTCTATGTGGACCATCTTATCGGCTAAGCAGACCGGTACATTTTGGAAGAGACCGACGGGGGTCGAGGGATGATAGTCGTATGCTCTGAGTGTGTGACTAAAGGTTTGAATTCGGGGGCTCCTAACTTCTGCCATAAATTCTTTGACATGATGCATGTGGATGCACCCTCGTCAATAACACATCAGTGAATAGTGAAATTCTGTACTGATACTGGTATCTGGAAGACGATAGTTTGGTCAATTTAGTGTGTCCTAAATTGCTGCATTTAATTTGTCAATCCGGGAATCGTAAGCTAATGAAGTGCGGCGCACTATATGTGCAAGATAACCTATTTCTTAACTTTTTGTCGTTTTTGGTTTTCTAAGGTGAAATGGAAATTCTAAAATGAAAAAAAGTATGGTTATGTTTGTTCAAGGAAATGATATCCCCTATAATGATTTACCAACTTGAAACTTAAAAAGGAATTTGAAATTTACAATGACAAAAATTGAAAGGAAAATGAAAATGTGCTGCTGAAATGAAAAGGTGCTGCTAGTCTAATAAATCAAAACAGTGAACTAGTGAGCATGAAAAACAAACTATTCTTGCTGATGTCTAAACACAAAAGAAACTATGCTTAATAAATTCAAAATTGCAACAAAGTAAATCTAAATCAGATTACATCAATTCATCTTCTGATCCCTCATCATTAGTCCAGCTATGATTTTCGGAAGTAACCATAAAAAACTTGAGTAACTGATATCTAACTTGAAGAAAGTAAACTAATATCAAACCATACATTCATAATTCAATCCCTCACCATCAGTCCAGCTGTGGCTTTCGGAGGTAACTGAAGATGTCATGCACAATTTAATATTTCTAACTTGCAGAAAGGAAACTAATACTAAACTACACATTTCATAATACAATCCCTCACCATCAGTCCGGTACATCAGCTTTCGGAAACAGCGAAGATGCAATGAGCGGTTTAATATATCTAAATTTGCGAAAGAAACTAATACTAAACTACACATTTCATAATACAATCCCTCACCATCAGTCTAGCTGTGGCTTTCGGAGGCAACTGAAGATGCAATGAGCAGTTTAATATATCTAAATTTAACTACTGAAGCAAATAAGCAAAACTGAAATGAACAAAGCAATACTGAAATTAAATAGAAACTAAGAAAAACAAATTAGCAGCATAATAATGTTAATTCCATGTCATTAGTCAAAAAGCTATGCAAATGCCCGGGCTGCCTATCTATAACCTGAAACAAGAACACTGATCAGTGATTAATAACATAAAACATAAAAGACAGAAGTAAAATGGAAAGCATGCAAGATTCTAAACAGAAATGAAGCATATATACTATGAAAAATGCAATGTATAAACATGTGAATGGATTATGGCACAATGAGCTTTAAGGAAATAAAACAAGAACTATACAATAATGCGCAGAACCTTGGCAAGTGCAGGGGCCCTCTACACCAGCCTTGGCAACGATCTTCAAATATGAATTTTGGTTGAAAACAGAGTCTTCTTATATTAAAAAGCAGTCATAACAGTAAGGTGATATTACGGCTCAAAGGCAGCGTAATTACATTACAGAGCAGACTAATAAAAGATAACAGAGACTAACATCGACTAACTCTATATGCGTATGCAAACGCGTTATATATAACAAAAGAAATATAACTGTCTCCTAAAGTTTATGCTGGTGGAGAACACATAGACCATTACATCCAAGGATCTAGGATCATGACCGTGTTGGAAAGTAAATCTATGAGGAGTGGATGCTTGAATTCGACTAAGGAGCCATGTACAGATGTCGATTTATCCTCCGCAACTTAGAAACGGCCGTATGAACCTTCATGTGACACGAAACAGAGCCCTGTCACCGTAGGACTCTACGGTTGACTTCCATGTGGATACCTTTGACCGCGGCCTCTTTAGACAGATTTTTTCGAGCCAATAGGACACGAACCATGTCCCCCTCATTTCTGACTTGCCCATGTGGCTCGTTTCTTCTGAAGACACCTGTAGCATAGAGTTTCACAAAATAGCTGCGGAAAGTTGCAGCAGCTGCGGAAAGTGGCAAGATTCCGCAGCTGAATGAACAAAATCTAAATCAAATAGCAAACACAAAAATATAATTAAAAACCATGTTAGATGCTCTTTTGCACATGATATTGACAACTTGGGAGGTTCGGGTGAGTGAAAAAGGTATAGAAAAGTGTATGGAAAAGATGCAGATTTGAGACTCAACATACCCCCACTGTGAAGGTGTTGCATGTCCTCATGCAACCAAAATTTTGATAATCTTTCTTCAGTTCATGTGCCTTGACACTTCAGCCAGCACATCCAATCCTCTCCTCTTCTTCCTTGTTACTGCCAACATTCTGGGTTTCTTCATTAAGCACCTAAATTTGATATTAACGAGTGCTCTGCTCAACTTTTGGCATTTCCTTTTCAATTTCTTATTCTTTTTCTGCCATATTCCCAAATGTAGCATGGTATTATCATGGATGATTTTGTCCAGTTTGCCTTGTTCTTTCAATGTCTCATTTTCATTTTTGATGTGCCTATTTAAAAGCTCTAGCTCAAAAATTTCTTGTTTTAGTGATTGGACTAAATCATCCTGTACTGTATGAGGCTGAATGGACGAAGTACTTGGACCTGTAGCTGCCTTTTCCAAAGATTCTATATAGTCATATACTTCCTGCTGCTTGGGGTCTATTTCAGGTGTCATTTTTATTGGGATGTCGCCAAAATGCCGTGAAGGAGATTTATCTTCAAAATCTGGCTGAGAAGGGCTTACATCAACATCTTGCTGAGAATAGGATGGAGTATGTTCAATGTCTGACTGAGAATGAAATGAACCAGGTTCACTAACTGACTGAGATGGACTATGGTCAGCTGGGGACTGTTCAGATGTTTCCTCTCCTAAATCAATGAAATGAGGACCCTTCATTTGCGTTTTCCTCAATTTCCCCTTAAGTCTGCTGCTTCTTCTCACACGCTGTGGTACACTATCCTTTTGTTTTTGTTTTCCTTTCTCTGTCTTCTTGGGCATAGATGACTATTTTTGAAGATAAACTAATCTTTCAGATAACACTTGATGATCTTCTTCTTCAGAAGAAGGTGTTTTATGTATAGCCTCAATAGTTTTTCTCTCTTTTGGTGTTATTGGCTTCTTACCCTTGATTTCTTTCTTCTTCCTCTTTGACAGTCTCTCTTCCTTATCAGTTCTTTCAATTGTAGTAGTAGGAGTATTTTGAATTTCATCAATTGTTCTTTTTCTCCTACTTCTTCTTGCTGTGCTACCTTCAGGAATTTCTTGAGTAGGAGTAATTTGGGTTTCATCATTTATTCTTTTTCTTCTACCCCTTCTTGTTGTACTACCTTCAGGAATTTCCTGAGGTTCCTCAAAGAAATTTCTAACCAGAAATTGTTCCCATGTGTCTTTCTTTTCCTTTAACTCCTTTTCAATCAAAATTTTTACAAGACCGTGGTGATATAGATGTGGTTCTACATCTCCTAAGTGTTTCTGAACAGTCACAGCCATTTTCTTCAAGCTATTTAACAGAAAATATGGGAGATTGAGAGCTTGATTATCTAGAAAATTCATCAGTAACCTGGTATGGTACATGTACATGGACCCAAAACGGCCTTCACATGTAATGAATTTCTGAACAACTAGCAGTAAAGTAGCCCATTCCTCTTTCAATGCATGCACAGGAATTCCTCTTTTAAAAATAGTTATGTCCATACCTTGGTTTCGTAAGATTGTTCTCCATGCTTCATCATTGATGCTTTTATTCTTAAACCAACGCTCACCCTCCTGAAGAAGTTCCGTGGCTGTTGCTATAGATGCTTCATTGACCGCAAACTTAAGGTCTCCAATCTCTGCTTCCAAGCCATTAAACGACCTTGCGAATGCTTTTGTAACTTCTTTATGATAACCTCTGAATTTTTGGATAAACCGCAGCCAATTTTCTTTCTTCAATATCTCCCTTACTTGTGGATATCCCTCCATGAACTTAGGTCCTTCCGGTTCTGCTCTTAGCAATTTACCCATTTCTCTTTTCTGCTCTTCACAAATTTGCCTGCGTGAGGGTTCAAATGGAAATAGAACGGTTGAATGCACAGGAATGAGCACAATGACTGTGGGAATATATCAGAGCAGTGTAGATATCAGAGAGTGGAAACGAGCACAATGAACGAAATGGAGTGAGACAGAACGGAAAGGGGTTTCGTGAGCACAACAGAGATACGGCTGTGAGATTGACAGAGTATAACACATTCGGCAGTGTTTTGAAATTTGGTGGATGCGAAATAAATGTGAGCACGTTTCAATAACGACTATGGATTTATGCAGCTGTAAGAGTCCTTGGTCAAATCAAATACGTCTCATTGTCACCGGTGGAATATTGGATCATGAGTGAAAATTGGGGGTTTAATGATGAAACTGTTTGAGAATGAATGCGAGAGGATAATATGGAGATCGTGAAAGGTTACGGAATTGTCAATATAATCATTGCACATAATGGATAGAGCTTATGGTTCAAAATTATATAAAAATGTGTTTTTCAATGCTATTTGAAATAAATTTTATTCATACCTTTGGAATCTTTGCCTTTTCCCTTGGTCTTCAACTAATTGCTCTTCATTGGTGTCTTGAATGCTCCATGTCTTCATTTTTGATCCTCTCACCTGCATTTTATTTCATGATTATGGAAATAACATCTGACTGTACATTCTTTTGAAAACATAGTAGTAGCTGCGGAATCTGCTTCTGGCTGCGGAAACTGGAGTCAGCTGCGGAAACAGATGTCAGCTGCGGAAACTGACACAGCTATTACTTGGATGAATGGAAATGAACAGATGACAAATGACCAGATGGAAATGGTCATGAAAAATATTTTTATTCATGGAATGGAATGAAATGGATAAAATGAAGTGGAATGGAGTGAAATGAAGTGAAATGAAATGGAATGAAGTGGAATGAAATGGAGTGGGTGGTCACAAGGCTTGTGAAATGAAAGAGAGATTTTTTTTTTTGGAAAATATAGAGTGTCAGGTGTTCCTGATTTTCACCCTATATTTTCTGTATAAGACTGCCAATCAGTGATTGGTTTTCAGGCTTATACCATTTTTTATTTTTTTTTAACTGAAAAGAAAAAAAGCTAGGCTGGTGGAGAAGAAAAATTCTTCTGTACCAGCCTGATTGCAGAAATTTCTTGAAACATTTTGACAAAATCCTCTTTTGAGAGTGGCTTATGATAAACTTTCAATCTATGGCCATTCACAATAAGAGGAGTTTGAAACTCATCAATGGTCTTGATTCTTACCGCTCCATTGCTAAAGATCTTGTCAATATCATATGGCCCAAGCCAATGAGTCTGAAATTTTCCTTGAAAATCTTTAAACTTGGAATCAAATAACAATTCCCAATCTCCTTCTTGAAACTTCTTATCTTTGATGTACTTGTCATGCCATTTAGCTCTTTGATATTGAACTAGATCAGTTCTTAGAATTGCTTCTTGTCTGATCTCATCTAGCTCATTCAACTGCTCCATTCTATGCTTTTGGGCTTCTGATAAGTCCATCCCCAACTGAACTTCTATCTTGAAGGTCTTGACTTGGAACTCAATGGGAAGCAAGACTTCTTTCCCATAAACAAGTTCATAGGGAGAATGTCCTGTTGTATTCCTCCATGTAGTTCTGTAGGCCCACAAGGCTTCTGGAAGCCTTTCTGCCCAATCTCTTCTATGTAGATGAGCAGTTTTGGTGATGATACTTTCAAGAACTTTGTTTGTGGACTCCACTTGACCATTTGCTTGTGGATGGTAAGGAGTAGATCTTCTGTGCTTGATTTTTTATTCTTCCATCAACTTCTCCACCAAATTGGATGTGAATTGGCTCCCCCGATCTGTCACAATTTCTCTTGGAACACCAAAGCGAGTAAAAATATCCTCATAAAGAAAATGAACAACTGAATTTTCAGTAGCAGATACTAATGCTTTGGCTTCTACCCATTTAGTAACATAATCGGTACAAACCAATATATACTTCTTTTGCTTAGATGGTGGATTAATAGGTCCAATGAAATCTAAAGCCCATTTTTCAAAGGGTTCAATGAGTACCTGTGGTTGCAATGGCATTTCATTTGAAAGGGTAGGTTTCCCTACTATTTGGCAGTTGTCACACCTTTTGACATATTGTTTTGCATATTTGAAGAGGGAAGGCCAATAATATCCTAAAGAGAGGATTTTATAGGCCGTCCTTTTGTCTGCAAAGTGTCCGCCGCATGGTTCATCATGACATGCCTTAAGAATATCGGGCATTTCATCTTCCCTGACACATCTTCTGATCACAAGATCTGGCCCTGTTTTAAACAATTCGTTAGAAATCCATGAATATTTTGAACTCTCCTGAATAATTTTTCGTTTTTCACTTGGAAATAAATGTAAAGGTAGTTTCCCTGTAACCAAATAGTTAGCAATATCTGCATACCAAGGGGTCTTAATAGTTACTTCAAACAAGTATTCATCGGGAAACTTATCCTCTATAGGAGAATCTTCTTTAGTATTCTGAATTCTAGACAAGAAATCAGCTACTGTGTTCTGTTTTCCTAGTCTATCCAACACAGTAATATTGAATTCTTGCAAAAGTAAAAGCCATCTTGTCACTCTGCCATTAGTAACAGGTTTGTTCATTAAATATCTAATTGCAGAATGGTCAGTATGAATAAAAGTTTCATAGCCTGTTATGTAATGTCTAAATTTATTAATTGCATGAACAACAGCTAAAAACTCTTTTTCAGTCACAGTATAGTTCAACTCTGTGGGAGTCAAATTTTTACTGGTATAATAAATGGCATAAGGAACTAAATCTCTTTGACCCAACACAGCTCCTAGAGCTGTATCTGAAGCATCAGTAGAAATATGGAAAGGGAGTTTCCAATTTGGTCCTCTCAAGATAGGTGCTTCAGATATTCTTATTTTCAAAGTTTCAAAAGTTGATTGACAATCAGGATCCCATTTAAATTCACAGTCTTTTGTAAGCAACTTGAAGAGTGGAGATGCTATTTTAGTGAAGTTTTCTATAAATCTTCTATAGTAACCGGTAAATCCTAGAAAACTTCTAACATCTCTTTGACAATTTGGAATAGGCAACTTGGAGATGACTTCAACTTTTGATCTATCAACCTTAATCCCATCTCCTAAAATATGATGTCCTAAAACAATCCCTTCAGAAAACATCATAAAGCATTTTTCATGGCTTAATGAAAGGTTTGTTTCTTTACATCTTATAAGAACTTTTTCCAAATTTTCTAATGCCTCTTCAAATGAATTACCATAAATTGTAAAATCATCCATATAAACCTCTACACAATCATGGATTAGATCAGAAAAAATTCCTAGTACTGCTCTTTGGAATGTTGCTGGTGCATTACATAACCCAAAAGGAAGCACTCGGTAGGAAAAAGTTCCCCATGGACAAGTAAATGTGGTCTTATCTTGATCTTGAGGTGCTACCTGAATTTGATTATAGCCACTAAAACCATCCAAAAATGAAAAGTACTTTTTACCTGCTAATGTATCTAATACCTGATCAATAAAAGGGAAAGGAAAGTGATCCTTCAAAGTTGCTTTGTTCAATTCCCTGTAATCAATGCATACCCTCCATTTACCATTCTTTTTAGGTACTATAACCAAAGGAGAAACCCATCGGCTATCTGAAATTGGATAAATGAAGTTCACATTGAGTAGTTTTTGGAGCTCTTCTTTCACTATCTCCCTAAGATTTGGATTCATCTTTCTTTGAGGTTGTCTGATTGGTCTACTGTTTTCCTCAATATAGATATGATGGATGCAAGTCTTAGGATCAATACCTTTCATGTCAGTATACTCCCATGCAAATGCGGTAGAATGTTTTTGCAAGATTTTGGTTAGTTCTTCTTGTTGTGACTTTTCCAAATGTTTGTTGATATTCAATGTTTTTCCTGGAAAAATCTCAATAGTAGAACTACCAAACTCTTCCATAGAGTAAAGAGACATTTGTCTTGATGATAAATATTCTATGTGAGATTCCAACTGAAATTGTGTGGGGTCATATTCTGAAGATGTCTCAAAATTTTCTAATGTGTTCAGAATTTGACTATCCTCACTGATTTCAGAAATGGTAAAGACAGGTTGTATAATGTCCTCATCATCAACCCATTCATTGTCTCCTACTTCTGTGATTGCTCTTGCTAGAGGATACAAATTTAATTTCTTTGTCGAATTACCATTAGAAATGTACATGTCCCCAGATCTACAACTAATAAAAGCATCAGCTGTGGCTAGCCAAGGTCTTCCTAAGATAAGTGGGTGCCCTCCTAGATTACTCTTGGGAGTCAAAATCATAAAATCCACTGGATATTCCCAAGAATCTAAGGAGACTGAAATATCTTCTAATACACCATCTGGTTTAATAATTGATCGATCTGCAAGTTGCAGTAAAGTAGGTGTAAAAAGAAGGTTAGGAAGTTTTTGCTGGTCCATAGTCTGTCTACTCATAATGTTAATAGCAGCCCCTAAGTCAATCGATGTGTTTGGAATTTCTATCCCATTTATATGTGTCTTGACAATTGGACTTCCTGGATCTACATACTTCTGCATGGTAATTTTTCCCATCATAATATCTGCGATCTTTCCTACCAGGTGGATTCTTCTTGTGTCTTTTAGTTTCCTTCCTGGTCTTTTGAAACTCAACTCCTTTATTGTTTTTTCTAGAATAGGAATCTCTCGAATGGCTTGTAGCAAGGGAATCTTGATACAAACATTCTTCAATTCATCTAGAAAGTCATAGTTAGGCAACAAGATTTTTTTTCCACCCCCTTGTCAATTTGTAGTCTTTCAGGAAAAGGAGGTGTAGATGAAGATGCAGGTTGCTCAACTATAGGAGTTGTGGGTGTTAACTTTTCTTTTTCTTTTTGAATGCTTGAATTTTGAAGAGATTCTTCCTCAGAACCCTTATTGACTTGAAGAGAGTCCTCCTCATAGGTATCTTGCTCTTGAATATCTATAGAAGGTTTTTCTAAAACTCTACCAGATCTGAGTTGTACATCGTTGAGAGGAACAATCATATAGGTAGGTAATTGTTGTCCTTCTACCATGTAAGTATTCTGAGGATTTTTATTATTAGGATTTGGCAATGGCTGAGATGGAAGTTGATTTGTCTTTTGTTGGTATGGAAGCATGAGTTGAGGATTTGGATTTTGTTGAGAAGGTTGTTGTTGTGGAAATGGCAATGAAAGTTGTGGAGCTTGTTGATTTTGAAAAGATGGAGGATATTGATAAAATTGAGCAAATCTCCCATAAGGATTTTGCATCCCTTGTACCCATGGCTGATATGAATTTTGATGTTGGGGCCAAGGTTGTTGCCAAGGATTCCAATTTTGTTGGGTTTGAAAATTCATGGGGTTGTTAAACCCTTGAGTTTGTTGTCCCTGCCAAGGTCTCCTTGCGACAAAACAGAGAGATTCTACTGAATTTGGGTCTTCTTGAAAAACAGCTTTGAGTCCAGGAATTGGAGGACAATCCTTGATCTCATGATTCTCTGAGCAAATCATACATGTTTCTACAAATTTTGCATCCAAGGGACATTCCCTTAAAGCATGTTTCTTCCTACATTTCGGACAAAAGATGGCTAAAGCATCTGTTTCTGCTTTCTGCTTGTTTTGGATTTTAAGGGTGTCTAGTTGTTCACTAAGGCTCCCTAAGATATCAGTTTTGAACTCATCGAGCATATTACCAATCTCTGCCCTACTTACTGATCCAGTTGCAGATTTGTTAGCCCTAATAAGAGAAGGATCCCTAGGCCCTTTTCCTGTTTTAGATTTTCCTCTTGAGAGATGGACACATAGTTCTGTTATATCATGAAGTGGAAGTTGAGAAATGTCTCCTTTTCCCATCATGTTTAAAATATCTATCCATTCATCTCTAATGGCTTTTAATATGAGGGCTTTCAAGGTTTCATCATCTAAGTTGCTCATCTTTGCTCTTTTCAAGTTGTATTGAAATCTTTCAAGTAAATCTTCCAAATTTTCATCTTCTTTTTGCATCATTTTGAATACCTCATCCTTGTGATTGGTGGGCATAAAATAATCCAAGTATCTATCCAAAAATGTTTGTTTCATATCATTCCAAGTCCTAATAGATTGAGTGGCTAATCCCATGAACCATTTCAAAGCAGATCCCTTCAATGTTGAAGGAAACAGTTTTAGTTTTTGAGAGTCTTCCATATAGTCATAGGTTTGGCACACGACTTCAAACTCAAACAGAAATGTTTCAGGATCCTCACTTTGCAATCCATAAAAGTTAGGGAGGACAGATGGTGAGATATTTTTCATTGTTGCATGAGTTTCCTCATCAACTATAGGGAATCCAAACAAGTTGTCTCCTTCCCTATTTCTACCATTATTTCCTTCACCATTATTGTCTCCATTATTTCCTCCTCTTCTACCTCTACCTCTACCTCCATATATTACTTCCTCTGCCATGATAGTTTCTTTAGAGTCCTTAAATTCCTCTAGTTCTTCTATCAAGGGAGGATGAGAAAGTGTCTCTTTGTTTTCTAAATGGGATTTAGTAGGCGGTATAGGAGAATCCTCTAATTCAGCTGTTCCTTGTATTCCAAGAATATTAAGGCTAGGGGTAGATGGTGGTGAATCTGGTCTATGCCTTGAAGAAGATGGAGTTGTGAAAATCGAACTCTTGGCTTTAGCTATAAACCTTCCCCTAGAATCTCTTGCTCTATGCATGTCATTTTTTATTTTTTAAAAGTTGGGCTAATAATTCTCTTTCTGATCTTCCAGGTCACACTAGGTGCAAGAAGAGAGCATACTTAAGAAATTACTGAACCAATAACCCTCTTTTCTGATCCTCCAGATCACACTAGGTGCAAGAGGAGAGCATACTTCAAGAAGTTATCAAGTTTTCCCTTCTTTTAGAATTTTTGTGTTTTTTTTTTAAGAAATTGGCTACCTAGTTACACTTCCCCGGCAACGGCGCCAAAATGTTTGGTCAATTTAGTGTGTCCTAAATTGTTGCATTTAATTTGTCAATCCGGGAATCGTAAGCTGATGAAGTGCGGCGCACTATATGTGCAAGATAACCTATTTCTTAACTTTTTGTCATTTTTGGTTTTCTAAGGTGAAATGGAAATTCTAAAATGAAAACAAGTATGGTTATGTTTGTTCAAGGAAATGATATCCCCTATAATGATTTACCAACTTGAAACTTAAAAAGGAATTTGAAATTTACAATGACAAAACTTGAAAGGAAAATGAAAATGTGCTGCTGAAATGAAAAGGTGCTGCTAGTCTAATAAATCAAAATAGTGAACTAGTGAGCATGAAAACAAAACTATTCTTGCTGCTGTCTAAACACAAAAGAAACTATGCTTAAGGAAATTCAAAATTGCAACAAAGTAAATCTAAATCAGATTACATCAATTCATCTTCTGATCCCTCATCATTAGTCCAGCTATGATTTTCGGAAGTAACCATAAACAACTTGAGTAACTGATATCTAACTTGTAGAAAGTAAACTAATATCAAACCATACATTCATAATTCAATCCCTCACCATCAGTCCAGTTGTGGCTTTCGGAGGAAACTCAAGATGTCATGCACAATTTAATATATCTAAATTTGCAAAAAGGAAACTAATACTAAACTACACATTTCATAATACAATCCCTCACCATCAGTCCAGCTGTGGCTTTCGGAGGCAACTGAAGATGCAATGAGCAATTTAATATATCTAAATTTGCAGAAAGGAAACTAATACTAAACTACACATTTCATAATACAATCCCTCACCATCAGTCCAGCTGTGGCTTTCGGAGGCAACTGAAGATGCAATGAGCAGTTTAATATATCTAAATTTAACTACTGAAGCAAATAAGCAAAACTGAAATGAACAAAGCAATACTGAAATTAAACAAAAACTAAGAAAAACAAATTAGCAGCAGAATAATGTTAATTCCATGTCATTAGTCAAAAAGCTATGCAAATTACCGGGCTGCCTATCTATAACCTGAAACAAGAACACTGATCAGTGATTAATAACATAAAACATAAAAGACAGAAGTAAAATGGAAATAATGCAAGATTCTAAACAGAAATGAAGCATATATACTATGAAAAATGCAATGTATAAACATGTGAATGGATTATGGCACAATGAGCTTTAAGGAAATAAAACAAGAACTATACAATAATGCACAGAACCTTGGCAAGTGCAGGGGCCCTCTACACCAGCCTTGGCAACGATCTTCAAATACGAATTTTGGTTGAAAACAGAGTCTTCTTATATTAAAAAGCAGTCATAACAGTAAGGTGATATTACGGCTCAAAGGCAGCGTAATTACATTACAGAGCAGACTAATAAAAGATAACAGAGACTAACATCAACTAACTCTATATGCGTATGCAAACGCGTTATATATAACAAAAGAAATATAACTGTCTCCTAAAGTTTATGCTGGTGGAGAACACGTAGACCATTACGTCCACGGATCTAGGATCATGGCCATGTTGGAAAGTAAATCTATGAGGAGTGGATGCTTAAATTTGACTAAGGAGCCATGTAAAGATGTCGATTTATCCTCCGCAACTTAGAAACGGCCGTATGAACCTTCATGTGACACGAAACAGAGCCCTGTCACCGTAGGACTCTACGGTTGACTTCCATGTGGATACCTTTGACCGCGGCCTCTTTAGACAGATTTGTTCGAGCCAATAGGACACGAACCATGTCCACCTCATTTCTGACTTGCCCATGTGGCTCATTTCTTCTGAAGACACCTGTAGCATAGAGTTTCACAAAATAGCTGCGGAAAGTTGTAGCAGCTGCGGAAAGTGGCAAGATTCCGCAGCTGAATGAACAAAATCTAAATCAAATAGCAAACACAAAAATATAATTAAAAACCATGTTAGATGCTCTTTATACAATGATATTGACAACTTGGGAGGTTCAGGTGAGTGAAAAAGGTATAGAAAAGTGTATGAAAAAGATGCAGATTTGAGACTCAACAGGACCTACTGTATATCAGTAACCTTCTCTAACTGAAAATATTTATCTGAATGTTTTCTTCTATCTGTGTTATTTAGGAAAGAATTAATTCAGTTTAAGCATAGGAATGCTGACGTTCCCTCGTCTTATTGTATTAGCTGAATATTATTCTTAGATGTTATTTTCAGTATATGTTTAGTGAAGATGAACTGAGGAATATATGGTGAGCCCTAGTCCCAGTATGATCCCACAGACTATTTGATTGTTTCCCTTTGAATGTGTCAAAAGCTGGCTAGTTTCAAAGTACTTACCAGATCTTAGGTAATTCTGTTGTTATCTTTGTATCTGTCTTGAAAGTAACCAAGTAAAGAAGAGCTAGGAGAGGATTTGTGGTGAGCCCGGCCCGCTAGTTTCTAATCCAAAAGTTGCCTTCAATTTTCCCTTAGTTTTAAGATGTTTTCTATTGAAAGTGTATCAAAGGCTGGCTAGTTTCAAAGTACTTACCAGATCCTGGGCTGCTCTTGTTTCTGCATTTGTTTATTTCTCCTTCTTATTGTATCTTTCCATTCCATAAATCAATCTTCAAAGAGAACCTTAGACATAGATGACTTGCCCCATGGACCACTCTTGCCTCTTGCTGTTCCAATTAAACACTATTATGACTCCATAGCCCAATGGACTAAAACTTGCAATTTTCTACCTTTTTGACTGAAGCTTACTCTGATTGCCTGCAACTTCTCACCTTTGGTACTTTTTGCACTCAGAACTTTTCACCTTGAACAGTAATCATGCTCAACCATCCAAAAAACAAACAAACCATTGGCCTTCATAACTAGCCTAATATCATAACCCCAAACTTCAAAGACAAATCCATATTTGTACATATTGGAGAGATCCCTCTCCGGATTCAGGAGGGCTAGATCCTAGAATCCCAAATTTTGTTGAAACGATGTTGTTTCTGTAATTGGACTCTGCCAATCTTGCTAATAAATTATAAATCCATAACACATGGGAGGATGAGAATTTTATACAGAAGCACCTAGAGCTACTCAAGCGTTGAGGACAACACTTTTTTGAAGGAGAGGGGCATGTTAGGTCCCTATATTACTAGTATAGTCCCTTATTGTTGTTAGTGTAACCCCCTTATTGTTATTATTGTACCCTTGTAACCCGCATATTGTTATTATTGTGCCCTTAAATTATTATTGTTAGGTTGGCTAGGATTACATTGTGGCCCCACTAGGATTACATTATGGCCCCATGGACTCCTATATATAGAAAGGAGGTTTTTTAATTTGTATCATCCAAGAATTGTTCATTCATGTAATGTATTGGAGGTTTCCCCCTCGAAGTGGCTTATTTCTAAGGCGTTGATATCTCTTTTCTTCTATTTTTGGATTTGGTTTCACAACAATAAATATCATGAATCAAAGGTGAGAATGTGAAGGTATAGAAGGAAGAAAAATTGAACTTTTGTCTATCCTCATTCACATGTGCGAAGTACTGGGGAATCTCTTTGAATTAAAGGGTCGAAATTATGTTTTTACGACGATGCTAGGGAAATTGTAGTAAGTTGCAGGACTGAAATTCTAATCTAGAGAGATTTGAACTTCATCAGCTTGATTGGAATTGACTTGGTTTAGTAAGGCTTGAAGGAAGGTTTACTTGGGTCTTGTGGAAGGTCTTTCTCATGATTTTTGGGTCCATATTTCTCACTTTAATCTAATTCTATAAGAATAGACGATTGGTTGGGTTTTCCCCCTTCTGAGGCTTTGCCCTGGCTTGGAGCCTATATTTTGTGTTCATTGTCTTTTTTGATCTTCATGGTTTATGTTTTGGTAATTTTTAGATGAAGAGAACATAATAAAAGTATTAATAATCCAACACATATTCAAAAGAAATTATAAAGTAAGATAAATCAACCCTTATTTTCCACCCTATTGATTTCTCAACATGGTATCAAAGCCAAGGTGAGGAGAAGGTAGATTGAAGATCGCTTTTGTTGACTCATTTGAAGAAATTTACATCAACTAATTTAGAATACATAACTTACAAATGGCATAAGGAACGACATAAGGAAGAAGAAA
Source organism: Pinus albicaulis (assembly GCA_034641835.2). Lineage (NCBI taxonomy): Eukaryota > Viridiplantae > Streptophyta > Pinopsida > Pinales > Pinaceae > Pinus > Pinus albicaulis. The sequence continues at coordinate 134,816 of JAXQQM020059668.1, read as the reverse complement.
GATATAGTAATTATCTCTCTCTCCCCTCATTGAGGCTCTTGTCCACTCATCATTCATCATTTAAGAAATCCTTAAAGAATAATTCTCTATAGAATACATCTATGAAGGTATCTATAAGCATCAATATTTTGTGAATATCATCTAAAATCTTGAAAGTATCATCATCATTGAAGGAACCTGAAGATATTATTGTACCAACAATCCTAGAAGTCATCACTCAATGACATCTTTGAAGACTCTTAAAGTCGTCAAAATATTTGGAAGCATCAAGAAGAGGTCATCTTCATCCAAGAATTTAGGCTCCTTTGACAAGTAATTACTTTATTACTCTCCATGTTTCAATTTTCAAATCAAATGGCACCATTTTATGAGAAGGGCGACAAAATCAATGGGTCATCGAACTTTAAAGCTTCGAAAAAGAGAATTGATTTGGTTCTCATAGAAAATAAAGTTACAAATCACATTGTAGGAAAAGTGTTAGTACAAGATAAAGAAAAGACTCGAGAATTTTCCAAGTATAATAAATAAGAATTTGGGGCTCAAAGAATTCTCATTGAGACCATCAAATATCATCATATCCCCTTTGTTGTAGATTTGGGCACATCTAAAGGAATCTATGGTAAAGCTATACGTTTTCAGTACTATAGGTCAGAAAATATATTTGATGAAGAAAATTTACAAAACAATTTTCTCAAAAGATGAAGACTTTGTCTCATACCTTGTGAAATTATCACAATATAAAGATCAAATACAAGGGCTTGGAGAATTCACATCTAACTCGGAATTAAATACTTGTGTACTCAATGCTCTACCTTTGGATTGGAGTATCTTTTTGGCCAATATCTATTCAAGAAAGGAAACTCCAAACTTCAATGAGGTATGTGCTTTGTGTATTCTAGAATATACAAGATTGAAATCCAAGGATGAAACTTAATCCATCAATGAAAAGTCTCAAGATTTTTCTATTAGATCAAAGAAGAAGCTTGAAAAGTTTGGAAGATTCGAACCTTGTTGGAAATACAGCAACAAAAACAACAATTAGCCATGCAGATGCTGAGACATGTCCAAAGTACAATGCTTTGGATGTAATGAATATGGAAACTTTAAAAGGGATTGTCCCAAGGATCCTCAAAACATGAAGAACAATAAGAGAAAGAAAAGAAGTGGAGCTCACATTGTAGAAGAAAATGAAGAACCTGAAAAGAAACTAGAATCTAAATATCATAAGGATATCTACTATTGAAGGAAATTTACCACTACTATGTCTATACATTTTTTTTTCTTTCTTCAATTAGAAGATGGAAGTTACAGTAGCTATGCAATTACATTTTTTGAAGAGTCTTGGATTCTGCAAATTATGGAATCTTGGAAAGAAGCACATAACATCTAAATAACTAGAGTCTACTTAGTCAACTGCATTTTATTGGAAGCATTCATCTAAACATTTATCAAAGAAAGGATATAAGAATTTGTACCATATATCACTTCAAAATTCATGTGAAATTAAAGTGTATCATGACGATCTAAAAATAATCATTTAGCAGAAAAGAACTACAAGGATCCACTATAAAAGTAGAACTATCAACAAGGCAAGTTCATTATACAAAATTTATTTAGTGTATGGAAGAAGCACTAAATGACTTGAAGAATATTACAACTTTAGGTTTGGAATAACATCACTTGTTTTGATAACTATGATGATTATGAAATACATATTTATGTTTGGTATATGATATGACTCATTTAAAGAAAACATAGAAGAAGTGTGTACAATATAAAGGTATGAAAGGCAACAAGTTGAAATAGGAAGTCATGAGATAGTTTGAGGGTCACTTGATGGTATGATGGATTCAACATTGATGTAGAATAAGTTCACTTTCCTGAGATCGATAAAGGTATATGTAATTGGATATATTATAATTTGTTTGAAAAGATACTTTTGATGCCAAATATACCACAAATAGTGGTTAATGCAAAGTGATATAAAAGGACGATGACAAAAATCCTATCATGAAGATGGATTGTGAAAGTTTGGCTCCAAAAAAAATGACAGCTAGGAAGGTTGAAGTTCAATATGATATGATGATGCAGAATAGGAGCCTTGCAACTAAAACTAAGATCTCCAAAGAAGAAAAAGTATCTGATAATTGAGACAAGAAGAGACTTATGGTTAAGTCTCCTTGGTTGTGAGTAAGCATCTCCTCCCTAGTTGGGAGGGAGTGATTATGGAAACCATATTCTCCATGTGTCATGCACTAGGTAGGGACTAACAACCGCAAGTCTAGTGAAGGAATTGGTAGCGAGAATGGAGGATTGGATAAGCATATTCAGACTAATACTTCTTGAGTATTTGGAATCAGAGATAGGAGCAGTCCCAGGGACTGATACTCTTTGAGGATAGGACATGGTATCCAAGATAAGAATAGTCAAAGAGGACCAATATTCTTTGAGGATTTAGAATCCAAGATAATAATAGTATTGTAATACATACTTGTTGAATATCTGGATGGGGCATGTGCCTTGAGAGGTGGTGGTGGTGGTGTTCAAATGCATGCCTCCCATCATTGTGCTCTAATATATTGGAGAGTTACAACTTGTTAGTGAAGCACTTTCTATTTTGAAAATTGACAATGTTGGTTATTATGTTGATGCTTGATGATGCTTATCATGTGAAAATTCCTTGAAATGTAGCATCTAGAAATATTTCTTCTAGCTTATAAATTAATTATGTAGTTTATTTTGTTTATGAAAAAATAATGAAATATTTACACAATTATTTCTTCACCAAAAAAAATATTGTGGAAGAAAAAACAAGAAAGGAGAAATTCTAGCACACACACATAAAAATTGACACAATGCTTTTTGGACAAATGTCCTTAGAAAAAACCAATGTGAGAAAACTGGTGGAACAAATGAGTGCTTTTATTATTATGAAACAGTGACAAATTATGAGTACAAACAGATGCCTAATATGAAAATCCTCTACAATATAAACTAACCACAAAAATTAGTGAGACAAATTATGTCTGATTCAACACTGATCTAGCTCCAAAAGTGGCACCAACTGGACTCCATGAAGCCCCTGTGTAAACCTCTGCACTAATTTTGCGAAATCAATCACACACTTGGCCTAGATGTTGATTTGATCAAGCAGTATAGCTTAACTAAACATCTTAGAATGACTCATTGGCCCCTCCGGAAATTCTCCCAGCCTCCAACAACTAAATCAACCATTTGTCTGGCCAAATTGAACTATGCCTTTGAAGCTTCTGTGCGACCTCACTAAGGAAACTCATACCTCCTTTAGTTGAGTCTAGAAATGGAAAAATTCCTCTAGACTCACTATCTCTACTACTATTTGTCTCTGTGTCCTCACTCTAGCATGAAATCTTCTAATAGAATGTTGCTCTCTGGAAAATTTGAAATTCCCAAGGAAACTCGTTCTCCAATTATGTTTTTCCATTGACCTCCTCTTATAACCTCCAGTTTGGATTCTAAAATGAAAGATTTAAACTTCATCGATGTTTTAGTTCATATCCAAGCTTATCTGTGTGAGTTTCTAGAGAATCCTCACCTTTCTCAATTAATTACTATTAATTAACTAGTTTTTATAAGTTAGATTTGGAAAAAATGTAGATGATGGTAAATTAATTTAATTGAGATATCTCTACGTGGAATTTCGAGGTTATGGAGAACTCCTTTATTTTAGGCTCTCAACAAAGTTTGAGACTAGAACACCATCTGATGCTACAAAAACTAACACTCTCACTTAGCAAGGAAGGTATTCTCTCTCTAGTGCTACACAATATGCCACAACACCCTGGATCTGCATTATCCTCCATACATATTTTTGATGTCTAACAATTGTAGTTTACCATTGTCCACCAACCACTGCACTAACTCTGATTCATCTGCCACAGATTGTAGTTGAACCATGTTGCATCTATGCTGCTACTTACACTACATTGTACAACCTGTACTGATGCAAACTCTACATATGCACTGCAACTCAACTAACATTGCCTCTCAACTCTTTTTGTTTCTACTTCAATTGAGAAACATCCAAAATAATTTGTCCTTGTAACTGAAAAGGGTTCTCCACTATACCCATATGTTCTCTAAAATGGATGATCTTAGCTCTTCCTAGAGCTTTCATGAGTATATCTGCAAAATTATCTTCTATGGTAACGTACTGTAGTTGGCCACTCCATGCTGGACATAATATATGATGAAATGACATTGAATATATATATGTGTTTTGACCTATCACAAAACACTATATTTTCATATATTTTGATGCAACTATGATTATCATAGTGTACACTGGTCGCCTTTATATTCTGCCTGAAAAATCTTAGCAACAACTTCTGAATCCATATATCTTTGCACGTAGGTGTGCTAATTCCATAAAATCTACTTCTACATAGCTCATTGCTACTGAATTTTTCTTCCTATCGCACCAAGATACCATCCCTGATTCAACACTGAAGCAATACCAATAGGTAATTTCCCTGTCCACTAAACTACCTTCCCAATCTGCATCTATGAATCCACTCAATCTAACGCCATTCTATCAGGTATATCTCAAACCATTCTCTATTGTGCCACACAAATACCTAAACAATTTCCTCACTATTGTGCAATGGATTCTCTTTGTCTCCACCATAAAATGACTGAGAGTGTTAACCATGAAGAATATATTTGCGGCCTAGTGTTGACTAGATACATGAGAGAACTGATGAGCTGTCTCTAAAAGGTGGGGTCAACATCATTTCCATATGATGCATCTATCTTCTTCTAGGTGGTTATCATGGGAGTAGACATGAGTATAAAATATTTCATTCTAAACCTTTTCAGAATATTTGTAGTATATCTCCCTTGACCAAGGAAGATATCCCTGTCCTTCTACCACACTTCCAATCCTAGGAAATAGTGCATCAAACCCAAGTACTTCATATCAAACTTTGTTTCCATGTTCCTCTTATAGTATTCTTGAGTCCAGATCACCCTGTCAAGAATAGGTCATCCCCATACAAAAATTGAATGATTGGCTCATCCTCTACCCTCAATTAGTAAAGTTTGATATTTGGGTCACTCTTGACAAATCCCATGTGCTGCAAGTAGCTATCGATCTGACCATACCATGCCTTGGGAGCTTGGTTGAGATCATATCGATATTTTTTCAGCTGGTAGACATGTGTGCAAATCTCATTTGTCTTGAATTCGACTAGTTGTTATATGTACATCTCTTCCTCTATCACCTTGTTCAAGAATCTTGTATTAATGTTCATCTGGTGAATCTTCCACCCCATATGAGTTGTTAGGTATAGATATGACCAGATAGAAGTGTATCTGGGAATTATATACAAGGTCTCCTCATAATATATCCCTTATTTATATGCATACCCATTTTCCACAAACCTAGCCTTTTACTTCTCCACGTTGCTATGAGTAGCATACTTGATCTTGTAGATCTATCGAGAACCTACAACTGAATTTTCCACAGGCCCTGACACCACCTCTCAAACATCATTCATCATGATATAATTGTACTCTTCTACCATGGAATATATCCACACCTGATTTTGTGTAACCTCTTGATAGTTGGAATGTTATTCAACCTGAGCTGCCAATGCATGGTATCTATTAGGATGTCTGCGCTCTCTTTTTTTCATCCTAGGAGATCCAATGAACTCCTACACAAATATCAATGTTTCATGAACTTCCCTTCTGCTTTGACCACTAGTGGTGGGAGGGTCAACCAAATCCTCATCCTGATCCTATTGATCTGTCTACTGTGAACTCACTAGACCCCTTATACTTGAGATAATACTAGTACCGGTAATTATACTAGATCCCAATGACTGTCCTACTGGTGGTCCCACTAGATACCCCTATGGTTGTGCCTACTGCTAGACCATGGACCTTCTACTGACTCACTCTAACCACCTGCTAGCATCTCGCAAGACTTCTTGAAGGATCTATACTCCATGAAATTTACGTCTTGTCTCACTACGATCTTCCTACTACTAGGAACATAGATCCTGCATGGCTTTGAGGTTTCACTATACCCAACAAGGAACCCATTTTCTATATTCTGGTCCAATTTGGTACTTTTCTCATCTGACACATGGAAGTAAGTTATATTTCCGTAGATCTTGGAGTGAATTACCTTATGATTCTTTCCTGAGAAGACCTCCTCTGGTGTTATATTCCCAAATTCCTTATGAGGAACTGTGTTATGTGTATACACCGTTGTGTGATGTTCCTCTACCCATAGAAATATGGGAAAATCCTAGTCAGATAATAGCACTTTTCCTGCCCCAACTATAAATATGTTCCTTTTCTCTGCTAACCCATTTTGTTGTGGATTGTATGGAGCTGTAAACTATCTTCTGATTCCTTCCTTCACAGAGAAATATGTGAAGTATTTATCTGTGTACTCTCCACCATTATTTGAGTGAAGCACCTTCATCTTCTTCCCTATCACATTCTCCACTAGAGCCTTCAACTCCTTGAAGAAATCAAAGACCTCATCCTTGGTCTTTAAGAAGTAGATCCAAGTTTTATTGGAATGGTAATCAATAAAGGTGACAAATACTTTGCCCCATTGAGAGATATAGTGGAAATAGGGCCGAAAATGTATCAATGTATCATTCCCAACATGCCATCTGCTCTATTTTTACTTCTTGGGAATTTTTCCTTAACATATTTCCCAAGCCCGCATCCTCTACACACATCATCATGTTTCATGCCAAGTTTTGGAGCACCTTTCATTGCCTCCCTGAGAATTTTAATTGCTCCATGGTGTAAATTTCTCATTCTCCTATGTCACAACTCATTCAGGTCTTCCCCCCTAATGTTGTCATTGTCTATTAGTGCCATTAGAGAATCGAGGTGCAACCTGTACAACCTGTTTCTTTGAACTCCAATCTATTTCATCATCTTCTAGATTGTTTGTTTGAAAAACACCTTATTCCATACAAAATGGACATCATATCCCTTATCCTGTACCTAGGATACTGAAATTAGGTTCATTCCCAATCTTGGTACATGCTATTTACATCTGTAGCACTAGTACATTCTCCTGAATCCCTCTACAAATTGATGGTACCTCTCCCCATTGGAGTACACTTGGTCTCGGGAAAACGTGATGAAATTAAGCTCCAGGATCTTCCTTGTTAGCCTCCCAATGGAAAGGCTACCTCTCCACTGAAAAAAAAAACACTAAAAGTGGCCCTCAAAATCCTCCACTTCTTCTACCCTGGAATACACCACAACTACACTAGAAATTACGTTGTAGATGAAGAATGAAGCTTGTACATAATGCAAGAATATGAAAATGTAGTGCAATACTCTTCCTAGACGCTCCTCAAGGAAATAGGTGGGATTCCCACTCAGGAAAACCTTGTGCTAAACAACACAGAAATATCAATAACATAACCATCTATCGCTTCCTTGCCCTCCTTATAAACAATGTGACACTTCTCTCCTTGGGTCCCACTCATTAAAGTCACTACTATCATGGAGACTTTCTCCCATTAACATTGTGTTGTCTCTCATTGATGATCCACTCCCTCCATACCAGTGTTGTTGATTTGGTCAAACTTGGCCTTGTCCCCATGCATTAGCTCCTATAAAATTCCTAAATGGAAAAAGTGGAAATATAGCTCACAATAATAGAAATAACAACAAGTATTAATACATTACATATGAGCCAAATTATAGGTCCATGTTATTAAGCATAACAACAACAAATTTATACAATATATTGGAGAACAAACCCCTCTAGGTAAGCAAGAGAAGCCTCCATCAATAAAAAGCACCAATACATGAGATGCAGCAGCTACACAAAATGTATCAAGCAAGTACAATGCAGTTTTGATGGCTAACACTGCAGCTGGAAAATGTAAATGAATGGATCTGATGATACAATACTCTTACAAGGCCAAAAATGGAGATCTATGCTCCCATACACTTCTCCTAAACAACCCAGGAAGGGTTTATGGAAATGCACAAAATATAAATGGTGGATCTAAAGCCCTAGGGATGAAGATTCACTACAACTGAATCACATAGAAAGAGGTGGATGAATCTAAAGTAGATCTGAAAGGACTCCTCCAATAGGCTCTCTCCATGAAGGGCTAATCCCCTCAATGGAAAGCAAACAGTCCAAGTGGAGCACTGAACTTACCCTTGCAATATCTCACCAAAATAATGCAGTCATGGAATGGAACTGCGTTGTAGGGGATGTTACTTCCTTGGCTTTATGAAAAAATATGATATGAAGCATAGGGACATTCTTTACTGATATCCCAATGGAAATAAAGCTTCCTCCACTGAAGATAATATCATAAATGGCCCAAATAGATCCTCCACTGTTGCACCCTACTACTCAACACATATCTGAACATAATATACACTGTAGAAGAAATCTGTAGCTTGGCCAAATTCCAGAATGTGTAAATGTAGTGCAGTACTCTTCCTAGAGGCTCCTCAAGGAAAGAGGTGGGATTCCCGCTCGGGAACACCCTGTGCTAAAAAGCACTACAATCTCAACTAAATAACCGAAGAGTGCAAGAAGTCATACACACAACAAAATCAATAATCAATAACATAACCATCTATGGCTGCCTTACCCTCCTTATAAACAATATGAGCCTTCTCTCCTTGGGTCCCACTCATTAAAGTCACTACTATCATGGAGACTTTCTCCCATTAACAATGCGCTGACCCTCATTGATGATCCACTCCCTCCATACTAGCATTGTTGATTTGGTCAAACTTGACCTTGTCCACATGCATTAGCCCCTGTTCACACATGAGGGTGATTTATCTAGCTATTAAGATGATCCCCTTTCACATTAAGAGGGATTTTATTCCTACTAAAGAGATTTATGGGTCTCCCTACCCAATTATTCATCTATCTAAATGAAAAAAACAAAAATTAATATTTCAATTAGCTGCATGCTAATTTAGGAATATTACAAAGGAAGATCTCCTTGTCCTTCTGCCACACTTCCAATCCTAGGAAATAATGCAACAACCCCAAGTACTTAATATCAAAAAAAAAATCCATGTTCCTCTTATAGTATTGTATGAGCCTAGATCACCTGGTCAAGAAGAGCTCATCCCCATACAAAAATTGAATGATTGGCTCATCCTCTATCCTTAATTAGTAAAGTTTGAGATTTGGGTCACTCTTGAAAAATCACATGTGCTGCAAGTAGCTATCTATCTGACTATACCATGCATTTAGAGCTTGGTTGAGACCATATAGAGATTTTTTCAGCCTATACACTTGTGTGCAACTCTCATGTGTCTTGAATCCCTCTAGTTGTTATATGTACAACTATTCCTCTATCACCATGTTCAAGAATGTTGTCTTGATGTTCATCTGGTGAATCTACCAACCCATATGAGTTGTTAGGGATATATATCTGACAAGATAGAAGTGTATATGGGAACTATATATAAGGTCTCCTTGTAATATATCTCTTATTTATATGCATACCCATTTTCCACAAACCTAGCCTTTTTCTTCTCCACACTGCCATGTGTAGCATACTTGATCTTGTAGATCTATCGAGAACCTACAACTGAAATTTCCACAGGCCTTGACACCACCTCTCAAACATCGTTTGTCGTGATATAATTGTAATCTTCTACCATGGAATATATCCACACATAATTATGTGTAACCTCTTGATATTTGGAATGTTATTCAACCTAAGCTTCCAATGCATGGTATCTATTAGGATGTTTGCGCTCTCTTTTTCGTCCTAGGAGATCGAATGAACGCCTACACATATATCAATGTCTGATGAACTTCCATACTACTTTGACCACTAGTGGTGGGAGGGTCAACCAACTCCTCATCCTTCCCCCGTTGATCTATCTACTGTGAACTCACTAGATCCCTTATACTTGAGATAATACTAGTACTGGTGACTATACTAGATCCCAATGAATATCCTACTAGTGGTCCCATTGGATACCCCTATGGTTATGCCTGCTTCTAGACCATGGACCTTCTGCTGACTCATTCTAACCACCTGTTGGCATCTCGCGAGACTTCTTGAAGGATTTTTACTCCATGAACTTTATGTCTCGTCTCACTACGATCTTCATACTGCTAGGAACATATATCCTGCATGCCTTTGAGGTTTCACTATACCCAATGAGGAACCCATTTTCTATAGTCTGGTCCAATTTGGTACTTTTCTCATCTAACACATGGAAGTAAGCTATGTTTCTGAAGATATTGAAGTGAATTACCTCATGATTCTTTCCTGAGAAGACCTCCTCTATTGTTATATTCTCCAATTCCTTATGAGGAACCCTATTTTGTGTATACACCGTTGTGTTAAATTAATATACCCATAGAAATATGGGAAAATCCTCATCATATAACATCACTTTTCCTGCCCCAACCATAAATATGTTCTTTTTCTCAACTGCTGCATTTTGTTATGGATTGTATGGAGCTATAAACTCTCTTCTAATTCCTTCCTTCATAGAGAAATATGTGAAGTATTTATCTGTGTACTCTCCACCATTATTTGAGTGAAGCACCTTCATCTTCTTCCCTATCGCATTCTCTACTAGAGCATTCAACTCATTGAAGAAATCAAAGACCTCATCCTCGGTCTTTAAGAAGAAGATCCAATTTTTCTTGGAATGGTAATTAGTAAATGTGACAAATAATTGGCCCCATTAAGAGATATAGTGGACATAGGGCCACAAATGTCTCAACGTATCATTCCCAACATGTCATCTGCTCTATTTTTACTTCTTGGGAATTTTTCCCTAACATATTTCCCAAGCCCGCATCCTCTACACACATCATCATGTTCTGTGCCAAGTTTTGGAGCACCTTTCATTATCTCCCTGAGAATTTTAATTTCTCCATGGTGTAAATGTCTCATTCTCCTATGCCACAAATCATTCAGGTCTTCCCCCCTGATGTTGTCACTATCTATCAGTGTCATTAGAGAATCAAGGTGCAACTTGTACAACCTATTTCTTTGAACACCAATCTATTTCACCCTATTCTAGATTGGTTGTTTGACAAACACCTTCTTCCATACAAAATGGACATCACATCCCTTATACTGTACCTAGGATACTAAAATCAGGTTGATTCCCAATCTTGGTACATGCTATTTGTTGATTATATCAGCCGCCCTTTGATTTTTGGATAAAGGTCATAAGGAGCATATTAACCGATAACAATTAAATGGCTTCGAGTTGCAAAGTCCGTGAGGGAGAAATAAAATTAAGCCGAGTCATATAAAAAAGAGGATAAGTGCATTTCATAATAAAGTGGAAAGGTGTTAAAGGCTTAAATCTAAGTTACACGAAGGTGTAGAAGGTGCAAAGGAAGTAAACACAAGACGGGCCCGCGCATACTCCATATACGCACGTGAACGAAGTTGCAAGCACGTTCCAGGGGGGTCACAAAGGAAAGGGGTAAGGCGGAGTCCCCCCCCCCCCCCCAAATTGTGATGACGTGTCAAGGCACATGACACGGAGCAAGCGCTTTACAGAGAAAAGGGCCAGGGTTTTCAGAGTCGTCATGAAATTCACCTTGTGTCCTTTGAGGGCCTGGTTCTGGGGTACAGCTGTCACCATGACATAAAGGTAAGGTAATTTTTTAGGACACCCGATACTAAGGCAAGTACCGGAATTTAACCCGACATGCGGTATTCACCTAACAGAAGTCCCACACCCAATCCCTTCATGCCACGTGTCTCACAGTCAGTGTCCTTATGACGTCAGCGCTACTTGTTTTACCTCGCCTTCTTTTCCCAAGCTGCCTCAGGCCTGTATAACTGTCTCTCATCTTTTACTGTGGTAAAATACTTTGGTTTTTTGAATAACTGTATAAGAAAAAGTGGGCGTATAGTACCAGGTCTGCTTAGTCATTTTCAGTACCCCTGTGTCGCTTTCCCAGAAATTTCTTACTTCGCAGGTATTCCGTCCCTTTCATTCCATTTGGTTTCCTTTTGTATTTAAAATTTTCATGATGGTCATGGGTAAAGTATTAGCCAAGAAAACAGAGCTAGAAACTCCCCAAGCCTGTGAGTCCAGAGTTGTTCCAGGGCCTGATCCTTCCTTATATTTACAAGTCGACATTCGTGACCCGTAGTACCCATTCCTCATTATCAGCGTCAAGCCTGAGTTGTTTAGGAGACATGTGGAAAATAGAGATAGGTTCTGTGTCGTGTTGTCTGGTCTGTATTATCAAATAACCCCCAGTATATCCAGTGGTTGAGTTCATCTGTTGGCTCTGGGACGCTTACGATGAATTTCGGGGCATGTTCCTCTCAGCTCACGGGAACAAGATATTTACTCTCTCTCCCGAAATCATTAAAAAAGCCCTTTGTTTTCATACCAGTTCAAACTATGTCGGCTTTAGTGAAGTAACGCTGACTCCTCAATTTGCAAAGCTAACATGGAGGCGACAGAGAAATTTCATCGCCTCCATAACCGACTCTCATTCCACAAACATACCCTCTGCAGACTCAGTATCCCTGAGCTTATTCAAGGAAGAAGTCCAACCCATCCTTGCTCTTATCGCCGGTATCCTAGGTGTGGAAGGTTTCAGGAAAACTTCCAGAGGATGCATAGCTTTTCTATGGTTAATGTCTTAGCCCGGGGTCGTCTTAGATATTCCTGGTTTCCTGGCCTCCACCATTCATACTCAGTTCCAGGAGCTCTCAGACATGGGTCGCTTTCGTTTTTGTTCTATGGTATTTTATCTTTTCCTCTTCCAGCATGCTAATAAGTTTGAGGGTTTGGGTTTAGATAAGGTTTACAGAATAAAATCTCATCCAAGACCAATTTTTGACTGGAGTCTCGCAACGCATTAGTTGGAAAATGGGGTGGGCTACTCAAGGTTCCTGAATGATTTCATGCCTATAGCTTATACCATTATTCATGACTCTCCTCCGCCTAGGGTTTTTCCTGAACTGAGGAAATGGTTGCAGTATAGTGAAGCCCAAAGCACTGGGGACTGGTATATTTTTGATAACTACACCGAAATCTGGGTTTATGGAGCTGAAGTCTGTCCCTACCAATTTCCCATTTTTCCTTCCCGACGAATTTCTGCTTTGGAATACCTCTGGTAGACCCTAAAAGATGATCAACTTCACTTCCTCCCTGTGAAAAAGGGGTTTATATTTAAGCTTCCCACAACCATTGGCCCTTTCATCGTTAGTTCAAGGCACACCCTTCCTGTGGTGGAAAAGCTACTTCAAGACATGGATTTGAGACAAGGGAAAGCTTGGACCTATGATCTGAAGGGCATCATCTCTAACAGAAGGAAGTATAATAAATCAACCCCTTATATGCATGAAACAAGGCCCTTCATCGAGTGGCGAGCTAATCTTGAAAACTGGCCTTTTCTTTCGCAGATGGAGACTAATTCATCTGCGACCAGAGAAAAGGCAGATACCACTTCAATTAGAGAAGCTGGTAAGGAACAGGTGGAGGAAGTAGGTGCTTCAGGAGAATGTTCCCCTCCTTTCAAAAGGCAGAAAACAGGGAACAGTGAAGCAGAGGTTATCGGAGATGAACTGTTGCTCCAGGAGGAAATATCATATGGGAAGCCCGACAGGGGCAGAGCAGGAATCAAGGTGCTGCGAGATAGTACCACCTCTTCTGATTTTTCAGAATTTTCGCAAGCCATTGCAGTTAGCAGCTCCCAGGGTGCAAGCGAGGGCAGGGCGAGGAATAAATAAATCAGAGATAAGCACCAGACCGAGCTGGAAGGATATGTTGAGAGATATCACACCAGGATTTCATCTGTGATGAATTTGGATACGGAGCAAGTAGTCATGGCTATGGCCGAGGCCGTTCTGGACCCAGAAGCTGGCACCACCAGCTACAGGGCATTGGAGGTAGAAAGTGATATGTTGCAAGTGCCAGAAATCGATAAATGAAACGTATTCCAGTGCTTCGGTGATATGCTCAAGGATGAAGTTATGCGGCTCTCTATTACTCTAAGGAAATTGCAGAGTAAACATACCCAAGTAGTAGAGAATTTTAGGAAGGAGAAAATAAATACCCGAGCACTCATGAATGACATACGCACTCTTCAAGGGGTAATAAAAGGAAAAGAAAAGGGTGGGACAGACCCCCAGGGTCACCTTATTGAGGATTTGCAGAAGCAAGTTGCAGCCTTGAAGAGAAAAATAAACATACCAGGCTCCCATCATGTGCATATAGCTGAACTAGTACAGGAAGAAAAGGACAAGGCAAGCTTGGCTGATTCTCTTACAAGGGAGAAGGAAGAGAAAGAAAACATCACTGGAGAGATGGCCGTTTTGCAAGAAAAGATGAACACATTGCAGATAACTTGGGACCCTCATACATGTGTTCCTCCTGCGGCAAAAGGAACTAGCTCACTTTCTGAACAGCTGACCACAACACTGGCCACAAACGATGCAATGGAGAAACAGGTATCGATAGTGCGACAAAGAATCAGTGAGCTGGAAGCTCTCCTGTCTGAGAATTCCAAGAGGATTAACGCCATGCAAAAGGAAATCGAGCAAGGGAAAAAGGAAAAGGCGGAACAAAAAAAACCATTCGCAAACTCACCAGTCGTGTGAAAGGAAACATTACCCTCATGGACGCTAGGCGATTGATCTGGGTTGAGATCATCATGGAGGTGAAAAAGCATTGGGAATTTTTAAATGTCATTGAGGAAATAAAGTAGTCTATGCTCCATCTTAGAAGAAATCTTCATGAAGGGAACAATGATGCATCCAGCAGAGTTCAGAGCGCAAAAAGGTACATCTCTTTCCTGAAAGAACTGAAACCTGAGGACATGGTAAAACAGGGTATAAAGAGCAGGCTCAAGGAATCCGCGGAATGTCAAAGAGTAATAGAAAAATAGTCTGCTCACTGTATAGCTTCAAGTGTCTTAGAGAATATGGCAGTCAATTTAGAACGGTTCGAGATGGATTGGGCCGATATTACAGCTGCCAGACTCCCATCATGCTTGGATCCCACCCATGTTGTACTACAGCCATTACCTACTTACAAGGCCTGTCTGAAAGAGGAGATCAACCAAACTGATATACCTTCAGAGAAATCTACTCCGCTGAAACCTGAAACTATAGTTTCAGTCCTCAGTAAGGAATTTTCCCTCCTGCACCTAGTGAAGCATAAAATTCTGGTTGATGCAAATTATGATGACCTCACCGAAGCCTATATGAGAGTGGAAGGTTTCACATCGATGCCTGAACCTGCAGCAGACAATTGGCAGAGGTGCACCAAATATTCTAGCCTGTTAGCTAGCTCCTCAGCAAATGTCCCACCACCTGTATCAGCAACTGCATCAACTCCTTCACACCAGTGAACATTGTTAACTCATGATTCGGCCCTAGTGGCCTTTAGTTTTATTTTACTTTTTACTTTCAAGTTCTGAGTGGAATTCATATTTCAATCTTGCATTTTACTTCTTGTTAAGACAGTTTTAATATTTTGTTTTAAAACGGCCGCGAGCCTAATTGTAAATGATGAGAAGCACTATCCCTCATCATGAATTTTGTTATTTTTTATTAGGACCTCAAACTACTTACTAGCACGCGGGGAAGATATTTTCCCAAAATATCTTCCCGCTCATGTTTTTGTAAATTCTATATAAGCAAAAAACTAAGAGGAAAAATAGTTCTAGATTTTCAAGAGAATTGACTACAGAGAAAACCTATATCTATTTTTGTCGATATTTTGATATTAATTTTGAAGAGCACGTTGTGTCTCAGTGATAAGGAGTTTTATTTCTACCTGGGATTCTGATCTGAATGTTTCACAGTTTGTAACTCACTCTTATGTTTTGTAGCATAAATGTTCATCTAGTTCATTTCCATATCTCTTATATCTGTGTTCTGGAATGTGAGTGCTCACATGTTCTAGTGTGAATTTATATTCATATTCCTTCATGTCTAGTGCTTTAAATATGGCTCAGGCAGGATATGCTGTTTCATATTTCACTTCTACCATAATTCTTCTGATATGTGCAGCCATGGGACTTTATATTTAAATTTATTCTCATGTATGGATTAATTTCAACATATAAGCCCAGTACATGTTTGTATTCATTTCTGGATCTTGTTCTTGTTACTGTTATTATCCTCTTCTTTTCTTATCCAATGACCACCATCTGAATATATACCTCTGTGAACCACTTTAGAATCCAACCCCTTGTTGTAGCTTCTATCTTATAATCGTCGGAGATGTTTTATATCGGAGTTCACTTTCTGTTGTTACAGTATTACCTTTGTTGTTTCTAAGTATTGAAAATCTTGGTTCCACTTGCATCAAACTTAACTACTCAGATTTGATAGCATGAGAGCCCCTTTTTGAATAACCTTCCAAAGTTAAACGATATGCTCCTTTCTAATTAAGATTTCCTAAGCACTGGTCTTTCACAACTTGAGGCTGTCTCTAGTAGTTACAACATATTTCTAGCGGCGTTGCCGGGGAAACGAAGTTGAAGAAAAGATAAATCCATGGGTCTCAATAAAATATTTATTCACTCTTCATAATAGGTGAGAAGGAAGAGTTGAGAGTTGTATATTTCTCACCTTGGCGACTCCATAGTCAATTATAAGATAAACCTATTTGTAGTCCTGGCTTTCCGAAAGCCACATCTGAGGTCAGATACATCTCAGCCGAAGATTCCTTCGGTGTCTGAACCAGAGAATATTCTACATAAGAGGGGTTGGAGGGAAAGACAGTCAGTTCATACAGAAATTCCTGAATTCTCTTTGGAAGATTTTCCATCCTCCTCCTCCCAAATAGCCCAAGATCAAGGTCCTGACTCCACTGTGGGAAACCCCGATTAATTTTCAGATAGCCCTCCCTTGGAAAACATCCAAGTTAAATATGACGTTGAATCCATAGATACCACCCGCTACATCCTTCATCCCACTCCTGAAGCTGAGGAAGTCAAATAAGTTACAGAAGTGTCTGCTGTTAACACCCCAAATTTCCCATCAGCACCATAGCCCTCTGTTCAATACATACCAATCGTTATAAATACTTTTCTTTCACCACATCCACAATCCCCCATGGCCATCCTAGGTTTATTGTTAAAAAAATATGCCCCCCTGGGATTACCCCAGGTTTTAAATGACATGCCTCAATTTACCTCAAAGTCTTGCCTCGTTTCAACGGGGAAAATGAGATCGAAGCTCAGAAACATCTTGAAGTCTTCTTCACCTTTGCAGAAAACTTTAAGATTGAAAATTTGGATGTGGTTTTGAGGTTTTTTGTCCAGTCCGTGGACAGAGAAGCCAGAAAGTGGTTTAAGACTTTGGCAGACCGTTCCACACCAATTGGGAAGAGATGGAAAATTCCTTTCTCAGGAAGTGGGGAGAGAAAAAGGACCATGGGCGGTGTCTCACCGAGTTCAATACACTCAAGAAAATACATAATTAAGGAGTGCCAGAGTTCATTAAGAGGCTTAAAAAATTATATTTAAGCCTCCCTGCCAATATGAAACCTCATCAGACAACTGCCAAAGTGGTGTTCGTAGCAACTTTCGATTCAAAATTTGGGTTCTCTCTAAGAGAAAGAATGTTTTCCGCCCTAGACGATGCCCAGACTGATGCACTAGAGCTGGAGGCTAATTTCTCTTCCACAAGGAAATCAAAGGGGAGATCTGATCAGGATGCCAGAAGGACAGGGAAAGAAGAAGTATCTACATCTGGCCAAGACAGAGAAACAACATAAACTAAAATTGAAGAGATGAATAAGATGATTAAGAATCTTTCAAGAAAGCTGGTGAAGCTTGAACTTGAAGCCAAGAATTCATCCTCTAAAGCATTCCATAATGCTCCTAATAGGTGTTACAATCCACAGTATAGAAATCCAGCCCTGCAAATACTGCAAAGAGAGTGGAAGGAACAGCTAGATCAGGTACCACACCCATTGTACCTAGAAGGTCAAATCGATGGTCCTACTGAAGACACTTCTTATGAGAAAGATGATCCATACCTTGCTTATTCAAATAGTGATGAAGTAGAATGTCCTTTGCAAGAAGGTGATGGAATGGAGATTCCATTACAAGAAGAAGAAGAAAAGGCTAAAGCCATTGAATATCCAGAGATTGACGACTACTGTAAGCAGTTCGTCGATTTCATGCAAGTGCAATTCAATAAAAAATATGATCTCAGATCCTCCAGAAAAAGAACTCGTACCCAATATCAGGAGGAGGAAGCGCCTAAGAAAGAAACAACTGTGAAGAAGGAGACAATGGTGCAAAAGGTTGCTAATAAAGGTAAGAGGCCCCTAAACCAATCTTTACAGTCTAATGATCGAGTTCCTTACTCTTCAAAGGTAGTCACTCATCCTAATACTATTCTGTTATGAAAGAGGTCAAGCCTTTAGTTGAAACCAAAGAGTCAAAATAAAGTATAGCAGAGAAGTCCTCATCAGCCTTTAATCTGCAAAAAGAACTTGAGAAAGTCAAGATCCTTGTTCCCCTGACTGAACTATTAAAGCAACCAGCCTATCAGTCCCAGGTCTCCTCCTTCATGCTTCCTTCAGAGATAGACCCCATTCTAGACAGTCTCAACCTCCAGGAAGAAATGCCTATCGTTGTGTTTGGCCCCCACTTTGAAGAATTAGATGCCTCTACTCCTCCTTTTTATGTGTCATTAGTGATCCATGATTTGTTATTACATAACTGCATGTTGGATTCGGGAGCATCCCGTAATTTTTTTCCTTTGTCAGTCATGGAGCAACTGGGATTGCAAATCACTCGCCCATACAAGGACCTTTACTCCTTTGATTCCAAAAGGGTCAAGTGTCTAGGTATGATCAAGGACTTGGTAGTCAATCTAACCCAAATTCTAGCCAAGAGTGTGGTAATGGATATAGTGGTGGCTGATATCCCAGCTCGTTTCGGGATGCTATTTTCAAGGTCCTGGGGAACCAAAATTGGAGGGTCAATCAATCTGGACTTGACTTACGCTACTATCCCTGTATTCGGGGGGAAATAAAGGAGGTTTTATAGGGAGACGAGATTTGTAAAGATGGTTATAAAGGCTGATAACTCTGTTAATTCACCTGTGTATAGTAAAGGAGATTTCGCATGTATGATGTTGGAGGAAGATCAAGACTATGCTCAAGGGCCATCATTCTGCCAAATTAAGATTGAACAACCTTTGGAGAATCAGGAAGCAGTAATTTGGATGCTGCACTTTGATGGAGAAAATTCCAGAGAAGGAAATGGAGCTGGGGTGCTACTGATTTCTCCGACAGGCCAATGGGTTCCACTATCTTTCAATTTAGAGTATGAAGCCACCAATAATGTGGCCGAATATGAAGCACTACTATTGGGATTGCAAACATCCAGAAGCATGAACATTCAGAGTTTAAAAGTTCTGGGAGATTTAGAACTGGTGGTAAGGCAAGTAAAAAATCAGTGCCAGACCAAACACCCGCGGCTGAGGGCCTACAGGAATGAGGTATGGGATCTATTGGAAAAAAATTTCTTGGATTTTAATATTCAGTTTATGCCCAGAGAAAAAAATAGAATGGCAGATTCCCTTGCAGTGGTTGCTAGTACATTTCGTCCACCTCAAAACCCTCTTTTAAGATACGAAATTGAAGTTCATTATCGACCTTCAATTCCAGACAATATCAAGCATTGACAGGTGTTTAAGGATGAATATCACGTAAATATATTCATGGAAAAAGTGTGGGAATTTTCAAACATGGAGATATATGTTTGTGAAGAAGAAGAGACCGAAGACCTTTCCCAAAACAAATGCGAGGAAAAAGTGGCTGGACATAAAGTGTTACAGCTGAAAGGAAATGCTATACCTAGAGGGTTGGTGCCTCTAGAGAGGTTTTTTGACAAAAATTATGTCCCACTGTAGCCAAATAAAATGGTAGAAGAAAATCACGTAGAAGACCTGAATCTTGGTACTGATGTTGATCCAAAAATTGTTAAGCTGTCCAAGAAAGTTCTGGAAGAGTATAGAGAGCACTACCAGAAACTATTCCATTCATAAAAGGATGTGTTTACATGGTCTTATCAGGACCTGAAAACCTTCGACATAAGAATCATGCAACATAAAATTCATCTAAAAGGAGATGTGAAGCCGCATAAACAGAAGCTCAGAAAGATTAACCCTCTGCTGCTTCCTTCCATAGAGAAGGAGATAAAGAAGTTATTGAAGGCCAAAATCATTGTGCCATTGAGATACTCTGAGTGGGTGGCCAATCTAGTCCCATTCCGGAAAAAGAATGGAGAAATAAGGTTGTGTGTTGATTTCCAGAGTTTAAACCGAGCATCCTTAAAGGATAACTACCCACTGCCCAAGATGGATCATATTCTGTAGAAAGTAGTAGGAGCTTCACGGATGTCAATGATGGATGGATTCTCTGGATACAATAAAGTGGCTGTGCTCCCAAAAGATCAAAGGAAAACTACCTTCACCACGCCCTGGGGTACATTTATGTATGCAAGGATTCCTTTCGGACTGATAAATGCAGGAGCCACTTTCCAACGGGCCATGGATATTGCCTTTGTTGGGGAGAAAGATAAATTCGTGGTGGTATACCTTGATGATATCACTGTGTTTTCAAAAAATGATGCAGAGCACATTGAGCACTTGCGCAAGACTTTTGAGAAGTGCAGAAGGTATGGTCTCTCTCTCAACCCTCAGAAGTCATTGTTTGCATTAGAAGAAGGCAAGCTTTTGGGACACATTGTGACCAAAGATGGGGTGAAAATTGATCCCAAAAGGGTAGAGGTTATAAACGGCATATCTTTCCCCAGAAATAAAAAAGAGGTTTAGGTATTCCTTGGGCGCATTAAATTTCTTAGAAGGTTTATTCCAAACTATGCAGAGATAGTTTGACATATAAATGACATGCTAAAGAAAAATAATGAGGTGAAGTGGTCTCCGGAATCATGAGAGGCCTTTAGCAGAATCAAAAATTCCTTTGCAGAAGCCCCAGTGCTAGCTGGACCAGACTATGCTAAGCCTCTTATGATCTTTTCATTTGCATCACCTCATACAGTGGCAGAAGTTTTAAGCAAAAGAATGAGGAATGGTACAAGCAGCCTATTGCCTTCTTCAGCTAGGTGCTTCGTGACGCTGAGTTGAAATACAAAATCCTAGAAAAACAAGCTTATGCCTTGGTGAAGTCCCTCAAGGAATTTTGGATGTATGTTCTGCAGTCACACATCACTGCATTTGTGCCCACAGCAGCCGTGAAGGATATCCTGATCCAAGGAGATAGTGAGGGAAAAAGGGGGAAATGGATTGCGAAAATACAAGAAAATGAGCTGGATATACGTCCCACCAAGTTAATCAAAGGACAAGGATTAGCTAAAATCCTATCAGAATCAAATTTCCAAGCTCCGGGCATAAATTTGTCTATGATAGAAAACGAGGAGTCAGAAAAGATTGAAGAACAACGTGGGATAGAGATAGCTACCTAGAAGACTCATATGAAGTATCTCCTCAGTCCGTGGTATAAGGAGATCATTGAATATCTTCTGACTCTCAGATGCCCCCCTAGCTGCGACAAAGCTAAATACAGAACACTAAGGTTGAGGTCATAGAAATTCGTTGTTGCCAATGGTCATCTGTACTGGTGAGACCCTTCGGGTATCCTACTCCTATGCCTTACAGAGAATGAGGTTGAAGAAATAATGGCAGAATTTCATGAAGGCATTTGTGGAGGGCACTATATCTGGAGAGCTACCGCCCATAAAATTTTGAAATATGGTTTCTTCTGGCCCAAGCTATTTGGATATGTTTTTGCTCGGGTTAGAGCTTGTGAAAAGTGCAAAAAATTCGCAGTAAGGCAGAAAATTTCACCCCTGCCCATGATCCCTGTACATATAGATGAACCGTTCCAGCAATGGGGGATTGACTTTATTGGTGAAATTCACCTTGTGTCAAGTGGACAGCACAAATGGATACTAACTGCCATAGACTATTTCACAAAATGGGTGGAGCTATACCTGCAAGGAATGCAACAGATACTGTGGTGGTAAATTTTATGGAAGAAAACATTATATCCAGATTTGGTTGCTCGGCCAAGGTTGTTACTAACAATGCCCAGGCCTTTAAATCTGCTAAGTTTTTTAGCTTCTTCCAGCAATATAACATCGCATTGGGACATTCAACCACCTATTACCCACAAGGAAACAACTTAGCAGAGTCTTCTAATAAAACTCTGGTGAGAGCACTAAAGAAATCTATTAATGAAAATCAGAAAAATTGGGACTCTCAATTGAAGTTCTCTTTATGGGCAAACAGGATTACCAGCAAGAGATCAATGGGGAAGTCTCTATATGAATTGGTATATGGGAGAGCAACGGTCTTTCCCATACAATTGGCCTTACCAGTAGCAAGTTTCATGCAAGAAATCCAAGAGGAGCCGAATGATATTACCAGGAGGATGAACCAGCTAGTAGAGTTGGAGGAAACATGAAATCAAGTGAATCAGAGGTTGACCGAATATCAGGATAAGATGAAGGATCTGTTTGAACAGCATGCCAAGGAAAAAAATATGCAGTTCGGGGAATTAGTACTCAGATGGGATATTCGAAGAGCAGAGAAGAGGAAAAATGATAAATTTGATCCATTATGGTTCGGCCCCTTCAAGATTGCCGAACAAGGAGGAAATAACACTTTCAAAATGGAAAATTTGTAGGGTGACTTGCTTGACACCCCTATAAATGGTAAATTCCTAAAACCCTTCTTCCAGTTTTGAAACAGACCAGGAGAGCCTGATGTATTATACTGTACATTAGTTAGTCGCTTTTATCTTTATTTTTAATGTCATTTGTTGTGAAGAATCATGAAGAGAAAAATAAAGGTGCAGATGAGATGTGTCTACAAGAAGGGCTAACAGATGGTCTGTGAAGTTCTCAACATGTCCAAGGATGAACTTGCCATCCCCAGGTGGAGCCACTGTTGATTATATCGGCCACCCTTTGATTTTTGGATAAAGGTCATAAGGAGCATATTAATCGATAACAATTAAATGGCTTAGATTTGCAAAGCCCATGAGGGAGAAATAAAAGTAAGCCGAGTCATATACAAAAGAGGATAAGCGCATTTCATAATAAAGTGGAAAGGCGTTAAAGGCTTAAATCTAAGTTACACGAAGGTGTAGAAGGCACAAAGTAAGTAAACACAAGACAGGTCCGCGCATACTCCATATACGCACGTGAACGAAGTTGCAAGCACATTCCGGGGTGGTCACAAAGAAAAGGGGTAAGGAGGAGTCACCCCCCCCCCAAAAAAATTGTGATGATGTGTCAAGGCGCATGACACGGAGCAAGCGCTTTACGGAGAAAAGGGCCAAGGTTTTCAGAGTTGTCACGAAATTCACCTCGCATCCTTCGAGGGCCAAGTTCTGGGGTACAACTATCACCATGACATAAAGGTAAGGTAAGTTTTTAGGACACCCAGTACCAAGGCCAGTACTGGCATTTAACCCGACATGCGGTATTCACCTAACAGAATTCCCACACCCAATCCCTTCATGTCGCGTGTCTCACAGTCGGCGTCCTTATGACGTCAGCCCTACTCGTTTTACCCCACCTTCTTTTCCCAAGCTGCCTTGGGCCTATATAACTATCTCCCGTCTTTTACTGTGGTAAAATACTCCGGTTTTCGACTAACTGTATAAGCAAAAGTGGGTGCCCAGTACCAGGTCTGCCTAGTCGTTGTCAATACCCCTACGTCTCTTTCTTGAGCAAGTTCTTACTTTGCAATTATTTTTGTCCCTTTCATTCCATCTGGTTTCCTTTTGTTTTTAAAATTTTCATGATGGTCATGGGTAAAGTCTCAGCCAAGAAAACAGAGCCAGAAACTCCCCAAGCCCTTGAGTCCAGAGCTATTCCATGGCCTGAGCCTTTCTTATATTTACAAGCTGACATTCATGACCCGCAGTACCCATTCCTCATTAGAAGAGTCAAGCCTGAGCTGTTTAGGAGACATGTGGAAAATAGAGACAGGTTCTGTGTTGTGTTGTATGGTTTGTATCATCAAATAACCCCCCCAGTATATCCAATGGTCGAGTTCATCTTTTGGCTCTGGGATGCTTACGATGAACACCGGGGCATGTTTCTCTCATCTCAGGGGAATAAGATAATTTATCTCTCTCCCGAAATCATTAAAAAAGCCC
Source organism: Pinus albicaulis (assembly GCA_034641835.2). Lineage (NCBI taxonomy): Eukaryota > Viridiplantae > Streptophyta > Pinopsida > Pinales > Pinaceae > Pinus > Pinus albicaulis. The sequence continues at coordinate 110,639 of JAXQQM020059668.1, read as the reverse complement.
TTAGTTTTCCTACTAGTTCAAACTATGTCGGCTTTAGTGAAGTAACGCTGACTACTCAATTTGCAAATCTGCCATGCAAGCAACAGAGCGATTTCATCGCCTCCATAACCGACTCTCATTCTACAAACATACCCTTTACAGACTCAGTACCCCTGAGATTATTCAAGGAAGAATTCCAACTCATACTTGCTCTTATCGCCGGTCTCCTAGGTGTGGAAGGTTTCGGGCAAAATTCTAGAGGATGCATAGGTTTTCTATTGTTAATGTCTCAGCCCGAGGTCGTTTTAGATATTCCTGGTTTCCTGGCCTCCACCATTCAGACTCAGTTCCAGGAGCTCTCAAAAACAGGTCGTTTTTATTTTTGTTCTATGGTCTTTTATCTTTTCCTCTTCTAGCATGCTGATAAGTTTGAGGGTTTGGGTTTAGATAAGTTTTACAAAATAAACTCTCAGCCAAGACCAATTTTTTATTGGAGTCTCACAACGCATCAGTTGGCAAACGGGGTGGGCTACTCAAGGTTCCTGAATGATTTCATGCCTATAGCTTATACCATTATTCATGACTCTCCTCCGCCTAGGGTTTTTCCTGAACTGAGGAAATGGTTACAGTATAGTGAAGCCCAAAGCACTAGGGACTAGTATATTTTTGATAACTACACAGAAATTCAGGTTTATGGAGCTGAAGTCTGTCCCTACCAATTGCCCATTTTTCCTGCTCGACGGATTTATGCTTTGGAATACCTTCGAAAAACCCTAAAAGCTGATCAACTTCACTTCCTCCCTGCAAAAAAGGGGTTTATCCTTAAGCTTCCCACAACCATTGGCCCTTTTGTCATTAGTTCAAGGCATGCCCTTCCTGTGGTGGAAAATTTGTTTCAAGACATGGATTTGAGACAAGGGAAAGCTTGGCCCTATGATCCGAAGGGCATCATCTCTAACAGAAGGAAGCAGAATAAATCAACCCCTTATATGCATGAAACAAGGCCCTTCATCGAGTGGCGAGCTAATCTTGAAAAATGGCCTTTTCTTTCACAGATGGAGACTGATTCATCTGTGACCGGAGAAAAGGAAGATACCGCTTCAACCAGAGAAGCTGGTAAGGAACAGGTGGAGGAAGTAGGTGCTTTAGGAGAACGTACCCCTCCTTTCAAAAGGTAGAAAACAGGGACCAGTGAAGCAGAGGTTATCGTAGATGAACTGTTGCTCTAGGAGGAAATACCATATGGGAAGCCCGACAGGGGCAGAGCAGGAATCAAGGTGTTGCGAGATAGTACCACCTCTTCTGATTTTTCAGAAGTTTCGCAAGCCATTGCAGTCAGCAGCTCCCAGGGTGCCAACGAGGGCATGGCAAGGAATAACGCAATCAGAGATAAGCACCAGGCCAAGATGGAAGGATATGTTGAGAGATATCACACCAGGATTTCATCTGTGATGAATTTGGATATGGAGCAACTAGTCATGGCTATGGCTGAGGCCGTTCTGGACCCAGAAGCTGCCACCACTAGCTACAGGGCATTGGAGGTAGTAATTGATATGTCGCAAGTGACAACAATCAATAAATGCAACATATTCCAGTGCTTCGATGTTATGTGCTTCGGTGATATGCTCAAGGATGAAGTTATGCAGCCCTCTATTACTCTAAGGAAATTGTAGAGTAAACATACCCAAGTAGTAGAGAATTTCAGGAAGGAGGAAATCAATTCCTGAGCACTCATGAATGACATACGCACTCTTCAGGGGGTGATAAAAGGAAAAGAAAAGGGTGGGACAGACCCCCAGCGTCACCTTATTGAGGATTTGAAGAAGCAAGTTGGAGCCTTGAAGAGAAAAATAAACATACCGGGCCCCCATCATGTGCAAATAGTTGAACCAGTACAGGCAGAAAAGGACAAGGAAAGCTTGGCCGATTCTCTTGCAAGGGAGAAGGAAGAGAAAGAAAATATCACTGGAGAGATGGTCGTTCTGAAAGAAAATATGAACACATTGCAAATAACCTGGGACACTCATACATGTGTTCCAGCCACAGTAGAAGGAACTAGCTCAATTTTTGAACAGTTGACCACAGCACTAGCCACAAACGATGCAATGGAGAAATAGATCTCGATAGCATGACAAAGAATCAGTGAGCTAGAAGCTCTCCTGGCTGAGAATTCCAAGAGGATTAATGCCATGCAGAAGGAAATCAAGCAAGGGAAAAAGGAGAAGGCAAAACAAGAAAAAACCATCCGCGAACTCACCAGTCACGTGAAAGGAAGCATTACCCTCATAGATGCCAGGTGATTGATCTGGGCTAAGATCATCACAGAGGTGAAAAAGAATTGGGAATTTTTAAATTTCATTGAGGAAATAAATTTGTCTATGCTCCATCTTAGAAGAAAGCTTCATGAGGGGAACACTGATGCATCCAGCAGAGTTCAAAGCGCAAAAAGGTACATATCTTTCCTGAAAGAACTGAAACCTGAGGACGTGGTAAAACAGGGTATAAAGAGTAGGTTCAAGGAAGCCGCGGAATGTCAAAGAGTAATATAAAAAGAGTCTGCTCGCAGTATAGCTTCAAGTGTCTTAGAGAAAGTGGCAGTCAGTTTGGAACGGTTCGAGATGGATTGGGCCAAGATTACAGCTGTCGGACTCCCATCATGCTGGGATCCCACCCATGCCGTACTACAGCCGTTACCTACTTACGAGGCCCGTCTGAAAGAGGAGATGAACCGAAGTGATATACCTTCAGAGAAATCTACTTGGCTGAAACCTAAAACTATAGTTTCAGTCCTTAGTAAGGAATTTTCCCTCCTGCACCTAGTGAAGCATAAAATTCTGGTTGATGCAAATTTTGATGACCTCACCGAAGCCTATATCAGAGTGGAAGGTTTCACGTCGATGCCTAAACTTGCAGTAGACAGTAGGCAGAGGTGCACCAAATATGCCAGCCTGTTAGCCAGCTCCTCAGCAAATGTCCCACCACCTGTATCAGCAACTACATCAAATCCTTCACACCAGTGAACATTGTTAACTCATGATTCGGCCCTAGTGGCCTTTAGTTTTATTTTACTTTTTAATTTCAAGTTTTGAGTTGAATTCATATTTCACTCTTGAATTTTACTTCTTGTTAAGACAATTTTAATATTTTGTTTTGAAACGGTCGTGAGCCTAATTGCAAATGATGAGAAGCGCTATCCCTCATTATGAATTTTGTTATTTTTTATTAGGACCTCAAATTGCTTACTAGCTGTTGAGTCCCAAACTTGCATCTTTCTTATACACCTTTCTAGACCTTTTTCATTCACCTGGACCTTCTAAGTCATCAATATCATTGCATATTAATTGTAAAAGAACATTTAAAATGGTTTTTAGCTATGTTTTGTGTCTGCTGTTTGAATTAGATTTTTGCTCATTAAGCTGCGAAATCTTGTCACTTTCCGCAGTTGCTACAACTTTCCGCAGCCATTTTGTTAAAGTCTATATTGCAGGTGTCTTCAGGAAAATCGAGCCACATGGGCAAGTTAGAAATGACATGGACATGGATCGTGTCCTATTGGCTTAGTCGAATTCACCTAAGAAGGCTGTGGTCAAAGGTAGCCAAGTGGTGGTCAACCGAAGAGTCCCACGGTGACAGAACTCTGTTTCTCATCACGTGAAGATTTGCGTGGCCGTTTCTAAATCACGGGAGACACATCAACACCTGTAAACGGCTCCATAAGCCGAATCCAACAGCCACTCTCCATATATTTAATCCTCACGGCGGCCATAATGCTAGATCTCTGGACGTGGTGGTTCACGTGTCTTCTATCAGCGCAGACTTTAGGGAATTAGTTATGTCACCCTCTGTTATAAATAATGCGTTCTCATACGCATAATAGTTATTTCTTGTAATGTAATTCTGCTGTAAAGAAATCCACTGTGCTGTAACACTTTTTCCATTGTTATGACTGCATTTTGAATATATGAGAAGACTCTGTTTATTAGCGTAATTCGTGGTTGATAGCTGTTTTCTGAGGTTTGTGCAGAGGGCCCCTGCACACGCTGAGGTTTTGTGTATTACTGTATAGTTTCATGCTTCATTTCTTTACGTTCATTGTGCCATAGCCATTCACGTGTATATATATTACATCTTTCTTGGTATTTACGTTTCATCTTTGTCCATAATCTTTCATGCTTTACATTTTACTTCTGTCCATAATCTTTTATGCTTTATATTTTTGTTAACTGATCAGTGTTTTTGTTCCAGATTACAATAGGCAGCCCGAGCATTTGCACATCATTTTATAATGACTAATGACATGGAATCAATATTGTCCTTCTGCTGATTTCTTTTTCTTAATTTTTAATTCCAGCACTGTTTTATTCATTTCAGTTTTGAACATTTTCTTTACTAGTTAGATTAGATATTAAATTGCTCATGTCATTATCAGTTACCTCCGAAAGCCATAGCGAGACTAATGGTGAGGGATTGAAGTATGAGTGTGTAGTTTGATATTAGTTTATTTTTCTGCAAGTTAGATATTAAATTGCTCATGTCATTATCAGTTACCTCCAAAAGCCATAGCGAGACTAATGGTGAGGGATTGAAGTATGAGTGTGTAATTTGATATTAGTTTATTTTTCTGCAAATTAGATATCAGATTTCTCAAGTTGTTTATGATTACCTCTGAAAGCCATAGCGAGACTAATGGTGAGGGGTCAGAATATGAGTTGATGTAATTTGATTTTAGTTTTACTTTATTTGCAATCTTTTCTTTGAGTACAGTTTCTTTTGTGTTTAGACAGCAGCAAGGGTAATGGTTTTCATGATCAATAGTTCACTGTTTGTTTAACTAGAATAGTGGCACATTTTCATTTCCTTTTAGGAACTAATTTTTTCATTGTATGTTTCAAAAACCTTTTGAAGTTTGAAGTTTGGGAAATCATTATAAAGGACATCATTGCCTTGAACAAACATAACCATACTTGTCTTTTAGAATTTCCATCTCACATTAGGAAACCAACCAAGAAAAAAAAAACCAAAAACGACAAAAATTAAGAGATAGGTTATCTTGCACATATAGTGCGCCACACTTCGTCAGCTTGCGAATCCAGGATTGAAAAATTAATGTAGCAATTTAGGACACACTAAATTGACCAAACATTTTGGCGCCGTTGCCGGGGAAGTGTAACTAGGTAGCCAATTTCTTTAAAAAAATATAAAAGAAGGGAAAACTTGATAACTTCTTGAAGTATGCTCTCCTGTTGCACCTAGTGTGATCTGGAGGATCAGAAAAGAGAGTTATTGGTTCAGTAATTTCTTAATTATGCTCTCTTCTTGCACCTAGTGTGACCTGGAAGATCAGAAAGAGAATTATTAGCCCAACTTAAAAAAAAATATATAATAAAAATGACATGCATAGAGCAAGAGATTCCAGGGGAAGGTTTATAGCTAGAGCTAAGAGTTCGATTTTCACAACTCCATCTTCTTGAAGGCATAGACAAGATTCACCACCATCTACCCCTAGCCTTAAGATTCTTGGAATTCAAGGAGCAGCTGAATTAGAGGATTCTCCTATACCACCTACTAAATCTCATTTAGAAAAGGACCCTTTCTTTACTTCTACAGGAGAGTATATTGTAATTAAAGAAGTAGAATCACCTGAAGAAGAAAAGGAAGAGACTCCCTCTCATCCTCCCTTGATATAAGAACCAGAGGACTTTGAGGACTCTAAAGAAACTATCATGGCAGAGGAAATAATAGATGGATTCGGAGGTAGAGGTAGAGGTATAGGAGGAGGAAACAATGGAGACAACAATGGTGGAGGTGAAGGTAATAATGGAAGAAATAGGGAAGGAGACAACTTGTTTGGATTCCCTATAGTTGATGAGGAAACTCATACAACAATGAAAAACATCTCACCATCTGTCCTCCCTAACTTTTATGGATTGCGAAGTGAGGATCCTGAAACATTTTTGTTTGAGTTTGAAGTCGTGTGCCGAACCTATGACTATATGGAAGACTCTAAAAAACTCAAATTGTTTCCTTCAACATTGAAGGGAGCCGCTTTGAAATGGTTCATGGGATTAGCCACTAGATCTATTAGGACTTGGAATGATATGAAACAAACATTTTTGGATAGATACTTGGACTATTGTATGCCCACCAATCACAAGGATGAGGTATTCAAAATGGTGCAAAAAGAAGATGAAAATTTGGAAGATTTACTTGAAAGATTTCAATACAACTTAAAAAGAGAAAAGATGAGCAACTTAGATGAAGAAACTTTGAAAGCCCTCATATTAAAATCCATTAGAGATGAATGGATAGATATTTTAATCATGATGGGGAAAGGAGACATTTCTCAACTTCCACTTCATGACATAACAGAACTATGTGTCCATCTCTCAAGGGGAAAATCTAAAACGGGAAAAGGGCCTAGAGATCCTTCTCTTATCAGGGCTAAAAAATCTGCAACTGGATCAGTAAGTAGGGCAGAGATCGGCAATATGCTTGATGAATTCAAAACTGATATCTTAGGGAGCCTTAGTGAACAACTAGACACCCTTAAGATCCAAAACAAGCAGAAAGCAGAAACAGATGCTCTAGCCATCTTTTGTCCGAAATTTAGGAAGAAACATACTTTAAGGGAATGTCCCTTGGAAGCAAAAGTTGTAGAAACATGTATGATTTGTTCAGAGAATCATGAGACCAATGATTGTCCTTCAATTCCTGGACACAAAGCTGTCTTTCAAGAAGACCCAAATTCAGTAGAATCTCTCTGTTTTGTTGCAAGAAGACCTTGGCAGGGACAACAAAATCAAGGGTTTAGCAACCCTATGAATATTCAAACCCCAATAAATTGGAATCCTTGGCAACAACCTTGGCCCCAACCTCAAAATTCATATCAGTCATGGGTACAAGGTATGCAAAATCCTTATGGGAGATTTACTCAATTTTATCAATATCCTCCATCTTTTCAAAATCAACAAGCTCCACAACTTCCAAACCCAAATCCACAACTTTCATTGCCATTTCCACAACAACAACCTTCTCAGCAGAATCCAAATCCTCAACTCATGCTTCCATACCAAAAAAAGACAAATCAACTTCCAGCTCAGCCATTGCCAAATCCTAACAATAAAAATCCTCAGAATACTTACATGATAGAAGGACAACAATTTCCTACCTATATGATTGTTCCTCTCAGTGATGTACAACTCAGGTCTGGTAGAGTTTTAGAAAAACCTTCTATAGATGTCCAAGAGCAAGATACCTCTGAGGAGGACTCTCTTAAAGCCAATAAGGATTCTGAGGAAACATCTCTTCAAAACTCGAACATTCAAAAAGAGAAAGAAAAGTTAACACCCACAACTCCTATAGTTGAGCAACCTACATCTTCATCCACACCTCCTTTCCCTGAAAGATTAAAAATTGATAAAGGGGTGGAAAAACAAATCTTGTTGCCTAACTATGATTTTCTAGATGAATTAAAGAATGTTTGTATCAAGATTCCCTTGCTACAATCCATTCGAGAGATTCCTATTCTAGAAAAAACAATAAAGGAGTTGAGTCTCAAAAGACCAGGAAGGAAACTAAAAGACACAAGAAGAATCCACCTGGTAGGAAAAATTGCGGATATTATGATGGGAAAAATTACGATGCAGAAGTATGTAGATCCAGGTAGTCCAATTTTCAAGACACATATAAATGGGATGGAAATTCCAAATACATTGATTGACTTAGGGGCTGCTATCAACATTATGAGTAGACAGACTATGGACCTGCTAAAACTTCCTAACCTTCTTTTTACACCTACTTTACTGCAACTTGCAGATCGATCAATTATTAAACCAGATGGTGTATTAGAAGATATTTCAGTCTCCTTAGATTCTTGGGAATATCTAGTGGATTTTATGATTTTGACTCCCAAGAGTAATCTAGGAGGGCACCCACTTATCTTAGGAAGACCTTGGCTAGCCACAGCTGATGCTTTTATTAGTTGTAGATCTGGGGACATGTACATTTCTAATGGTAATTTGACAAAGAAATTCAATTTGTATCCTCCAGCAAGAGCAATCACAGAAGTAGGAGACAATGAATGGGTCGATGATGAGGACATTATACAACCTGTCTTTACCATTTCTGAAATCGGTGAGGATAGTCAAATTCTGAACACATTAGAAAATTTTGAGACATCTTCAGAATATGACCCCACACAATTTCAGTTGGAATCTGACATAGAATATTTATCATCAAGACAAATGTCTCTTTACTCTATGGAAGAGTTTGGTAGTTCTACCATTGATATTTTTCCAGGAAAAACATTGAATATCAACAAACATTTGGAAAAGTCACAACAAGAAGAACTAACCAAAATCTTGCAAAAACATTCTACTGCATTTGCATGGGAGTATACTGACATGAAAGGTATTGATCCTAAGACTTTCATCCATCATATCTATATTGAGGAAAACAGTAGACCAATCAGACAACCTCAAAGAAGGATGAATCCAAATCTTAGAGAGATAGTGAAAGAAGAGCTCCAAAAATTACTCAATGTAAACTTCATTTATCCAATTTCAGATAGCCGATGGGTTTCTCCTTTGGTTATAGTACCTAAAAATAATGATAAATGGAGGGTATGAATTGATTACAGGGAATTGAAAAAAGCAACTTTGAAGGATCACTTTCCTTTGCCTTTTATCGATCAGGTATTAGATACATTAGAAGGTAAAAAGTACTTTTCATTCTTGGATGGTTTTAGTGGCTATAATCAAATTCAGGTAGCACCTGAAGATCAAGATAAGACCACATTCACCTGTCCATGGGGAACTTTTGCCTATCGAGTACTTCCTTTTGGGTTATGTAATGCACCTGCAACATTCCAAAGAGCAGTACTAGGAATTTTTTCTGATCTAATCCATTATTGTGTAGAGGTTTATATGGATGATTTTACAGTTTATGGTAATTCATTTGAAGAGGCATTAGAAAATTTGGAAAAATTCCTTATAAGATGTAAAGAAACAAACCTTTCATTAATCCATGAAAAATGCTTTATGATGTTTACTGAAGGTATTGTTTTGGGGCATCATATTTCAGGAGATGGGATTAAGGTTGATAGATCAAAAGTTGAAGTCATCTCCAAGTTGCCTATTCCAAATTGTCAAAGAGATGTTAGAAGTTTTCTAGGATTTACTGGTTACTATAGAAGATTTATAGAAAACTTCACTAAAATAGGATCTCCACTCTTCAAATTGCTTACAAAAGACTGTGAATTCAAATGGGATCCTGATTGTCAATCACCCTTTGAAACTTTGAAAACAAGAATATCTGAAGCACCTATCTTGAGAGGACCAAATTGGAAACTCCCTTTCCATATTTCTACAGATGCTTCAGATACAGCTCTGGGAGCTGTGTTGGGTCAAAAATATTTAGTCCCTTATGCCATTTATTATACCAGTAAAAATTTAACTCCCACTGAGTTGAAATATACTGTGACTGAAAAAGAGTTTTTAGCTGTTGTTCATGCAATCAATAAGTTTAGACATTATATAACAGGCTATGAAACTTTTATTCATACTAACCATTCTGCGATTAGATATCTAATGAAAAAACCTGTTACTAATGGCAGAGTGACAAGATGGCTCTTACTTTTGTAGGAATTCAATATTACTGTGTTGGATAGACCAGGAAAACAAAATACAATAGCTGATTTCTTGTCTAGGATTCATAATTTTAAAAAAGATTCTCCTGTAGAGGATAAGTTTCCTGATGAATACTTGTTTGCAGTAACTATTAAGACTCCTTGGTATGCAGATATTGCTAACTATTTGGTTACAAGGAAACTGCCTTCACATTTATTTCCAAGTAAAAAAAGAAAAAATATTCAGGAGAGTTCAAAATATTCATGGATTTCTAACGAATTGTTTAAAACAGGGCCAGATCTTGTGATCAGAAGATGTGTCAGGGAAGATGAAATGCCTGATATCCTTAAGGACTGTCATGATGAACCATGCGGCGGACACTTTTCAGACAAAAGGACAGCCTATAAAATCCTCTCTTTAGGATATGATTGGCCTTCCCTCTTCAAGGATGAAAAAAAATATGTCAAAAGGTGTGACAGCTGCCAAAGAGTAGGGAAACCTACCCTTTCAAATGAAATGCCATTGCAACCACAGGTACTCATCGAACCCTTTGAGAAATGGGCTTTAGATTTCATAGGACCTATTAATACACCATCTAAGAAAAGAAGTATATATTGGTTTGTACTGATTATGTTACTAAATGGGTAGAAGCTAAAGCATTAGTGTCTGCTACTGAAAATTTAGTTGTTAATTTTCTTTATGAGGATATTTTTACTCGCTTTGGTGTTCCAAGAGAAATTGTGACAGATCAGGGAAGGCAATTCACATCCAACTTGGTGGAGAAGCTGATGGAAGAATACAAAATCAAGCACAGAAAATCTACTCCTTACCATCCGCAAGCAAATGGTCAAGTGGAGTCTACAAACAAAGTTCTTGAAAATATCATCACCAAAACTGTTCATCTTGACAAAAGAGATTGGGCGAAAAGGCTTCCTGAAGCCTTGTGGGCCTACAGAACTACATGGAGAAATACAACAGGACATTCTCCCTATGAACTTTTATGGGAAAGAAGTCCTGCTCCCCATTGAGTTCCAAGTCAAGACCTTCAAGATAGCAAGTCAGTTGGGGATGGATTTATCAGAAGCTCAAAAGCATAGAATGGAGCAGTTGAATGAGCTAGATGAGATCAGACAAGAGGCAATTCTAAGAACTGATCTAGTTCAATATCAAAGAGCTAAATGGCATGACAAATACATCAAAGAGAAGAAGTTTCAAGAAGGAGATTGGGCATTGTTATTTGATTCCAAGTTTAAATATTTTAAAGGAAAATTTCGGACTCATTGGCTTGGGCCATATGAGATTGACAAGATCTTTAGCAATGGAGCGGTAAGAATCAAGACCATTGATGAATTTCAAACTCCTCTTATTGTGAATGGCCACAGATTAAAAGTCTATCATAAGCCACTCTCAAAAGATGAATTTTTCAAAATGTTTCAAGAAAATTCTGCAATCAGGCTGGTACAGAAGAATTCTTCTTCTCCACCAGCCTAGTCTTTGTTCATTAAAAAAAAAAAAAAAAAATTGTATAAACCTGAAAACCAATCACTGATTGGCTAGTTTATACAGAAAATGTAGGGTGAAAATCAGGAGCACCTGACACCCTATATTTTCCAAAAAAAAGATTTTCTCTCTCTCTTATTTCACAAGTTTTATGACAACCCACTCCATTTCATTCCACTTCATCACACTCCACTTCATTTCACTTTACTCCATTTCATCTATTTCATTTCATTTCATCAATAAAATTTTCTTTCATGACCATTTTCATTCAGACAGTTATCATCTATCCATCTCCATTCACCCAAATAATAGCTGTGTCAGTTTCCGCAGCTGACACCTGTTTCCGCAGCTGACACTAGTTTCCGCAGCCGGAAGCAGATTTTGCAGCTACCACTCTGTTTTTCAAAAAAAATGTACAGCCAGATGTTAGTTCAACAATCATGAAATCAAATGCAGGTATGAAGACATATTATGAAGACATGGGGCATTCAAGATATCAATGAGGAGCAACTGATTGAAGACCAATGAAAAATGGCAAGAACTCCAAGGTATGAGTAAAAATTCATTTCAAATGGCATTCAAGCACATTTTTACATAGTTATAAACCATAGCTCCATTATATGCAATGATTGTGTTGACAAACTCCGTAACCATTCCATGATCTCTATATGATCCTCCCACAATCCTTGCATTCATTTTCAAACGGTCCCATAATGAAGCCTCCGATCTTCACTCATACTCCGATACTCCACCTGTGATGATGGAATGTGGTTGATTTGACTACGGCTTCTTTTAGCCGCATAAAATCCATAGCCGTTTCATAAACGTGCTTACATTTACTCTGCAGCCACCCAATTTTAAATAAATGCCGGATGTGTTATACTCCTCCTACTGTTCTATTAATCTCACGGCTGCATTTCCACCGTGCTCATGTAACCCTTCCCTATTCCGCTTCACCCCATTTTGTTCTCTGTTACTCTACATTCCGTATACCCATTCTCTGATATCTGCCTACAGTCACTGGTCTCCTCCATAAATCGTGCTCATTTCCGCTCATTCAGCCGTTTTACCTTCGTTCAACCCTCCTCACGCAGACAAGTTTTAAAGAGCAGAAAGAAGGATGGGTCAGTTGTTGAGAACAGAACCAGAAGGACCTAAATTCATGAAGTATACCCGCAAGTCAGAGATATATTAAAAAAGGCAAAGTGGCTTCGGTTTATTCAAAAGTTTAGAGGCTACCATAAAGAGGTGACAAAAGCTTTTGCAAGGTATTTCAATGGTCTGGAGGTAGAAATTGGGGACCTCAAATTTATGGTGAATGAGGCATCCATAGCATCTGCTACAGAACTCCCTCAAGAAGGTGAACGCTGGTTCAAGAACAAAAGCATTAGTGATGAAGCCTGGAGAGTGATCCTACGTAACCCAGGTATGGATGTAACTATTTTTAAAAAGGGAATTCCTGTTCATGCTTTGAAAGAAGAGTGGGCCAGTTTACTGTTAGTTATTCAAAAATTTATCACCTGTGAGGGCCGTTTTGGGTCAATGTACATGTATCATACCCGACTGTTGATGAATTTCCTAGACAACCAGGCCCTCAATCTGCCATACTTTTTATTAAACAGTTTGAAGAAAATGTCTGTAACCGTCCAGAAGCATCTAGGAGACGTAGAACCACATTTGTATCACCATGGTCTTGTGAAAATTTTGGTAGAAAAACAATTAAAGGAGAAAAAGGACACCTGGGAGCAATTTATTGGAACTATGATGCAGAGTGTTGTCCTTGATGGCAACCCACTGAATGAAGATGAAGACATGTGACTGTTGACATATGTTTTCCTTGATGGCAATCCACCTGATGAAGATAGTCTTGACCTGATGAACTTGGTAAATGATGTAAATCTGATGTGATATGATGTTTGTTAGCAATATAGTGCTGAAGTGTTGTCCTTAAATGGCAACCCATTTGATGAAGATGATGACAACTTACTTGATGAAGTTGTGTTCTTGATGAGCTAAATATGATGTATCTACAGTGTGTACAGAAGGCAGTGAAGAAAGGAACTCAACATGTACTAAATCCATGATGAAGAGTATGTTTCAAGGAATACGCGGATATGTCTAAAGGAAGTCGCGTATGCACGCGGGGAACAACGTTCCAAGTCGCGTATGGGCAAAAGCGCTCATAATGTATTGTTTTGGCTCATGGTATTGTTAGGCTCATGGTATTGAAGGCTCATGGTATTGTTGGGCTCAAGTATAGAAGGCTCATGGTATTGCTTTGAGTAGTGGTATTGACAAAGGGTAAACCTATATAAGGAGAAGAAATTCATTGTGCAAATCATGTGTGTGGGTGCAAGATGTCTGAGCTTGAATGAATACTTCTCTCTGAAGTATATCTGAATGGAAAGGGTTACACTTGAATGATAAATCTGAATGTATGATGCACCAATGATGAAGAAGGGGATCTAGATCTGAATTGCCCTTGTATTTGCTAGATCTGATTATGGAAGGCTTAGATCGGTGATGAGGCGAGCATCCAGGCGAACATCTGTCTGAAGCAAAAGGGTAGATCTGAACTGAATATCTGATCTGATGAAGTATGCTGCTCTGTAATGATTGAAGATCTATACGCTACTTCGCCATGGAGGAAGCGCGTATATACGCAGCTTCGCTGAAGTAAAAGCGCGTATGCACAATAAAATATACACTGAAGTATACGCTGGTTTGTGTGGACGGAAGCGCGTATATACGTGACATCAGTAAAGGGAAAGCGCGTATGCAAACTAGGATTTGCTGGAGCAAGGGATATGAAATATCTGATCTGTTCTGTTGTGTTTCTGCTATCTGATCTGTATTGATGTGTATCTGTTGGTGATGTATGTTTGTGCTTAAAAGTATGGAAAGGGTCCAGTATGAAAATATGATGAAATGTGGCCTGCAAATTGTGTTCTATTGAAGTTGGTTGGATCCAGTGTGAAAATTGATGAAACGTGGTCCATAGAGGTGCTGAGGGTTGTAGCCTTCAGTCAGGGGGTTGTAGCTCCCTTCCAGGTGAGGCTGGTAAACGAGATCAGGCGGTCGTAGCTCCCTTCCAGGAGAGGCTGGTAAACGAGTCAGGGGGTTGGAGCTCCCTTCCAGGAGAGGCTGGTAAACGAGCGCAGGTGGGTGCCTGCCTGCTGGTCAAGTCTGCGCCAGCACATATGTTGTAAGATGTTTTCTCTATAATAAAATATTGAAGGCTGAGCAACTGCAGCGGTGGTTTTCTCCCGACTTGGGTTTCCACCTAAAAATCCTGGTGTTCATGTGTGATGCTTTGTGTGATGGTTTATTCTGTTCTTACTGCACATGTTTACTGCTTATTGAATATCTGATGAATAAATGATGGAATGGATTAAGTGAATATTTAATGACATATCTAGATCTCTGTGTATACGCTAGTTTCATAAAGGGGATCCGCGTATATACGCTAGTTTACTGAAGGAAAGTAGCGTATGGGTTTTAAGGAATGAAAAAGTAAAAAGATTTGATTATGCAGTAAATACTGATTCACCCCCCCCTTCTCAGTATTTTTCCCAACAATTGGTTTCAGAGCAGGTCCTTCTGCAGAAGCTTGATCGCTTGAAGGAGATCCTTCATCATGGGAAGTATACAAACAAAAGCTTTGCTGAATTTTGGTGCAAAAGTATGGGCACTCATGAAAGAATGTGAAAAATAAAAGGGTACTTTTGTGGATTCTCTAGAAGACAATAATCTTCTTGAAGAAAACACTCAACTCAAGGTAAGCCATGAAGAAAAGAACATAATCATAGAGACTCTTGAAAATCAGCTTAAAGCAGAAAAAAGGCGCAATGAGGAATTGGAGTGTGAAGTAGTGAGTCTAAGGAAAGACAATGAGAAAGTGAAATCTCTCAATCTTAGATTTGCTAAAGGTTCGGAAACCTTGGATGATATTATCAAGGTACAACGGTCTCCTCTTATAAAAACAGGTCTTGGATATACTGGGGAATCCTCCCAAACATCAGCACCAAATTTTCTAAAAGCAGCCACAGCTGGTTCTCTACATTCAGCCACTCAGCAGGGGAACAAAGGATCTTTACAGGTAAAGCATGATCATCTCAATTCAAGAAACACTAACAAGGAGATCTTTCAAAATGGCTACAACCAACAGGTAAATTCTAATAGAATATTTCATGATCACAGAAATTTCTATTTCAATGGACAATGTTTTTCATGTCACAATTTTGGTCATAAAGCTATTCAATGTGTTGCATATAAAACCATCATGACAAGAGAAGCAAGAAAGATAAGGATGAATGTCGAACCAAAGAAGAACACCTATAACAACTTCTCTCCTCTTCAAAACGAAGTTGAATGTACTTATTGCAATAACTTTGGTCATGAAGAATCTGAATGCAGAAGCAAGGTCCAGCCAAAAGAGCATGTTCCCTCAAGCTCTAAAGTGTGGAAAAGGAAAGAACTGCCGGTTGAAAATTGTGGGATAGATTTATTTGTAGAAGGTGAAGAGAATCAATGGTACATCGATAGTGGGTGCTCAAGACACATGACAGGTGACAAAAGCAAACTTCATACTTATAATGCTCTAGAAAAAGAAAAGAAAGTTACATTTGGAAATGATACACCTGCTGTAATTAAAGGAAAAGGGTCAGTATTTCTAAAAGAAAAGGTGAAGGCTAAAGATGTCATGTATGTGGATGGATTAAGGCATAACCTGTTAAGTGTTAGTCAAATGTGTGATCAAGGAGCAGAAGTGGTCTTCAGTTCCAAAGAATGTGTGGTTCGTGATCTTGATACAGGTAAAATCATTATAAAAGGAAAAAGAAATCCTAGCAAATTGTATGTACTCAACGGCATAGATCAATGTTACTTGAGCAAATATTCAGAAAATTGGCTATGGCATCGAAGGCTGGGGCATCTGAGTTTCTCTCAAATCAACAAAGCAAGCAGAATTCAAGCTGTTCGTGATCTTCCCAAGATCAATCTTCCAGAAAGTACCATATGCAAATCTTGTCAATTCGGTAAGCAGACCAGAGTTCGATTTAATGCCAAAGAAGGATCATCAAGTAAGCCTCTTGAACTCATTCATACTGACATTTGTGGACCTATGAGGAAAAATTCATTACGTGGGGAAGAATACTATATCATATTTATTGATGACTACTCCAGAATGTGTGAGATCTCGTTTATTAAACACAAAGATGAAGCTTTTGAAAAATTTCAGAAATTCAAAGCACTGGTAGAAAATGAATTGGATTTAAAAATCAAGTGTCTTAGATCTGATCGAGGAGGAGAATATTCATCAAATGAATTCTTTGAATTTTGTGAACAACATGGGATTAAAAGACAGTTCTCTGTAGCAGGCACTCCACAACAAAATGGTGTAGCCGAAAGAATGAATAGAACAATTGTTCAAATGGCTAGAGCTATGCTTGCTGACTCTAATGTTCCTGACATGTTCTGGAGTGAAGCAACACGTGCAGCAGTTAACATTCTCAACAAGGCTCATGTTCGGGTAAATAGTGACAAAACTCCATATGAACTCTGGTATGGTAATTCTCCCACTGTGAAGCATTTTAAAGTTTTTGGAAGTAGATGCTTTATCAAAAATAATGATGAAAAGCTTGGCAAGTTTGAACCTAGATCAGATGAAGGGATACTTCTTGGTTATTCATCTTCAAGAAAAGCATTCACATGTTACAATAAGAGGCTTCAAAAGGTTGTTGAATGTATTGATGTTGTTATTGATGAGTCTCCTGTAGCTCCTAAAGAAGAAAAACAAACAACAAAAGAAGATGATAGTGACATATGGCCTTCTACATCAGATGAAAATGATATAGGCAGTGAATCCAATGAAGAACATGAAAATGATCTATCTGAAAAGGCTCCATCCAGATATGTTCAAAAGAATCATCCTGAATCTCAAATTTTGGGAGACAAGGAATCAGGTGTACGAACAAGGAGAACTCTTGCGGGATCTTCTAGTAATTTGGCACTTCTATCCACAATTGAACCACATAATGTCAATGAAGCTAGCAAATATGAATGTTGGAATAATTCCATGGATGAAGAACTTGAGAAAATTGAAAAGAATGACACTTGGGATTTGGTTCCAAGACCACATGATAAAAATGTCATTGGAACTAAATGGATCTTCAAGAACAAGTTAAATGAGAATGGGGATGTTGTAAGGAACAAAGCTAGACTAGTTTGCAAGGGGTATACTCAACAAGAAGGTATAGACTTTGAAGAAACTTTTGCTCCTGTAGCAAGACTTGAAGCCATAAGAATGTTTCTTGCTTTTTCAAGTCATCATCAAATCAAAGTTTATCAAATGGATGTTAAATCTGCTTTTCTTAATGGTGATCTAGAAGAAAAAGTATATATAGAACAACCGGAAGGATTCATTTTGGGAAATGATGCTAATCTTGTTTGTAGACTTAAAAAGGCTCTGTATGGACTCAAACAAGCTCCAAGGGCTTGGTACTATCGTCTTGACAAATATCTTCATCAACAAGGCTTCACAAAAGGATCAGCTGATAGCAACTTATACACAAAAGTTGAAAATGATAAACTATTGATTGTAGTTGTAGATGTTGATGATATCATTTTTGGGAGTAACGAAGAATCTATGAGTCAAAAATTTGCTTCTGTCATGCAGCAAGAGTTTGAAATGTCTTTACTTGGGGAACTAACATTCTTTCTTGGCTTGCAAGTGCATCAAACTACAGATGGTATATTCTTATCACAAGCAAAATACCTTAAGCAAATTCTGAAGAAGTATGGCATGGAAGAATGCAAACCTGTAAGTACACCAATGATAGCCGGATGCAGTCTCAGTTCTAATGATGATTCTCCCACAGTGAATCAACCAGAGTACAGATCGATGATAGGAAGTTTACTTTATCTCACTGGGACTAGACCAGACATTATGCATGCTGTTGGGATTGTTGGACGATTCCAAGCTAATCCAAAAGAGTCTCACCTTCAGGCTGTCAAAAGGATATTCAAATATCTACAAGGAACTCATGACTTTGGTCTATGGTATCCAAAGAATGCTGATCTTACTCTTCATGCTTACACTGATGCAGATTGGGCTGGAAGTGTTGATGATCAGAAAAGCACTAGTGGTGGTGCATTCTATATGGGACCCCGGTTAGTATCTTGGTTCAGCAAGAAGCAAAATTCTATTTCCTTATCTACAGCAGAAGCAGAATATGTGGCTGCCGCATCTTGTTGCACTCAACTCCTTTGGATGATGCAAACCTTACAAGATTTTCAAATCAAATGCACTCCTCCTGTCCCCATTAAGTGTGACAATACAAGTGCCATTAGTATTTCAAAGAATCCTGTTATGCATTCAAAGACCAAGCACATTCCCATCAAGTATCACTTCTTACATGAACAAGTGCTTGAGCAAACCGTGAAGTTGGAGCATGTTCCCTCCAAAGAACAAATTGCTGATATCTTTACCAAACCTCTGCCCAGGGAAGCGTTCGAGTATCTAAGACAGAAGCTGGGACTATTCTCTGCCAGTCAAAAGAACAAATCTGCATAATTTTTGGAAGATGGCTTGGGATACGCGGGTTTCCTGAAACATAGTCGCGTATGTACGCGAGTTCATGCACAGAAAACCGCGTATGTCTGATTGCTGACATTTTTTGGTTGAAGTCAGCTCTCTTCAGCACAGCTGCAGTGCTGTTTGGTATCTCTGATACTGTTTGGTATCTCTGGTGGTGTTCCAGTTCTCATAATTCTGTTTCTAATGTTTTTATGAAGATGCCTTGATGATTTGTTGGTGAAAATGTTCAGGATGCACAAACTAAGGGGGAGCCTTAGTCATATGAAAAGGATGCATGGATGCACAGATTCAGGGGGAGCATTAGTTTTGCTGAGTATAATGCACTGTTGGCATTATGGTGGTTCTGATATATGATCTCTCTTGAGGTCTTTTTGGTATTGGTTATGAAAAGTCATTTTTGATGAAAAGGTCATGTGGAGACCCATGTTGTAAAATTGTAATATTCAGTCATGTAAGAACTTGTCAATTTTGTAAACCCACTTGGTTGGGTAGCTGAGTCAAATTGTGTAAACCCACTTGGTTGGGTAGCTGAGTCAAATTTGTAAACCCACTTGGTTGGGTAGTTGAGTCTCATATGTAAATCCACTTGGATGGATAATTGATGTAAGTATGAGTCTTTGGTGATAGGAAGTTCATAGAGTCATGTACTTCTTTGAAAAATATGTTTGAAGATTCAGCATGAACTCAGGGGGAGTTTGGCCACTTCAGCACATATCAGATCTGCAGAATGTTTCTTCCACATGAGGAGAAAAGGGGGAGAGTGTTGGTTTTTGATCCGCCCTTTGCCCTTGATGTCAAAGGGGGAGAGTGGACATGGTGTTTGAATAAAGAGAAGATAATGATGTGACATATTTGGGAGAGTGACATAATATCTATCTGCTGTGGTAACCAAACACCATCGTGGTTGCCATCAAGTACAAAGGGGGAGATTGTTGGAAATATGATGCAGAGTGTTGTCCTTGATGGCAACCCACTGAATGAAGATGAAGACATGTGACTGTTGACATGTGTTGTCCTTGATGGCAATCCACCTGATGAAGTTATTCTTGACTTGATAGACTTGGTAAATGATGTAAATATGATGTGATATGATGTTTGTTGACAATATGATGCTAAGTGTTGTCCTTGAAAGGCAACCCTCTTAATGAAGATGATGACAACTTACTTGGTGAAGTTGTGCTTGCTAGAATATGTTCTTGATAAGCTAAATATGATGTATCTACAGTGTGTACAAAAGGCAGTGAAGAAAAGAAGTCAGCATGTGCTCAATCTTGATGAAAAAGTATGTCTCTATGAATACGCGGATATGTCTAGGGGAAGTCGCGTATGCACACGGGAAAGAACGTGATAAGTCGCGTATGTGAAAAAGCGCTCAAAAAGTGCAAAAACAAGGGCCCGTGGTATTGAAGACTCATGGTATTGATTTGGCTCATGGTATTGAAGGCTCATGGTATTGCTTTGGCCCGTGGTATTGAAGGCTCATGGTATTTCTTTGACCCGTGGTATTGAAAAAGGATAAACCTATATAAGGAGAAGAAATTCATTGTGCAAATCATGAGTGTGGGTGCAAGATGTCTGAGCTTGAATGAATACTTCTCTCTGAAGTATATCTGAATGAAAAGGGTTACACTTGAATGATAAATCTGAATGTATGATGCACCAATAATGAAGAAGGGGTTCTAGATCTGAATTGCTCTTGTATTTGCTAGATCTGATTATGGAAGGCTTAGATCTGTGATGAGGCGAGCATCTAGGCGAACATCTGTCTGAAGCAAAAGGGTAGATCTGAACTGAATATCTGATCTGATGAAGTATACTGCTCTGTAATGATTGAAGATCTATACGCTACTTCGCCGCGGAGGAAGCGCGTATATACGCGGCTTCAGCGAAGAGAAAGCGCGTATGCGCAATAAAATATACACTGAGGTATACGCTGGTTTGTGTGGACGGAAGTGCGTATATACGCGACATCAGTGAAGTGAAAGCGCGTATGCAAACTACTTCACCCCATTTTTTTCTCTGTTACGCTACATTCCATATACCCATTCTCTGATATCCGCTTACAGTCACTGGTCTCTTTCATAAATCGTGCTCATTTCCGCTAATTCAGCCATTTTACCTTCATTGAACCCTCCTCACACAGGCAAGTTCTAAAGAGCAGAAAGAAGGATGGGTCATTTGTTGAGAACAGAACCAAAAGGACCCAAATTTATGGAAGGGTATCCGCAAGTCAGAGATATATTGAAAAAGGAAAAGTGGCTTCGGTTTATTCAAAAGTTTAGAGGCTACCATAAAGAGGTGACAAAAGCTTTTGCAAGGTCTTTCAATGGTTTGGAGGTAGATATTGGGGACCTCAAATTTACGGTGAATGAGGCATCCATAGCAGCTGCTACAGAACTTCCTCAAGAAGGTGAACGTTGGTTCAAGAACAAGAGTATTAGTGATGAAGCCTGGAGAGTGATCCTACGTAACCCAGGTATGGATGTAACTATTTTTAAAAAGGGAATTCCTGTTCATGCTTTAAAAGAAGAGTGGGCCAGTTTACTGTTAGTTATTCAAAAATTTATCACCTGTGAGGGCCGTTTTGGGTCAATGTACATGTATCATACCCGACTGTTGATGAATTCCTAGACAACCAGGCCCTCAATCTGGCATACTTTTTATTAAAAAGTTTGAAGAAGATGTTTGTAACCATCCAGAAGCATTTAGGGGACATAGAACCACATTTTTATCACCATGGTCTTGTGAAAATTTTGGTAGAAAAACAATTAAAGGAGAAAAAGGACACCTGGGAGCAATTTTTAGTTAGAAATTTCTTTGAAGAACCTCAAGAAATTCCTGAAGGAAGTACATCAAAAAGAAGTAGAAGAAAGAGAACAAATGATAAAACTCAAAGGACTCCTACTAATACAGTTGAAAGAACTAGTAGAGAAGAAAGACTGTCAAAAAGGAGGAAGGAAGAAACCAAGGGTAAAAAACCAATAAAATCAAAAGAGAAAAGAAGCATTGAGGCTGTGCATCAAACCCCTTCCTCAGAAGAAGATCATCAAGTGTTATCTGAGAGACTAGTTCACCTTCAGGAACAGTCATCTATGGCCAAAAAGAGGGGAAAAGAAAAACAAAAGGGAAAAGACAGTAGTCCACAGTATGTAAGAAGAAGCAGCAGGCTTAAAGGGAAGTTGAGAAAAACACAAATAAAAGGACCCCATTTTATTGATTTGGGAGAAGTAACACCTGAAAAAACTCCAGCTGGCCATAGTCCATCTCATTCTCAGTCAGACATTGAACATAGTCCATCTCATTCTCAGCCAGATGTTGAACATAGTCCACCGCATTCTCAGTCAAATATTAAAACTAGTCCTCAAGACGTTGACATGAGCCCTTTTCAGCCAGATTTTGAAGACAATTCTCCTCCACGGCATTTTGGGGACAGCCCAATGAAAAAGACACCTGAGCTAGACCCAAAGCAGCAAGAAGTGTGTGATTATATAGAATCTTTAGAAAGAGCAGCCACAGGTCCCAGCACTTCATCCACTCAGCCTCACACAGCACAAGAAGATCTAGTCCAATCATTGAAATAAGAAGTCTTTGAGTTGGAGGTTTTAAATAGACACATTAAAAATGAAAATGAGGCATTAAAGGAACAAAGCAAATTGCACAAGATCATTCATGACAATACCATGCTACATCTGGGACTGTGGCAGAAAAAGAACAGGAAATTGAAGAAGAAATGCCAGAAGTTAAGTAGAGCACTGGTTAATATCAAATTCAGATGCTTGATGAAGAAGCCCAGGATGTTAGCAGCACCAAGGAAGAGGAGGAGAGGACTGGATGTACTGGCTGAAGTATCAAGGCATATGAATTGAAAGAGGATGATCAAAATTTTGGTTGCATGAGGACATGCAACACCTTCACAGTGGGGGTATGTTGAGTCTCAAATCTGCATCTTTCCTATACACCTTTCTAGACTTTTTCCATTTACCTGGACCTCCTAAGCTATCAATATCATTGCATATTAATCATAAAAGAGCATAACTATGTTTTGTGTCTGCTGTTTGAATTAGATTTTTGCTCATTTAGCTTCAGAATCTTGTCACTTTCCGTAGCTGCTGCAACTTTCCACAGCCATTTTGTTAAAGTCTATATTGCAGGTGTCTTCAAGCAAATCGAGCCACATGGGCAATTTGGAAATGATATGAACATGGATCAAGTCCTATTGGCTCAGTCGAATTCACCTAAGAAGGCTGTGGTCAAAGGTGGCCAAGTGGTGGTCAACCGTAGAGTCCCACGGTGACAGAACTCTATTTTTCATCACGTGAAGACTTGCGTGGCCGTTTCTAAATCATGGGAGACATATCAACACCTGTAAACGGCTCCATAAGCCGAATCCAACAGCCACTTTCCATAGCTTTAATCTTCACGGCAGCCATGATGCTAGATTTCTGGACGTGGTTGTTCACGTGTCTTCTATCAACGCAGACTTTAGGGAATTAGTTATATCACCCTCTGTTATAAATAATGTGTTCTCATACGCATAATAGTTAGTTCTTGTAATGTAATTCTGCTGTAAAGAAAGCCACTGTGCCGTAACACTTTTTCCATTGTTATGACTGCATTTTGAATATATGAGAAGACTCTGTTTATCAGCGTAATTCATGGTTGATAGCTGTTGTCTGAGGTTTGTGCAGAGGGCCCCTGCACACGCTGAGGTTTTGTGTATTACTGTATAGTTTCATGCTTCATTTCTTTATGTTCATTGTGCCATAGTCATTCACGTGTATATATATTACATCTTTCATGGTATTTACGTTTCATCTTTGTCCATAATCTTTCATGCTTTACATTTTACTTCTGTCCATAATATTTTATGCTTTATATTGTTGTTAACTGATCAGTGTTTTTGTTCCAGATTACAATAGGCAGCCCGAGCATTTGCACATCATTTTATAATGACTAATGACATGGAATCAATCTTGTCCTTCTGCTGATTTCTTTTTCTTAGTTTTTAATTCCAACACTGTTTTATTCATTTCAGTTTTGAACATTTGCTTTACTAGTTAGATTAGATATTAAGCTGCTCATGTCATTATCAGTTACCTCTGAAAGCCATAGCGAGACTAATGGTGAGGGATTGAAGTATGAGTGTGTAGTTTGATATTAGTTTATTTTTCTGCAAGTTAGATATTAAATTTCTCATGTCATTGTCAGTTACCTCCGAAAGCCATAGCGAGAATAATGGTGAGGGATTGAAGTATGAGTGTGTAATTTGATATTAGTTTATTTTCCTGCAAATTAGATATCAGATTGCTCAAGTTGTTTATGATTACCTCCGAAAGCCATAGCGAGACTAATGGTGAGGGGTCAGAATATGAGTTGATGTAATTTGATTTTAGTTTTACTTTACTTGCAAACTTTTCTTTGAGTACAGTTTCTTTTGTGTTTAGACAGCAGCAAGGGTAATGGTTTTCATGATCAATAGTTCATTGTTTGTTTAACTAGAATAGTGGCACATTTTCATTTCCTTTTAGGAACTAATTTTGTCATTGTATGTTTCAAAATCCTTTTGAAGTTTGAAGTTTGGGAAATCATTATAAAGGACATCATTTCCTTGAACAATCATAACCATACTTGTCTTTTAGAATTTCCATCTCACATTAGGAAACCAACCAAGATAAAAAGAAAAAAGAAAAAAACCAAAAACGACAAAAAGTAAGACATAGGTTATCTTGCACATATAGTGCACCACACTTCGTCAGCTTACGAATCCCAAATTGACAAATTAATGTAGCAATTTAGAACACACTAAATTGACCAGACACGGTCCTGGGGGGGAAATCTATTCATCGCAAGGAAAACCTTTTGTGAAACAACCTAGATCATATACTCAAACTAGTCTGAACGTTGGGCAAGAAAGACAACCCTCTGGTCCTTCTTCGGGACAACCTGGTTCATCGCAACTATTAGGCCAACCTGCTCAGCAAGGGCAACTTGGTGCCTTTTAGCATCCAGGCCAACCTGCTCCATAGGGGAAACCTGCTCAACCGACTCAACAGCCTACTCAATCTGCTCAACAACAATTTTACTCTGCCTCATAGCAAGGTCCTACCTTTCAGCAGCCTATTCAGTCTTCTCAACATCTGGTTTACCTTGTCTATTCAGCTCAACAGGGCCCCGTTTATCAACATCCAGTTCAACCCCAAGGCATTTATTATCGTCGTGGTCAATATCGACCAGTATATAGTGCGCCTCAAGGTTTTACTTATCACCCTCAATCTCAATTACCATATAATCAACCGCAAGGCCATACTTACATTCCACCATAAATTCCTCAACAAGGACCTCGATGGTATACTTAGAATCAGTATCCTTAGTATCAATAAAATTATTCGACTTATCCCCCATATCGTCTGAATCCTTCGAGACAGAACCCATGGGGGCAAAATTTTTCTCAAACAGTATGGAATGCAAGTTCAGGTTCTTATCAAGGACCTGCTATGCCTTTTAACCCTAAATTGCCATTTCTCGCTACATTGGAGTTACCGGATGTGTCAAAGTTAACAAATGATCCTATTCTTCATAACCCATATTGGCCTCCAGTTCCGACTAAGATTCTTGGTGATTGTCCCAAATTTAAGGGCAAGTCCGGAGAACACCCCCAAGCACATGTTATGACTTACCACTTGTGGTGTTCTTCTAACTCTTGGGTTGATGATTCTATTCGGCTTCATCTTTTCCAAAGGACTCTTACTAGTGCTGCTGCTAAGTGGTATATCGAGCTTTCTCGTGGCATCTTTCAAGATTTCAACTCTCTTGCCATGGAATTCCTTACTCATTTTCAGTTACCAATTCATTATGAAGCCAGAACGCATCTCTTTACCTCCTTGAAATAGGACCGGGCTACTCATATCTTAGACCACATTCATGAATGGAGATGTCATCGTCGTTTGATCAAATTTGAAATTCCTGATCAGCTTCTTACTCATTGCTTCACTACCTCCATTTTCAATCAGATTGAAAAACACATAGCCATGGGGGCATGTGTAACTGAGGAACATGCCATTGCTCGTGCCCAGTACCTTGATCTCATGTACTCTCAATCGGGAATATTGTATGATATTTTGACTAATGCCCCTCGACCTGGAACTTCTAACGCATCGGCGACCCCATCCGTCGATGGTATTATTGGTTATGTGTCTCAAACTTCAGGTAAGTCTTCTTCTTCCAACCCTGTGAAGAGAAAATCTAATTCTTCCAATGATATTGCTCCTCAGTCTAGTCTGAATCCTGGTAAAACCTCAGAGGTCAATTCCATTCAGGCCAATCCTACGGATAAGACTTCTAAAGGGAAAAAGAAGGGTAAAGGCAAACCCAAGGCTGATGCCCCGAAAACATATTCGTCCAAATCTCGTGCTGATGATGGTTCGCAGCGTAAGTAAAAGTATCTTTGTCTGATTTATGATGGAGAGCACTACACCAAGGACTGTCCTCGATGGGCTAAAGTGAGTATATTTCTCAAAGGCACTCAGGGTACTCCTACTGTTCTTAAAGAACCTTTTCCGTCTCAGCAGATCCAAATGGTTGAGCAACCTCAATCATCTACTCCATTTGGTTCTCAAGTGTTCATGATGAAAAATTCTACATCTGTTTCTATCACTACTCAATCAAAATATTATACTGGATCGCATCAGGCAATGGGGAAGGAGATCACTGATGGTCCTCCTCCTCCACCTATCTCCGACCCTCTTGATATTGAAAGGCATAGTGCTGAACCCATTGTGCGACCACCTTCCAAAGGTGTTCTCCGGAAGTCTTCTTACAATCCCAACACCCATGCTGCTCAACATTATAGTATTGTTGAAGATTTGGCACAGGCACTGTCCGTGATGTATGTGTTAGAATTACTTCAGAGTTTTTCGTCTCAGTGGAAATATTTATTATCTATGATCAAGGGGGTTGATCCTGCTAATACTAGCATTCTCACTTTCTATCTAGAAAATTTCATCCCACGACTTCTGCACTAGATTGTGCTCATTATACAAGTCGTTATTAATGTTCTCGACATTCATCGAGCCGTTGTGGACGAAGGTGCATCAACCTGCATCATTTCAGCCTCATGCTGGAAGGCCATTGGCTCTCCGGCCCTGAATTCCTCACCAAATTCCCTTGAAGCATTTTATGGAAGGGAATCTAAACCTTTATGTGTTCTCGCAAGCTTTCTGATTACCTTAAAAGGGAAGACAGACAATGTTGAAGTAGAAGTAGTTGATGCCAAACTCAATTAAAATCTTCTACTCGATCGCAGTTGGACTCACGTTATGCTTTGCCTTCCATTCACCCTCTTCCATGTTTTGAAATTTCCACACGAGGGAAAAATCGTTACTGTCGATCAATTTTCATTCTTCACCTCTTCTTCCGAGAACAACGTTCCGTATGTGGATAAGATCCATAATCCCTTCGAGAGAGTTGGACTGGGTCTCTTCAAGTATCCAGCCCTTGTGGGTATTTTTCCCCTTCCACCACCTAAGACTATTCAAGTTAATATGATCTCTCGGTCTGATAACCCATGGATTATTCCTTCACCTGAACAAGTCACTTCATTTGGTGATTCAATGCCTTTGAGTCCAATTGAAATCAATTATTTTGAACTCATTGTTGCATAAGATACTCCATCATCTGATGGTGCTCCTTTGAGCTTGTCTCTTGACGTGTATTCTCAATCCCCCTGGCTCGGTGATTCAGACTCGCCTGATCCTTTGAAAGAAGTGTTTCCTTCCGATGAAGCCATCATGGAAACCATGTCTCTCAAAGACCTGTCGTGGGACGATGGTCATCATCATTCTTCGTTTATGCCTAGCCTTGGGGCTATGTCTACCTGTAGTGATCACATGTCTGGTTACGCTACAGCACAAAAGATACTTCGTGCTGGTTATTTTTTACCTTCCATTTTCAAAGACTGTATTGTTGCAGTTTGTAAATTTCATAATTACCAAATTTATCAACGCAAGATGCATATGCCACCCATTCCTCTTTACCTTGTCATTACTTTTGGTCCTTTCGTGAAATGGGGCATCAATTTTATGATGTGTAACCCTCACTTGGCTGGGGGGCATGCTTATATCATCGTAGCTGTGGAATACTTCACCAAATGGGCTGAAGCAATGCCTACAATTTCCGCTGACAGTAATATAGATTCTCAATTCATATTCAATCATATTATTTCTCAGTTTAGTGTCCCTCAAGCCATCATTACGGATCATGTTTCCCATTTTTGGCATTATATGGTGGCAGAGTTGACTTCTAAGTTGGGTCTACGTCACAACAGCTCAACATCATACTACCCTCAAGCCAATGGCCAGGTTGAAGCTGTGAACAAAGTTCTTGACATAATGATTTAGCGTACAATTGGGATCCACAAATCAAACTGGCATCTCATGTTATTTTCGGCTCTTTGGGCATACCGAACCTCAAAGAAGAGTGCAACCGGATTCACCCCATTTTAGTTGGTTTACGGTTTGGAAGCTAATCTCCCGATTGAGTGTGAAATAGCTTCACTCAAGTTAGTTGTGGAATTACTACCAAACACTTTGCCAGAAGAAGAGCGTCTCCTTTACTTAGAGAGGTTAGATGAAACTCTTCGCTTAGTAGCTTTGGTCATCGAAGCACAAAAGAAGCGATTCAAAGCTCATTTTGACCAATCTGTTTCTCCTCGTTCCTTCGTTGAAGGAGATCTCATCCTCCTGTATGAACAAGCTCATGATATGCTTGGGGTAGGAAAATTTCAACCTATGTGGCATGGGCCATACATCGTTAAACGTGAATTTCAAAATGGGGCCTATGAGTTAATTGACTATGAAGGTCATCCTCTTAAACAACCCAGAAATGGGTTGTATTGTAGGTTTTAATCTTGAACATAAATTATCTACACACGAATCTTATAAAAGAAAATAAACAATAGCGAGAGCATAAAACATAAAATTGACAAACACAGATATTTTCCCCTAGATCCCAAATCGGGACGACCAACTTGATTTTTCATTATATTCCTTTTAGTGTTACAACACATATATATACATGCTGAAGCATACATAAACCCCAATCCATTAACCCTAGATTAGAACATAACCATAGTTCCCTTGTCCGGATCTACAAAATACCAGGGGCCAAAAACCATCGTACCCCAAAACCATGTGCAAACTCATGCACAAAACATGGGTGGGTCCACACACCAAAACAAATTTTGACGGGGCGTTGCCCCGGACCCCGACAGGGGGGGCTGCCGCCCCCCCTGTGACCCCCCTGCTGCGCCCAGTGCAACATACAGCACATGGGGCTAGTCGTGGAAATAATATAACACATACCCAACATTCTCCCACATGTTGTTTTCTTTCCATAGGGGGCCACAGGAG
The DNA here is from genome assembly GCA_034641835.2 of Pinus albicaulis. Lineage (NCBI taxonomy): Eukaryota > Viridiplantae > Streptophyta > Pinopsida > Pinales > Pinaceae > Pinus > Pinus albicaulis. Next base: position 81,531 of record JAXQQM020059668.1, on the reverse strand, counting down.
AGCTTAGTCATTGGGCCAATTCTTCAACACCCATTGTTTCTCTACACCAAGAGAACTTCTGAGTGCTCACAGACTTCATCAATGCATCTGCAACATTCTTCAAAGTGTCCACCTTTACCAGCAACACCCTTTCAGCCTCAACCATATCTCTAACAAAGTGATATTGAACATCAATGTGCTTTGTCTTTGAATGATAAGCAGGGTTATTAGCCAAGAAAATTTCACTTTGGCTATCACAGTCTATTCTTATAGCTTGTTGTACCAACCCCATACTTGAACACAATCTCTGCAACCAAACTGCTTCCTTGCTTGCATGAGTGGCTGCTATGTATTCTGCCTCTGTAGTTGAAAGCGCCACTACATATTGTCTTTTACTCATCCAACTGACTGCACCTCCAAATAGGTTAAACACATACCCACTTGTAGATCTTCTTTGGTCCAGATCTCCAGCCCAGTCTGCATCAACAAAACCACGAATGTCCAAAATTATTTCCAATCCTGGTCTTCCCTGGTAGCACAAGCCATAATCACTAGTGCCACGTAAATATCTGAAAACCCGCTTCACTGCTGTCCAATGCTCCTTCCCTGGGTTTGACATAAACCTGATCAATACTCCCACTGCATGTGCAATGTCTGGTCTAGTACAGACCATTGCATACATCAGGCTACCCACTGCACTTGCATATGGAACACGGGACATATACTCCTCTTCTTCTTGTGTCTTGGGACACTGTTCAGCAGACAGCTTTACACCTACAGGAATAGGAACATTCACCGGTTTACTATCATGCATATTGAACCTCTGCAATATAGTCTCGACATACTTCCTCTGGTTTAACCAGAGCTTCCTCTTTGCTCGATCTCTCTTAATTTCCATGCCCAAAATATAGTTTGCAGCACCCAGATCCTTCATGTCGAATTTGGAGAACAGTTGGGTCTTCAAATCTTGGATAATTTCTTTGTCATTTCCAATCAAAAACATATCATCCACATACAAGACCATATAAATAACACGGTCACCAATTAATTTAAAATAAACACAGTGATCCTCCTTGCTTCTGGTGAAGCCAAGTCCCCGTATATAGGTATCAAATTTCTGATACCACATCCTTGGTAACTGTTTTAACCCATACAGAGACTTCTTCAACCTGCATACTAGTTCTTTCTTACCCTTCACCATAAAGCCTTCAGGTTGCTTCATGTAGATCTCCTCTTCTAGATCCCCGTGAAGAAATGTTGTCTTCACATCCATCTGTTCTATCTCAAAATCAAATGCATCAGCAATAGATAAAAGTAATCTAATAGAAGTAACTTTGGAAATAGGAGAAAAAATATCACCAAAATCAATTTCCGACACCTAGGAATAACCTTTGGCTACCAACCAAGATTTGTATTTCTCCACCTTGCCTTCTACATTCATCTTCTTCTTAAACACCCATTTGCTCCTGATGGGCTTCCTTCCAGCCGGCAACTCCACCAAATCCCATGCCTCATTTTTATGCAAGGATGCCATTTCATCAACCATGGCCTCCTTCCAGAGTTTTCCATCCTCTAAATCTACTGCCTCCCTGACAGTTCTGGGATCATCATCAGTTATAGTTAAGGAAAAACCTGAACAGAAAGCAGATGGACTATACCTTTCTGGTTGCCTTCTTTCCCGAACTGATCTTCTCAAAGTTGGAGTTTGTGGCTCTTCATCTTCTGAGTCTTCTTCTGTTGTAGAGTCTGATTCATCCTTCTTTAGCTCAAACTCTATCTTCTCAGGTTCCTTTGGTAGGACTTCATGTTTAACAACATCTTTCACTTCTCTAAACACCACATCTCGGCTGTACACAACCTTCCTTGTTTATGGATTCCAAAGCTTGTAACCCTTTAAACCATCCTTATACCCAATAAAGATGCACCTTTCAGATTTATTATCCAACTTGGTCCTTTTCTCCTTTGGAACATGTACATATGCATCACATCCAAATACCCTTAGATGTGAAATAGAGGGTTTCTTACCAGTCCATACCTCATGTGGGGTCTTATCCTCCAACGCTGATGAAGGTGATTTGTTAACTAAGTAACATGCAGTCTCCACTGCCTCTGCCCAAAATTCTTGTCCTAACCCGGTACCACTGAGCATGCTTCTTGCCTTTTCCATCAGTGTTCTATTCATTCTTTCTGCAACTCCATTTTGCTGAGGTGTGTATGGAGTAGTCTTTTTTCGTGCTATACCACACTTCTTACAGAACTCTTCAAATTCCTTCTTGCAGAACTCCCCACCATTATCTGTCCTCAACGCCTTTATCTTCTTCTCTGTCTGGTTTTCCACCAGAGCCTTAAATTCTTTAAATTTGTCAAAGAATTCAGATTTCTTCCTCAAGAAATATATCCATGTATTCCTTGAGAAGTAATCTATGAATGAAACATAGTACACAGACTTTCCCAGTGATGGAACTGACACAGGTCCAAACACATCATTGTGCACAAGTTCTAATATCTTGTTCACCCTCTTAGCACCAGAAGGAAAACTCACTCGATTCTACTTCCCATATACACAATTTTTACAGAAATCAAAATCCAAAAAGCAATTAGACATACCTTCTACCATACCATTTCTATGTAGTATTCGAAGGCCCTTCTCTCCAATATGTCCAAGCCTTTAATGCCATAGCATGGTCTTTTATCTAGAGACAACTAGGCTTTCCGCTCCACTTTCTGGAACCACAAAACTGTTACACCCATCAATAACAGTTCTACCTTGTAGCTTGTATAGAGTTCCAATCCAAACTCCCTGCATTAATACTAGTGCTCCCCGAACCATCTTGCAGGCATCTTTCTCGAACACTGTTTTTACACCTACATCATCCATCTTGCTTACAGAAGTCAGATTTCTGGCCAATGCAGGAATATGCAGAACACCAGGAAGTGTTCTAATCCTTCCACCTTGCAGCTTCAGCTTGACTTTTCCACGTCCGACAGTTCTGACCTTCCTATCATCCCCTAGGAAGGCATCACCACCATCATATTTCTCATACTCGCAGAACCACTCCCTATGGGGAGTGAAGTGAAAGGATGCACCTAAGTTAATCAACCATGACTCATGATCTACATGTGTATTTGAAGAAGAAGCCAAATACACATCCCCACCTTCATCCGAGGTGGTTTTTTACTTTGTAGAAGGAGCATCATCAAATCCCTTTCCTTTCTCAGGAGCTTTAGATTTTCACTCCCTTTTGTAGTGCCCTTCCTTTCCGCATTTCCAGCATACCTTTACAAATTTTCCAAGAGATTTAGATCTCCCTCTAGATTTGGATCTCCCACTTGAAACCTTATTCTTGTTTATGTTTTGGGACCTTCCTCATATAGATAAGGCATCTCCATTCTGGCCCTCCATATTTCTCCGTCTCATTTCCTCCGACAGCAAGGCTGAGACAATGTCATCAAAATTCAAGGTAGTTGTATTGCTACCTATTGCAATAACTAGAATGTACCACGAGTCTGGTAGAGAACACAACAAACTGATGCACTTATCTTCATCTGAGATTTTAATATCAACAGATGAAAGCTAACTTACCACAGTATTGAAGGCATTCAGATGCTCTGTCACCGAGTCTCCATCCTTCATCCTCAGGTTATACAACTTTTTCCACAAGAACAACTTATTCACCAGAGACTTAGATTGGTACAAAGTCCCTAGTTTTTCCCACAAATTATTTGCCATAGCTTCCCTAGATACATTCAACAATACTGAATCTGAGACACATAACTGTATTGTGCTCTTAGCCTTCCAATCCAGTTTCTTCCAGTCTTCATCTGACATTGCCATTGGTTTAGTACCTGGATCTACCGTGATCCACTGATCTTTATCCACCAGCAGATCCTCCATCTTGAGCTTCCACAACTCAAAACTATGATCATTAAATTTCTCGATCTTTATCTTTCTGCTGCTCGCCATCTTCTTTCATCGCAAGAATCGATCCCGCAGATCTCCCACTGAACAAGGTCTACCTTAGGCCCAAGCAGAAAACCCTCAACAGCAAAGGCATCCCCTTGAAGCCGAAACACCTCTGATACCAAATGTAGGTTTTAACCCTGAACAGAAATTATCTACACACGAATCTTATAACAAAAAATAAACAATAGCGAGAGCATAAAACATAAAACAGAAAAACACAGAGATTTTCCCCTGGATCCCAAATCGGGACGACTAGCTTAATTTTCATTATATTCCTTTTAGTGTTACAAAACATATATATACATGTCGAAGCATACATAAACCTCAATCCATTAACCCTGGATTAGAACATAATCGTAGTTCCCTTGACCGGATCTACAAAATACCAGGGGCTGAAAACCATCGTACCCCAAAACCATGTGCAAACTCATGCAGAAAACATGGGTGGGTCCGCCTATGAGTGGGTCTGCACACCAAAAAAAAATTTGACGGGGCGCTACCCCAGACCCCGATAGGGGGGGCTGTCGCCCCCCCTGTGAACCCCCTGCTGCGCCCGGCACAAAGTACAATGCGGAGGTCTAGTCGTGGAAAGAATATAACACATACCCAGCATGTACCGTTAAAGGGATTGCCTCTACCCATTTTGTAAAGTAATCAGTTGCAGTAAGAATGTACTTGTGCTGTTTGGAAGAATGAGGTACTATCTCACCAATAATGTCAAGCCCCCATTGTTCAAATGGTTGCTCAATACTCACTGGTTGCAAAGGAAAATATGGTTTCATTTGTCTTCCACTTGCAGTTTGGCAAATTCTGCACTTCCTTACATAGTCATGTGTATCTTTAAAAAGGGTAGGCCAGTAATAGCCAGCACGAATTATTTTGTGAGTTGTGGTATCACCTCCAAAATGACCTCCTGCTGGTCCATCATGCAACTCCTGCAAAACCTTTTCAGCTTCAGTCTTTTCAAGACATCTTAATAAAATTGAATCATAATTTTTTCTAAATAACACATTATTAATGATCTCATATTTATTAGCTTTTAATCTTAAAGCATGTTTTTTCTTATAGTTGAGATCAGTAGGAGCATACCCATTTTTCAAGTAATAGATGAGATCAGCATACTGAGATTCAGAATCCGTAATACTTATCTGATTTACTTGAATATCTTGATTTGAATCTTCATTTTCTGGCATGTTATGAGCTCCTGCTAATAATCTGCAAAAACCTTGTCCTCTAACAATCTTAGCTGGTTTAATATCAACATCATATTCTTGTAAAGCTGTTACCCAGTTAGCTCGTTTTTCTCCTACTTCTCTCTGAATTAACAATTGTCTCACTGCAGAGAATGGGACAATGATTTTTGTATGAGTTTTTAAGAGAAAAGGTCTGAAATGCTTGATTGATTTGAACACAGCAAAGGCTTGTTTTTCAACATCGGAATAATTCAGTTCAGCTCCTTGTAGATTTGAACTAAAGAAAGAAATTGGTGCTTCAATTTTCTGATCATTGAGTTGTGTTAAAACAGCTGCATAGGATGTCTCTATGGCTAAGGTATACAAAATAAAATCTTTAGAAAAATCCGGAGTACTCAATGCTGGTGCATTAATGATTGCCTGTTTGATTGCCTCAAAGGCTTCTTTTTCTTTATGCCCCCATTTGAATACTGAATTCTTCTTGATCATATTTTTCATAGGTAAAACAATTAAAGAAAAATCAGGAATGAATCTTTTTACAAAATTGATCTGTCCAAGAAATGATTGCATGGATTTTTTGTTATGAGGTAAAGAAATATCAGAGATCTCTTTTACTCTATATGGATCAATATATATACCATCTTTTGACACAACAAATCCTAAGAGTTTTCCTTCATCCAAAGCAAAGAAAGATTTCTTTGGATTTAAGGAAATACCAAACCTTCTACATCTTTCAAATATTTGCTTTAGATCATGTAGATGATTGGTTCTCTTTTTTGAAAATACTGTTATGTCATCAAGATAAAAAACAACTGACTTATTGATCAGACCTTTAAATGCTATGTCCATGGCTCTTTGGAAAGTTGCTCCTGCATTTATTAAACCAAAAGGCATTTTTTGATAAGCATAAGTTCCCCATTTTGTTCTAAAAGTTGTTTTCAATCTGTCATCTGGATGAACTAAGACTTGATTATAGCCTGAAAATCCATCAAGAAAGGACATAAGTTCAGAACCAGCTACCTTTTGAAGTATCTGCTCCATGGTTGGCAATGGGAAATTGTCTTTTAAACATGCCTTGTTTAAATTTCTGAAATCAATACAGATTCTTATATCACCATTCTTCTTCCTTACAGGTACCATATTAGAAACCCAATTGGAGTCCCTGACAGGAAAATTGATTTTGGCTTTTACAAGTTTATTAAGTTCTGATTTGATTTGTCCTTCGAGATTTGGATGAACCTTCCTTAGTTTTTGTTGAACAGGTTTAATATCAGGAAGCATTGGAATTGTGTGTTGAATAACCGAAGTATCATATGTTTTTAAATCATCATAATTCCAAGCAAAAACATTTTTATATTTGTTCAAGAGTTTAATGAAAGCATTCCTTTCCTCTGATGTTAAATTGAGTCCTAAATTAACGTTTTGAGGTTTGGAATCAGAACCAAGATTTACTAATTCAAACTTCAAAGTAGAACTTTGAAGCTTGGTATTAGTGACTTTCTTGAATCTGTCCTTAATATCATATAAGTCCTCCAATTTAACAACAGATTTTGGAATGGGATTTTCATTACCTTTTGAACCAATTTGTAAATCATGATCCTCTTCATCAATAATTTGCTCATCATATGATTTCTCTGAAGTCATGAAATTTAAAATATCTTGATCATGATAGAAAACTCTCCAATTTGTAACATTGTCTGGGACAGATGGACGAAAAATTAATTCTACAGAAAACCTATCAGGACTGCAGTCTTCAGCAGGTAAGAGTTTAGATGCAACATTAGCTAACAAGTCAGCTGATGTATTATGATTCCTAGGAATAGGAGAAATGTTGAATGCTGAAAAATGAGTGGTGAGTTCTTGTACTAGGGTTTGATAGTGTTTAAGATGTCCTGAAAGGCAATGAATAGTATTCCTAACTTGTTTTATGAAAATTTAGGAATCACCAAAGACTTTCAAGTATTTAACATCTAACCCTATAGCTTTATAAAGTCCTTGAACCAAGGCTTCATATTCTGCAGTATTGTTAGTACACTCAAATTCTAGCCTACATGACAGCATGGTTTTCTCTCCATGTGGATCGATTAAAATGCATCCTGCTCCAGCTCCATCACTAGACTTTGATCCATCAAAATATAATGACCAAAATAAAGATTTATCTATTGACTTATCTACAATTACATCAGAAATATTTACTGTTACACCATTTTTTGGTCATCTAACCTTTTATCATTAGATGGACCCAAGTACACCATGTAAGACCAGTTTTACCTTAAGTAAAACTGCTTTCACTATGTTAAAACAGGAAACCCCAAAAGGAAATATTAAACAAACCTATATTTGTTTGATTTTCCTCATGGAATAATTAATTAAACCATAATTTAATTATTATTCCCAGTCATGTTTAACCCAAAATTAAAGAAATTAATTAGATAAACCTTTATTTATCTTATTATTTCTAGGAATAATCATTTAAACCTTATTTAGATGATATTCCTTGTTAAATATGACCAAATCACCCACAAATAATTAAATAAATCATTATTTATTTAGTTATCTCCCAACCACTTCCTTAAATAATCAAATAAATCATTATTTATTTGATTACCTTCTAACCGCTTCCTTAAAAAGATAAATAAATCATGTATTTATTTATTTTTGACAAATTAAGGGATTTGACCCAAGTCAAGTACCTTTTCCCTCCAACAAATATAATAAAATATTCCATAAAAAGTGGATCTAGATTTGGTTAACCCATGTACCAAGATCTAGAATGACCCAATATTTTGTTATAAATAGGAGGGTTTTTCCCATCATTCTTCACCTTTTGTTGCCTATTAGATCACTCTGGATCTATACACTTGGTCACCATTTTCTGCCATTTTGCTCCCTTTGAGCTCTACTTTTTGCATTGGGTTTTCTACATCAACTAGAGAGAAGAAGCTTAGATCTGAAGTGTTGAGGACTACAAAGAACCCATCCCATTGAGGAGAGCTGGATACACCTTCTTGTTTTCCTCCCAGGTGCCCTGTAATATAAAAATTCTTTCAAAAAATTGTGTTCTTGTCTTATCTGTTGGATGCATGGAGCAAACCCTTTATTTTACTGCTTAATGTCTTTCCATACATAGATCTGGTGTTTTGCAGCTATTTCCTTGTCTAACTAATCGCAGATCTGAAGATATTGGCAGCCACTTTTGTTGTTAGGGCTATTAGTTATGCGTAGCTAAAGTGGTCCTTTTTCGTACACTTCGACAAAGGATTCATACTAACATTTACAATTCTGGAAGAATCGGATTGTGAAAAATTTTCTATTTGAGAAACAAAAGTATTTACAGAAAAAGGTGATTGGGGTGCTCTAAAGTTTCCAAGAAATGATTCAGCAGAATAACCTCCAAGAATATTGTTGTTGAATGCCACAGGTTCATTAGGTTGCTCAAATTCAGTGACAGTGTGTGTCATATGTTTTTCTCGTTCGATTTTGATTTGATTTGGTTTCCCTTTGTAGGGAAGCCACATATGTGAATAATCAGTCGAGATATAACCATTAAGTTTCGCAGACCAGTCCCTACTTAAAATTAATCCATAGAATTCAGGAATATCAGCAATCAAAATATCAATTCTTTGGACAATTCTAGGATCGGAAGCTAATCTGATAGTTACTGAATTGATTTCTCCTACAACTTGAACTTTAGAGCGATCCAATTGAACAATATGAACTGCCGATTTCTGTGGTTCGATATTCAATTTGGCACAAACAGAAGTAGGCATTATGTTGGAGGAACCTCCAGAATCAATCAAACAATTATGCAGATTCTTATTGTACATTTCATAAGTCAGAAGAAAAGGAGGAGTTTGAGAATTTGACTTTTCTCCAATGAGCACGGTATCAGTAGCATCTACCTTATCTGGTGGCTTACCATCTCCCCTAGCTGCTTTTGCAACTACACCACTTGGTAAAGGAGCAATTGGTGTAGCGTTTAATTCTTTCAATAGCAACTTCTGCTGGTGTTTCAGTTTGTTGAGTTCATGTAAGGAAATGTTGGCTTTAATCTTCTTCATGTCTTCAACAATGTTGTACTCCATAGGATCTGACACTACTAAAGTCTTTGTTGTTGATGTGGGAGGATTAGAAGAAGATGGCTGATTTTGAGTAGGTAATGGAGAAGCTTTCTTTGCAGGGGTTTTGTCTTTGGAACTTGGAGTTGTGATTTTCTTTTTTGGAGCTGTTTGTATAGGCTCTGCTGTAGATTTACTCCAAGTACTTACATGCATAGCTTCTTGTTCTACCTCACTATCAGAATTAGGGAGAATAAAATCCCACATTCCATGTAATTCAGCGATTTCTTAATTCTCATCTTCCTCATCTGATATTAAAGATGTATCCTCTTCTTCTTCTTCTTCTTCTGATTCTGCATTAGAGATTGCATTAGGAGGTTTAGATTCAACTTGGTTTCTTCTGAAGTTTCGGAATGGTTTTTTGGTAGAAGTTTCAACCACTTGTTTTTTAATTTCAACCATTTCATTTGACATGGTTTTAAGAACTTTCTGTAAACCTTCCATGTCATATGGATCTTTGGCCTTTTTCTTTGAATCATCTCTGAAGCTGACTTTCTTTGATTTCCTTTCCTTGATAGCATTTTTCTTTTCTAGAGAAGTAATCCGTTTTTCCACTGCAATAGCCTCTTTCATACTCTCAGCTAACGTAGGTTTTGCAGCTCTATCTACGAAAATTTCTATGTTTGAGGGTAAGGCAGTTATGTACCATTCTATTCTGACCTGTTCACTGGGTTGTGAATCTGTGTGGATTTTGTTCAAGAGTTTGTTGAATCTAGCATTGAATTCTTTAATGGGTTCCTTGGGATCTATCTTCAAATTTGAGAGGTCATTGAGTAAAGTAGCTATTGATCGGTCATCTCCAAATTTGGTTAAAAAATGATCTGCAAAAATGTCCCAACTTGTAATGGATCCCGAAGGTAATGAAAAGTACCATGATCCTGCTACTCCTTGAAGAGTATAAGGGAATAGTCTAACCACAACATCTTCATGTGTGACTCCATTCAAATTTGCAGCCAACATAAAGTTATTGATATGTTCTTCAGCTTGGATATTAAGATCTGGACTAAATTTCGGAAGCCATTTCCCAGGATTGTCTGGTAAATAATGTAAAGGTGCAGCCATGTTGACTGCCCCTGGAGTAGCCCATGGTCTAGCCATTACTGGAACGACTATTAGAGGAGTTGTAGAAACTGGTGGTGTTTGAATAGAAGTTGTTGGAATAGATGATGATTGAGGAGATGATGATTGAAGAGATGATGATGAAACAACTGCACTTTGTTGAGTTGTGTTTTTGGAAACAGGAGATTGAATATGAGATGATGAACTTGTATCACTTTCTGTTTCCGATTGAATTCTTTTTGTTTTGCCCTTACTAGGTAAAGGAAATTCTATCGGAGGAATTCCAATTTTTTCACTTTGCAACCTAGTAAGAGGTTTCAAAGGGATAAATTTTGAGCTTATACTACCTTCAGATATTTCAGATTCCTCAAGAGATAATGAGAATCCTTTTAATTTATGAATTAAATCTTGAACTTCAGGAGACTCAGGAGATTTCTTGTCTGAATATTTTTAAATTTTGGTAGTGGGTGTATGGATATTTTCCGCAATTTCTTCTCTAGGATTTTGAATTTCAGAAGAAATTAAAGAAGTTAATGAGGGTGTTTTGCTCTCAGAATGGCCTGTGGATAAAGATTTACTTGCCATTCATAGCTCATGCCCTCCTTCTAGCGCCAAAAATGTTGAAGCCTAGAAAATCTCTGCTTCAAACATTGGGGAAAACCACCCGGTCGGGACCTTAGGACAACTCCTTTTCCATTTGGTATGGTGGCTCCGACTGGATTTAAAGGACCAGTTTCCTTATAACTAAATGGGTTGGTGAGGGGATTGATTTGGATGAGTGGAAATGGGACTAAATTGACTGAAATAAAACTATCTAATTAAACTAAATGCTGATAAGGAAATTCTAACACTAACCCGGGTAATTATATGTGAACACAACTTAAGATTGTTCCAATTTAACAATAACCATGAAAATGTATTATTATTTAAATTGAAATGTGCAGAAACGAATAAAGATAACTCTGTTTAAGAAATTAAACAGATTTATATTAGCATATTGCATTCATCATTATATATCATCTATATATACTTATGAAAGATAACATTCCAATTATACTCAGAAATGATATATAAAAGGAAACGTTTATGAAAACCAAATATATAAATGATAGCAAATTCTTCAAGTGAATATCATATAACAAAGGAAATCAATAGTGAACAGATAGAAATACCTCATTCATCTTGAAGACTGTCAAATGAAATGTGATACTCTAATCCAGTAACTCTGATGTAAAATTAAATCCAAAGGTACAAAAATGCAACACTTCAAAGATAATTTCCGCACAAAAATCACCAGATGTGATCCTTTATCAAATATAAGAGGGAATGGAGTACAGAAATGTAAGCTCCAAGTCCAAAAAATATTACAACTTCGGATCCTTCTCTAAATGCATGAGAGGGATTTAAATAAGAAATTACATAACAAAATCCTACTACTACTGCTACAATCTATCAAATTAAAAACAGAAATGCTATCTTAAATGAAACTGATTCATTGCTTGTCTTTCTCGCTTGATGAAGCCAAGTTGAAAATCTTCAACATATCTTGGAGCCTCGGTGGATGACTCATCTCGAAATGCAGTTGTCCAGCGTAGGTGGCATCGGAAAATTCTGGAATTAAACAATCGACAGCATTTGAAAGAAATTTAATAGCCATTTGTTGATTGTTTGGCTTAATTAAATGAGTCCACATACTGTCCCAGGATATTGCTTGAAGTTTGTCGATTTGTTGACTTTTCTTCACCATTTCTTCTCTCCATCTGTTTTTAGTTTCTTTCACTTTAGGCAAACTGCCAGGAACACAGTCTGAAATGAGATTGATTGAATACAGGCTGTCATTTATAAATTGCGTGATATTATTCATCATGCTCCTAGCCCTTGATATTGCTCTCTCAGCTTTCATTATCTGATGTTCCCATTCTGTAAACAAGATTTCTTTATGTCTTTCCTCTATTCTAGGAAGATTGGCTTCTCTTCCCTTTTCTGTATCTTGCCAATTGAGAAATTCGGAAATCTTTTCATCAGCATCATCTATTTCTTGTTTGAGAGTAATAACGTTCTGGATCAAGGATGAGGTAATATCACAAAAATGTTCTGCCTGTGATAGCTTTGCACAAAATTCATTCAATTGCTGAGACAGTAGTTTATTAGCTTCAAGAGCTTCCGATTTGAATTCACTTAACTTCGGGAAATCTTTGAACCTATCTAAAGCTATTTGAAACTCATTTTCTTGTACAATCTTCGCATTCTTCTCATTTTGTAACAGACCTTGTAACTTGGAAATTTCTTCATTCAATTGTTGTTGTTTTCCTAATACCTGTTCATCAACCTTCTTCTTTTCTTCGGCCAGCTGTTCTTCTAACTCTTTGGACCTGAGTTCTTGATCTTGTAGTTGTTGTTGCAATTGAGCAACCTTTTGCTGACTTTCCTTAGTTTGCTCTTCAAGTGAAGCTATATAGAGATCTTTCTGAGTCATCATTTGAGAAACTTCTGCAGCTTTATCAATTGTTGCAGCACTATATGCCCTTGCATATTGAGACAACTTAGTGAGATCCTGAGATGGATTCACTTCAGTTTTCTTGTAAACAATATTCATAAATTCTTTCGATGGAGTAGAAAACATGTCCTGATCCGTCTTCCTTCTTTTTCTCTGTCTTCTAACAACATCCTTATGCTTAGGGCTGTAAAATACATCTAAAGGAGGGATCTCCTTGATCTTCAATACAATCTGTCATGTCGGATGTTCAGGAATGATTTCGACATCCTGCTCTATTTGCTCTTTATCTTTATCTTGCAGTCCCAATTGCTGAGCGAATTGATCATATTGTTTCAATAACTGAGAAGAAACATTAAGATCAGCAGAGTCTATAATCTCCTTAGTCGTTTCTTTTCCTCCCGATTGCATGTCTGCTTTCCCTGTATCTGTTTTCTACTCAATGGTTTTGCTATCCGATCCTCCTTTTTTATTATGCACATCAGCATCAGTACTTGTGCATTTTTCTGTTGTTTGAGTAGTGGACTGTTGACCAGTATTTTGATCGGATTTATCATCAGTATTTCCTTTCTGAGCATCAGGTTTGCCAACAGTGACCACCTTTGCAGTATGTACAGTTGGCTGGTTAACATCCGATTGTGTAATGACTTTACCAGCAGATGTTTCTACTGGCGTTTTGCTAGATGTACCTTCTATCTCTGACCCTTGTATTGGAAGTCTTAGTTGGTCCAGAGGAACTCTTAACAATCTCTGACTTCTGAATAACAAAAATTTATTCATTTCCTCCTTCTGGAATTTAGACTTGGCTAAATCATAAATTTGAGGAAAATCATTCAACGAAACAAATAAATCATCAAACTGATCTGGCTCATGCTCAAATCGAGCAATTGAAACTGAAGCAGTAACATTAAAGGCTATCTGTTGCGGATCATACTGTCTCCCTGGAATGGTTGCAAATTTACAACCCTTTATTTTGGCGACTTCTTTTTCAGCATGTTTGAAGTCATTTAAAGTAAACTGACCACAATTGAATGGGAATTGAGGCCACATTCTCTTCTTACTGTTGCTTAAAGACCTGGATATTCCTTCAACTGTTAATTGATAGGAAATTTCTTGAGCGACAAGTTTGTCTGGAACAATAAGAGGAAGAACATGTGGTTCCACAATACTACCAAAAATTCTGATGTATGTAAATTTCTCCTCCCCAAACCAATCTCCTATTGCAGATAAGTCGGCTTTAGCTTTATCAGAGAATCGAGGAGGGAAGCGATTGAAAATGGTTTGGAAAACAGGGATAAGGAAACCATGGCAGATTCTATACACATTACCTTGGAAATGAACTTTCCAAAGAATTTTATGATATATATGAATTGGGGTAGGGTCTTTGGGGGTCCATTTCCATCCTAACAAGGGAAACTCGGAATTAAAACAAATAGCATCTAGAATATAGGCACAAAAGAAAAAAGGAGTGGAATTTCCAGCAGTTTTATCTTGTCTATACTCGATTATTCTATTGGCTATTCTATCAGAAAGAATAACAGCCCAGTCCATAATGTCGGAATTGACAGCAGCTAAGATTAATGGGACCATTTGAATAGAAAACCTAGCGGAATTATCATTGCCAAATAATCTACACATCATGGCAGCGGCATAGCAATACGGAAGTAAAAGGGAATCTACAGAATACATACCGGATGCTTCATTTCTGTGCTTCTCTGGATTTTTCTTCCAATCTCTGATAGGATTAGATTGGACTTTATTATTATCAGCGAACTCTTTGATAAATTCTTTGTTATACACCTTCTGCGGGTCTGGAAGGTGATACATTGCCTTAAGGTCTTCTGCTTTAAACGACCCAAAAAACATTCCAGAAGCTGAAACAAACATTCTGTCCTGTATCTTCACACTATCGATGACCCATCGAATTACATCATAATAAGGCATGATGCTCGCTCTGGCTGCAATTCGATGCAAAAATGAGTTTGCAAGTGATTTTTCAGTGATCTCAGAGTCGGAATCTGAGCTATCTTCGTCTGGAACTGATGCCTTTTCCACTGTGACCTTGGGGTTTTCTCTTTCCAATAGGTTGTAGACTCCTTCCCACGTCATTCTTCTGAGCCCTTGGCATGATGTGTCTGTGACTAATCTCAGTTTTGTGGGCTTTTCTTTTGAAACTGTAGGAGTCTCAACGAACTTAACAGGAACAGCGGTCTTGGCTCTTCTCGCTCTATTCGACATTTCTGCGTTTGATATTGCTTCCCTTTGTCTGTGAATGAATGGGCTTGGTGTTCTTGGGCTCTGCAAAACAATGAACTTTCAGTCGTGACAAACAAGCAACTTGAACGGAATGATTTATGTACTCATGATTCGTCATTTATTTGTTTCGTATAGCGTGTAAATGTTCTTTTTGGGTCACACTTACGTATTAAAAACCAAATCATTAACCAATATTTATTCGATTTGTTATTGAATGCCCTCGTACAAACAGAGATTTTGCGCTTGTGAAACATTATAATATTCACCTATTCTAAACTTTTCAAATGTAATAAATGACATTTATCAATCGCATCGAAAGTTTTTGAATGGCACATAAATATCACAATACGATTTTCTCAATTTGCCGATTGCGATTGTAAACTTTCTCCGCTTTCCGATGGTTATAGATCGCAATCGGGGAGTTTCAATCGAATAGCTTTCTTCGATTTCCGATGGTGGGGTCCATCATATAAAAGTTATTCATTTAAGCGGACAAATTTTTGTTTTTCTTTTGAAAAGTGTTTATTGTAATAACGCGCATCGCATCGGGGAATTTTAATTAGACCGCAAAGAGCTTATTAAAGAGTATCCCGATCATGTGATTGCGACTGGTCGCATCGCATCGGAAGTATGTGAATGAATGACTTAAACTCTTTGTGATCTAAGTTTTGCGATCGAACTAATCACATCGGATGATTTTAAACAAGTATATGAAACTTCTTTTAAGGATTTCTCCGATTTCCGATTTCCGATTACCCGATTACTGTTCATAGGATTTTTACATTTTGACTTGTTTTCTTATGATAAGGTCTTTTATACTTGATCAGATCGGAAGTTTTGAATGTTTGTATTTGGTTTGTATACAAATAAAGATGAGTTTTTCAAAACAATGAATCTTTATTTCTAAGTCTTTTATTTCTATAAAAAGAAAGAAGGGACCCTATTTCTAAATGAATTTTATTCTAAAATTAAGAAAAAGGGAGGGTTTTTGTATAGTACAACAGGGTCCAATGCTGTGATACAAAGTAAACAAGATAATCAGGCTCCACACCCAACAATCTCCCACTTGGAGACTGATTGTAGCAACTCCACCACTGCTTCATTTGTTGGACAATGACTCCTCTTTGGACCTGGTTGTTTCTCATCTTCATCGTCATCCTTGAAGACCAATTGAAACTGAGCATGTTCTCAGTTTCTCCCTGGTTACAACTTTTGTTAGCATATCTGCAGGATTCTGGCTAGTGTGTATCTTTTCTAGCTTCAACTCTCCATCTTCCAATACTGACCGTATGAAATGGTACTTGAGATGTATGTGTTTAATCCTGGAATGAAATGCTGAGTTCTTTGCAAAATGAATGGCACTTTGGCTATCACTGTATAACGTGCTCATATCATGCTTCTTACCCAATTCACCCATAAGCCTTTGTAACCAAATCATTTCTTTACTAGCCTCTATAGCAGAAACATACTCTACTTTTGTTGTTGAAAGTGCAACAACACTTTGGATTTTTGAAACCCAACTGACAGCTGTTCCACCTACAGTAAATACATATCCTGTAGTGCTCCTCCTGTTATCTCTGTCACCTGCCATATCTGCATCAACATATCCCTATAGAGCAATGTTTGAACCACCAAAGCATAATGCTTGATTTGTGGTACCTCTCAATTATCTGAGAATCCATTTTACTGCCATCCAATGTTCTTTTCCTAGATTATTCATGTACCTACTTACAACTCCCATTGCATGTGCAATATCAGGCCTTGTGCAGACCATTGCATACATTAAGCTTCCAACTGCTGATGCATATGGAACTTTAGACATATAATCCATGTCTTCTTGGGTCTTTGGGCACATCTCCTTACTAAGTTTGAAATGGCTAGCAAAAGGTGTACTAACTAGTTTTGCATTCTACATATTAAATATTTTCAACACCTTTTCTATGTACTCATTCTGAGACAGTGTTAATTTACGATTTTTCCTGTCTCTAGTTATCCTCATACCAAGGATTTGTTTTGCAGCTCCTAAATCCTTCATTGCAAATGAATTTGCCAATTTTCTTTTGAGCACATTTATTTCCTGCATGTTAGATCCTGCAACAAGCATGTCATCTACATACAATAACAATATAATATAGCTGCCATCATTTTGCCTTTTTAGATAAACACAATGATCAGAGTGACATCTAGTATAACCTTGTTCAGACATAAATTTGTCAAATTTTAGATACCACTGCCTTGGAGCCTGTTTTAAGCCATACAAGCTCTTCTTTAACCTGCACACCAATTTTTCTTTCCCTTTTACCTCATATCCTTCTGGTTGCTGCATGTATATCTCTTCCTCCAAATCTCCATGGAGAAATGTTGTCTTTACATCTAACTGTTCAAGATGTAAATCTTTCGCTGCTACAAGACTTAAAATAGTTCTAATTGAAGTCATATTAACAACAGGAGAAAATATTTCATCAAAATCAATACCTTTCTTTTGTGCAAACCCCTTCACCACAAGTCTAGCTTTGTACCTCTGTTTTCCTCCATCTTCTTCCTTCAGCCTGTAAACCCATTTATTCTGCAATGTAGTTTTACCTGCAGGAAACCTGACTAAGTCCCAAGTTTGGTTATGCATTAAGGAGTCCATCTCTTCTTCCATGGCTAGCTCCCACTTCTTCCTGCTTTCAACCTGCATTGCTTCTTCATAACATTCGGGTTCACCAGAATCAGTTGACAATAAATAATATAATGAAGGAGAGTATCGTTCAAGGGGTCTACTTATCCTGGTAGATCTTCTAACACCACTTTCAGGTGTTTTAGGTGCCTGTTGCTATTGTGGTGGTTGTTGCTGCTGTGGTTGTTGATTATTATTATTTTCAGGCACCTTTACTTTTTCAGTTATCTCATCAAGAACTGTGTATTCCTTGCTTTCTTTTTCCTGTTTCTTTTCCTACAACTGATTCTTATACAAGACCTTTTCATTGAATATTACATCTCTGCTCCTAATGATTTTTTGATTTTCATAATTATATAAGCGATATCCAAAATCATTAACACCATTTCCAATAAAGGCAGGGAAAATTTTAAGAACCCCCCTAAATTTATAAGTATAATAAATGGGCGAATCCCCATGATACATAGGAAAAATGGAAGGCGATTTTATCAATAATATAATATGTATATATATTTTTTTGGGCGAATCTCTCACCAAATTATATTATCTTGTAAAATCATGGCGAATTTTTCACTGAATTATAAAATCTTGTAAGATCTTGGCGAATCTTTCACTAAATAATAAAGGCTTTGTAAAGGGCTAGCAAATTTCATAATGATAATTTCTTGTAGTGACTGAAGCCTTGTTAAGCAATCCATCAAGAACCAAAAACAACATATTCCTTATAAGTATATTCCTTATATGGAATATAAGGAATATAAAGCCAATTAGGTTTAGCACAGGTGGTAGGTAGAAATCCTACATGTGACGAAGTGATGAACTCATAATGAGTATTTCTTGTAATGGCTATGAACCTTGTTTTCCAAGCAATCCCTCGAGGACTAAAATATGTATATTCCTCATATGAAATATAAATATTTTTATAATGTATTGGTATATAAAGATATGAGCGAGGAGTGGGAAATGAGCCACGAGAAGTCCTTAGAATATTGATAGGAAGAAGATAAGTGAAAAAAAATAAAAAAAGGTAAAAAATGCAAAAATGGAGAAGAAATACAGGGGAAAAATGGTGAAACAACAAATTTATAATCCATGGGAGGAACACTGATTAGAGATAGTGAGGGAAGATTTTCCCTTAGCCTAGGGGTAACAAAGGAAGACATTAGAACTACCACTTATGAAAGTGTAGTTAAATAAAAATTAAGCTCTATACCAATCATGAGAGGGAGGAAATATGGGAAATAAATGCAAGAACAAGAATCTAAATGGAACAAAGCATTGGGATTACAATCCTTGCTCACCAAGTTTGGATACTTCCTTTGAAGCCTATTGAAAATTTAGGTTTGATCTATCTATGTATCTTGTTATCTAATTAGTTTGTAAAATAGTTTCCAAGTAGC
Organism: Pinus albicaulis; assembly: GCA_034641835.2. Classification (NCBI taxonomy): domain Eukaryota; kingdom Viridiplantae; phylum Streptophyta; class Pinopsida; order Pinales; family Pinaceae; genus Pinus; species Pinus albicaulis. Next base: position 62,406 of record JAXQQM020059668.1, on the reverse strand, counting down.
TATGTTAGAACTTAGAGCATGGATTTTGTGAAAAACAAATTCACCGTCCTGCCCATCTTGAGATGGAGATGGAAGGATATGAGTATTGCTGATATAATTCTCCCATTTTTTTGTTGTAACAAGTTGTATAGGTACAACTACAATCCCCAATTTTAGTTAAAACAATATCCATTAGTGCAAGAAAAAATGTTTGATGTTTTCACCTTGCCCTTTTTATCCCTACCGATGTTTAATAAATCCAAGGATAAGATGGATTTATGTTAGTTTATAGTTTCATAAAATTTAAATATAGAAATTGAAATAATTATGATGTCATTTCATTTTTATTTTATGGTGAAGTCTTTGAATAAATAAGATGCCGAATCTTTTTTTTTTCATTTTTTAATATTATTGACACAACCACACATGGGGATCTCCCCCACCCTAGACTATCAAGCACCTTTCTTCCGTTGGCGCAAAGAATAAATATAGCATGAAAAAATTCTGGTTCTTACCCATTTTGAACTTGGAGGCCAGTTACAATTAAATAACAAGCATTCAAGCTCTTCTAGTTGATTATTTATCTTTCATCAACATATCCGCTTGTTATAACACCATTTGGCTACTTTTTAAGAAACCATAAAAAATATGACCGATTTCTATGTGAATTTAACTCTCCAAAGAGTCAATGATATGAATATTATTTTAGGCTATCCATACCCTTCAGATATTTAAAACTTTTAAGCTCAACATAAACCTTTGATATGTTTCATTAATCTGATCTTTTTCTCCCAATATTCCATCCCTCCACTTGACATACTTCAACGGTCTCCTTTGTTTTGTTATATAGTTAGGTGTTTGTGCTTCAACCTAGATAGCTAATTTTGTATTTGAAGGATATGTCTACTTTTCAGTTAATTTTAATTTTTCTTTTAATGTATTTCGGAATATTCAACGACCTCCTTTATGGAGTTCTATAGCTAGGTGTTTGCGCTTCAACCTAGATAACTAATTTTATTTTTGAAGGATATGCCACCTTTTTAGATACATTTTTATTGTGCTCTTAATTTATTTCAGAATCTTAACAACACTTCCCTATTTCCTTTCTAACAAAGAATTAATTTAATTCAAAGTATTGACTGTAGTTGGTGCTAATACCACATTAACATCAACATGGATTTAGAAGTTTCTTAGACTTGATGTTGAATTTATATCTATTGTAACGAGTATAAGGATGTAAATATTTCTCTCTTTTACCAATTTAATCTCTTTTACTTTTGTATACTCACAGTGATCCGAGACTCAATGAACAGAGATGGAAAAAATTGATACAACAAAATTTAGAAGTGTTGTGCCAGAAATATTATTTTTGCATAGTTGATCATCTTGGTCATGCATATTATTTCAAATAGACTCAAGACTTTAATAAGAAAGATGACATTATAACTTGATCCTGCTGTGTAGCTCCTTGTTTGATGCATCCTGAATTCATTGAATTTTTTATGTAGGTGAGTTAAAGTGGAACACCTTTGCAACTTAGAGCCTGGAGATTCTGAATTTTATTGTCTTCTATTAAGAATTCATGTTGCAGATGGCAGGTGGGATAATGCAAGAAAAGTGAGAAGAGTTAAAAGGCATTGTATTTCAAATGACATCGAGTTGCAGTTTGGTGGAGTTAAATGATAGTGTATACAAAGTCATTGTGGGAGTTAAATTAACACCTTCAATTTGAGGAATTTTATGAAAATTTTCCAATATTGGCTGAGCATATATGGAGGTGGTAGGTAATGTTTGTAAAACAAGATTTACACTGCATACCAGGAAAACTTACTTCCTCCTTAGAGCTTTGTGAATGTTAATGGTCTCACATAATGGGCATTTCCTAAGATGACTGTGGTCCATTATAAAGCCAATATATAACACTTGTAAAACCCCTTATCACTCCTCAATGATAACAATCTATCATAACCACTAACTTCACCCCTTTCCAAAATCCCCTTAGGTATCTGATCTACAACCGACATTTCCACATCTTGCTACTGATGATGAACAATATCATCATCCATGACCTACTTCACAATATGAGGTCAAAATGAAGCCATACTCAGTGTTTCTAGATTCTTCTAGAAACAATAATTCCTCGGAATGCATTCTATTGGTATTAGAAAAAAAAATTCCTATTATTAGGGATGAAATCTTCTTTCCTCCTTAAGATCTGTAAATGTTAATGGTCTCACATAATGGCCATTTCCTAGGATGATCTTGGTCCATTATAAAGCCACTAGATAAGACCTATAAAACCCCTTATCACTAATCAATGATAACAATCTATCATAACCACTAACTTCAACCCTTTCCAAAATACCCATAGGTATCTGATCTAGAACTGACATTTCCACATCTTGCTGTTGATGATGAACAATCTCATCTTCCTTGACCTCCTCCACAATAGACCCAATTGATAGCATAGTATTTGAGATCAGAGAAATAGGATTTTTGACCAACACCTAAGTTCAATATCTCATTAAAATATTTGGATTACCCACAACCATATTAAACCAAAAAGTGAAATCATAGGTTCCTATAATTGTTTGAGACATCACTTTGGATAACATTCAGATAGCACTGAGATCTTATCCTTGGATAGCACTGATATAACATTGAGATCTTATCCTTGGGATAGCACTGAGATAGCATTGAGATAACGTTGAGATTGCAGAAACACCATGAATTGGATAGAACCGAGATCTATGGCATCATGGTGCCAAGGCCCAAGACTCTAGAATCATCATGACTGAGATAGTCACCAAACTGTGATATCAATTAACCATGGTGGCACCGAATTACACTGAGATCCTTGCTGTGATATAGTACCAAGACAGTGAGGGAATGTCACTGTGGCATCACAAAAACTTTTCCTAAGTTCTCTGCTCTAGTATGCATTGTAATATCAGCAATTACACCGAGATTCTGTGTACCCTTATCCGAGCCTCTTCCTGAAATGATAATCAAACTGTTGACTGTAATTTTCCATCCAAATTTTAGTGTGTGATCGTATCCTTGGGATAGCACTGATATATTCCTTGACCTCCTCCATAGTAGACCCAATTGACAGCCTAGTATTTGAGATCAGTGAAATAGGATTTTTGACCAACACCTAAGTTCAATATCTCATTAAAATATTTGGATTACCAACAACCATATTAAACCAAAAATTAAAATCATATGTTCCTATAATTGTTTGAGACATCAAATCTCTAACTGGTAATTTCATAGCTCACTACATTCAAGGCTCACTACTTTGGAAATAACAATGCTCTCCCCATGGTAGTTAAAATGGTGTGACGATCTACAACATTAAATATTTTGTAGATAATACTGTCTCCATGACCAACCCAAATTATTCCTTGATGCAAAATTAAGGTCAGAAACATATTAGTTGCATGGGTGGAAGTCCTCTATCTCACATTTTAGGTTTTTTGGATCGACACACTTGTATCATGAAAGACATGACATATATCACCTGTCTGTTAGAATCCCCATAGGAATTTGGTTTGCTACTATGTAACGTTTCAGGGGTATCATTTATATGACCCCCCCTCTCACCAAGTGACTAAGCATCCTGATGCTATCTTTGATGAGCCTTTTCATGGTGACTGCTAGGATCTCTTTTATAGCTCCTTTCTGGTGATGACTCTCAACATGTATCCATGGAACATGCCTCTTCTTCTCTTGTTGGGTTGCTTGTTGATGACTTGCAGCTGGTTGTAGCGAACCTTTCCACATTTCCATCTTGGGTTGGTCCACCTATACAAATGTAAAACTCCTCTGAGTTCATCCTTTGTAGTTATTTAATATTCTATGGGGAGTCAGGAATAAAGGGATTACTTCATCAACTAGTACATCCTATCCTTTGGATGTTTCTTCCATCCTTCCCTTACTAGAAGAGGTCGTCATTGTTGGTACTTAATCTTGAGGTTTACAACCTAGCAATGCTTCGCCTTCCAGAATGTAGTGATGCCCAACTTTGGGATGATACTGTTCATGTGGATGTATAGCAGTTTGATGATGATGGTAACAAACCCTCTACTACACCAGCACGTGCTCAAAGAGCTTCAACAACCTATAGGCTTCACAATAATAAGCCATATATTCAGATTCAATAGTGCTCCCGGAGTAACAGAACCAAGTAATATAACACTAGGTGTGCATTCATCATACTGCCAACTGAGCTAGTATTAGAATATCCATGGAATATTATATCCCGACAGTGAATTTCTGACCATAAGTAATAGCATCATAGAGATATCTCAACAAGCAACTATCCCCTATGTATAGATCCACACAGAGACATATGATAGGTGTTTATCAAGAGCGCCAGGGATCAACAACTTCTCCATCTCATCATATCTTTAAGTGCATCAGGGCTAGGGCTAGGTCTTTAGATCTTTAACTTCTACTTTCTTTGCAGCCTCTAATGTAACACGGATATGAGCCATCATACTCGGTTGTCATAAAAAAAATATTGGGCAAGAAAATTCATGATGGATTTTATAGCTCCCTCTAAAGCCTTGCTATGCATCAAATTATCCAATCCATGACGTGACTTTCTTTGAGCATCCATATCTATAAAACCATTCTTCATGAGATCTTGGCTCAATGCAATCAAGATGTCAGAGTCAAGGATTTCTTCTTGTCAAGACATAGAATTTTTCATGCACTTTCTTCATGGTACCTCTTTCATGCTGATAAGGGTTATTATAAAGAACTAATCCAAAGGGTCATGTTCTTCTTCTTCTCGGAGTTCTTCAAGCATGAAAGCTTCAAGTGTGCTACACCCCTGCAATTTATTTTACTAGCAAATCTTTGTAGCTTATTCATAGTATATAATATATCCAAAGGTTAAATCTGTCTTCTTCACAAATTCGTTTGTGAACAAAGCTCTATATAAATTGTCACCAATTTACTGAGGCTACAACATACTGCTACTATACTGTAATGATCTTATACATAATGCAGGACAAAAAAAAATTGAATATGCTGAGAAGCCATTAGAATTAATTCCATATATAACTGATAAGGTATATGTGTTGTTGTTCCATTTTCTGCCATATGTCACAGGATTGCATTCTAAATCATATCATTGCTGCTAGTGGATTTTTTCAATCCATTGTTTCTGCTAATACTATCATTTTTCAACATCCAGTTTTGCTAATTCTCTTACTGGCATTCTTCCTTCACCATACCACTGTTCCACTTCTGTCCAATCATATCTATTGCGTACATTCATTCTCAAATTGTCACAAACATGTTGTCTAAATGTCACTTACATACCAGGATTTTGGCTGCACATGTATCAAAGGATTGATTGACATATGCATTATTGTCTGATGCATAGATACCAAATTTACTTAGACCAAGAACCCATCTTTGAAAAGATATTAATTCCAAGCAAGGTTTACTGTTGATTAAGGTGACACTGTCACCCTATTCTTGTCAAGAGATAATACTAGTGTGATTGTCTCTCATTCAAGGTCAATTCTATACAATTCTTGCATCTGAGTTAATAATAACGTGCTCAAATAGCTTCAACAACCAATAGGCTTCACAATAATAAGCCATGTATTCAGATTCAATAGGGCTCCCAGAGTAACAGAACCAAGTAATACAACACTAGGTGTGCATTCATCATACTTCTTGTGTGTTTTGCACTTTGCTCCAGGAGTTCCTCTAATCTAGCGGTACAATCAGGAAACCCAATAAATGGTCATTCTTAGAATTGATTTTATTATTCATATGCCATATTTGCATTTTGATACACAATTTCACTATACCCTAGGAATTTTTGTATATTTTGTAAACTCTTTAGCTAATAGTGCAATAACTGATTTTTCATTTTCCCTTTTCTTTGTTTTATATATTTACTTGTGGGATGGGATGTCTAGAACAGCTGAGACAGAGACATGGGGAACCAAAAACACATTCCTTTTACTTTATTAAAATTGACTCTTCTTGAGTTGTCTTTTTTGAAAGAGCTGAATGAATTGATTGCAAAATTGCGTTTTGCAAACCATTTCAAATATTGTTATGCCAGGATTTTTAGTTTGATTTTGAGTAAACTGGGCTCTAAAATGATCAATCCCAATCTTCATTTCTAGAATTAATAAACATGTTTATCATGGAAGCAAATTGGCTCTAATATTTTTGTAGTCTCAAGTAATAAGAAGATGAGTCTTTATTTCCTTGATCCCAGAAATATAAGTGCACATTTGCGTTGAAATTACATAGCTTGTTTCTAGGACTTTTGTAGATTGTTGCTCTGAAGAAAGCCAAACCCTTAGCTAACAGTTAGATAAGAGAAGAAAATGTAAAATTTCAGTGAAAACTATACAGGTTTCTTGGTAATCATGCTAACATGCTTCCTCCTGGAGTATGAGGTTAAACTGCTTCTAGTTGATTGACTGCAACTTGCCTGGATTCGAAGGCACAAGGGAAGTACCTGAATACCAAAAGCTTGAAGGCATAAGGGAAGTACCTGAAAACCAAGAGCTATCTGGCAGAGTAGAAGCCTGGTTCCCCCTTGGAAATATTTATATTTATTAAGATATTGCTGAGATTCTGTTGTAACACAAGAATACTTGAGAGGGAATCTCTAGCAGGTTTTACTTGAGGCACCAACTGTTTCAGATACTTTCAATAGCTTCAGCAAGGTTTCACGCTAACAAATTTTGTTGCCTAATGAAAAAATAAGTATGTTAAGATGCTCAAATCTTATAGATGCGTTGCCAGTCAAATCAAACCTATCTTCTTGACCTGCTATATTGCAGTGATATCAAATTTTGGAATTGGTTGTGTTGGAACCCTGCAAGGACTTTGTAAGGGTTGTTGAAACTTGAAATTGGTATCATCTCCTTGTGAAATTTATTTTATTGCATAATGTATGGTTTGAGTAGGACATGATGACCATTTGTTTGAACTACAAAGGATTTGTCAGGGTAATGGAAACTAGAAGTTGGACTTGTCTGCTTGAGATATTGGTTTTTATTGCATTATGTGTTTAAATATTCATGTAGGCCCATCGCTTATTTGAAGTTTGAACTATACTTTTCAGAATAGTTGATTCTTATTCAATTCCAGAATAGATGTGGTTGATCTGACATTTGAGGAACTTTTTGTGAACTTTACTGCGTCCATAATTTTTTATCTCTTTGACAAGATAATCGTGCCAATGCTGTCGTTGCATACATTATTTCAACTTTTTGAGTCTGTGAAGAAATGGTGAGAAACTGTGAATGAAAAGCTTAAAATGTTTTATTGTCATGACTTATTATAGCCCCATTGCTGCTGATGTCATGGAGCTCTGAGTCTTCAGAAGGCCATGAAATATCACATGGAATATATAAATTGTTAAGAGGCTTTAGGTTGCTATGTACTTTACAAACCACTTTATCCTTTCTTCTACAGAGAAAGGCAGTCTTTCTATTTTAAAGTTTTTCCTTTTTTACAGTCATGAGGATATTCGTGTGCTAGTCATTTTGTTTTGCGAGGATTTTGTGTCTGTAATCATTTATTTGATATCGGTGGCTCCTACAGGTACGTGTTTACACAGCAAAGAATGTCTACCAAGAGCTTGAAGTTGCAAAAGAAGAGTACCTTCAAGAAAGCATCGGTATTAGGAAGGAAAACAAAATTCTACTTCCAAGAGTTTTGGAAGGCTTTTCTCCTGAATCATCTCTGAGTTTATCCAAGCTTGTGGATGTGGCATGCCAGTTTCTACCTGAAGCACAAAGAAATGCTATAAGAAAATTTTCACAAAACAAGCCTCATAAAAGCATTGAATGGCTGCCTTACAATTTCAGCTTCCGATACATATTTTCTAGAGAATTAGCTAGATGGACCCCCCCACTTATTCCGTGATGTGAATGAGAAAAGTGATTCTTCATCTATATATTGGGTTTTGTATTTGATCTACAAATGACCTGAATTGAGAATGTTGCAGAGTTCTTAATACTTTCCAACTGCTTTGTGGAGTAAATATTGAAAATGAAAGTGGCACAGGAAGTTGTACTTCTACATCAAATCTTGTACTTCAGAACAGTGGCCTTCAGGCTGTTTTCTTTAGTGTAACATAGAAAAAATATATTTTGCAAGGAAGTGTTAGAAGGCCACAGGCAGCATTGTTGATGCTAATTTCAAGGCGGCAGTATGAACGTTCACCGTGTTTTCAAATCAAGGAAGGAATCAATTTTTGAAGGTTTAAAGGAAAAGTGGGAATCCTTTCATGCAGATACTTTTTATACAACAATTACTCAAAACAGGTAAATGTGCAGGGATGATGCCTGTGCACTAAATTATTGCATTGTCCTCTGGAAAAAAAAACATATTCAAAATGTTGAATTCAAAATAGAGGTGGGAAGCGTACTTCTGGAAATAAATGCCGCCCCTCAGCTTTGTTGAAGTGTACTTGCGTTGTTGTGGTTGAGGCTTTTTAAATGTAGAAGTTGTTCTTTTTGTTAAACCGGATTCTCTTCTCTAGCACATATATTTTCACACAGTAAATGCAGTTCTCCCACTTGCAGTTTAATTACGTACTAGATGTATATCATTATTTGAACACTTTATAAGTTACAAATATTCTGAATCATAGATGTAAAGTTGTCAACAGATTGATTAATCTGAAGATTTAAACATAAACAAGGCTTGTTAAAATGATAAGTCATTTGCCTACTTTCTTTGAAGCAAAGATCTGTATATCACTTGGTGTAGTAGAAAAATTTTGATCCATGAACATGGAGTGAAGATAAATGTCAAGGGGCTCAAACACGAGATGATAACAGTAGTCAGTTAGGCTTTCAATAAGTCCCTCCAAGTTGATGAATGAAATGGGGTGGAATGTAGTCCCTGTGAAAGAGAATCTACTAGTTGAATTTTGAGGCCATTAAGAGATTTATTATAATCAAATTGTCTTATAAGACAAGAAACATGGGTAATCAGTTGAATCATTGTGACCTACAACTGGACAAACCACAGATTCAGATAGGGTTGTAGAAGACATCTTTTTCACAATGGGCATACAAGGTGCAGAGAGGGAAGATAAACAATCTTGCACAATGCGTAAATTGTCAGTGGGTAAAGAGTATGGATATGGACCTAGTAGGAAACTCGTCTGTGGTCCAAGAAGCAAACCATGGCACAATAATCAGGGATAATCATGGCCCCCCAGAGTTAGCTATTCCATTTTACATTTTCAATGCTATGGATTAATAGAATTTTAGAATGGAACGCTAGAGGCCTTTCAACAGCTTACAGACAAATTTAGGAGATTGATTAGAGCTTGGAATCCTTATTATAGTAGTTTACTGAATTCCTCGGCAAGGAAAATCTAGATATAACAGTACATTGAATGTGGTTATTGAGCAAAATATGGTTTGTTGGAGCAGATGCATCAGAATGTCAGATATATGGAAGGAAACTAATCCCCTTAAATTATGTAAGATATATCACAAACGAAAGCATGATTAGCAATAGAATTACAAAGCTACAACTATTTGTGTACAATCTTGTATAATTATGTTGCAACAATCCCAAGGAAAGAGAAAATTTGTGGGAAGAAATGTGGATGCCTTGCTGGCATCAAATATGCAAACTCCAAGATGGCCTTCTATGTAAAGCACTTTTTCAGTTGAGAGGTAACTTTATCGTTTGACTCCTTTACACGTACGTCGGCATTGGATGCATAATCTTTGTATCCCCTTCAGGCAGTTTTAGGTTGGTTCTCATTGTCTTTGCATTGAAACTAGCTGCCATATTCTAGGAAGAGGATTTTCCAACCTGATCCTCATGACACTAAGATAGAGGAGCACTTCATCTTCAAGGGTTCCTCTGCAATGAGATCAAAGGACAATATGGAGCACTTCATCTTCAAGGGTTCCTCTGCAATGAGATCAAAGGGCAATATTATTATCTTTTGGGAGTCCTCGAACTTCCTATCCACTTTCTTCTACCTTTTAGGACTAGAGATGTTTGGCACTTTACACGAGGGAGGCCTTCGGACTTGGATCTTGTTCATTTTTCCCACCGCAATGTAGATTGGACCCTATTGTGTCAATTATAGCTTATTTTTCATGTCTCCAATAGCTAGGGGTACCAGTTTATAGGCATATGTCAACCATCAGAGTTGTGATACCTTGGGAGGCCATCTACATTTGACCAACTGAACCCTTGTGGAAATGTCGCCTTGGATCATAGGATAGCTTATACTGCACCAACATCAAAGACACCTCCCCAGATCTTGGGCACAAGGTGCAACACCTTGACAATGAGATATCTTAGACCAGTTATCACTATTCTAGTTTCTTTGGCTAGAGGTTTCTCACGAGTTTCTTCCATATGACTTCGAAGGATAGAAGAGATACTCTGAATTATCGTATAACGATTATGTGGATTAATTTAATTCAGAGTATGGAATAGATACTCTGAATTCCATTTTTCTTGAAGAAGGAACATGTGGATTATGTTGTTTCTTGTTATAGCTTGTCCCTTCTTTTTCTTCATTTTTCTTTTGTGCATTTAATAACCACTGAGGCAGGCTTGACTTACATTTTGATTGATTTTATAAAATTTGGAGTGCATCTGATTGGATTATAAGGGATCCAGGATTATTGGCAGCCTCCCCAATTCTAGAAGTATGTATGCAACCACTATTCACTGGTTTTGGGAAAGCATGTAGTTCTAAAATTGTGCTCTTGCTTTGACTGTAGACTTGGTTTTGGGGGACCCTTGCTGGATCTCTTATATGTTTGGGAGCATTATGGAATTAAGTACCATGGAGGTTGCAATCTGATCTTGACTGTTTAGTCTGTCCAAATTCAGATGTTGTATATTTAGAGGAATATTTGCATGCCACTTTGTCTCCTTCATTCACAACATTGTTGGACAGATGGCTGACAGGAGAATTTACTGTGCTACCAATAGCACAGAATGGTGAAGTAGAAGTCCACCTCGGTTGAGAATAAAATTGACTTCTCAATGATTTTTCAAAAAAAACACAGCTTGTTGGGAATCTCTTTTCTACCAGTTTAGGCACAATGTTATTCAATCTCCTTAGATCTTCAGCTCTATTACATGCAAAATAAGTTGCTTCAAGACTTTCCATTGGCTTGGAGTTATTCTAAGGGAATTCTGATAGATTTTATTTCCGTATGGAATGTTGACACAAAGCATTAATTCCCGGGTTTGGAAAAGACAATTCACCTTCTTTGCAAGCACTGGAATTTTGACTTCTGTACTAATCTCTACATTTAGCATCACAATCTACGTAGCAAGCATATCAATAAACAATCTTGTCAAATAAATGTATCTCCAACAAATCTAACATATAATGAATCAATTAGAATTACTAGTTTGCACATTTAGATTTAGGCATAATCAAGCGAGTGATCTTATTAAAAATATTTTCTACAAGAACCTCTGCCTAAGACCTTAATCTTTGCACATAACAACATTAGAAAGACAAAAATTTGTCACTTCAATCCAATACATGAATATTAATCAACTCCTGCAAGAATGACACCAGTAAACTCATAAATAGACTCAATCACTAACACATTGATCTCTCTATACACACTAATATTTTCCATCAATCTTGTATGAATTCATTGCAACCAAGCCTATCAACAATTCAATCAAAAAACCAGTGAAAATAACTGGGTGGTGCGCAAAATGAAGTGTTCTTTAGGTGGAAAATAATGAACATTGTTCTGAGTATATAATAAAAATTATCACACATTCCTTCAACCCTCCATGATCACTTGATTGGTAAAAAGAGTTTATCTTGTACATCATTTCCTTCTTTAGACTTGTGCTAGAACGAAGAGCAGAAAGACCAAAAGAAGAAAAATCATAATCCAAATCAATCCAACTCTTACACACCTGACTGATTAGGATACTTGGTTATTTATATCTATTTTCCTTAAGAGTACCTTGAAAAAACCCAGGGATTTATTGATAGTAATATTTGACAGGATCAAATAGACATTGCACAACCTTTCACACATGAAGACCTTAAACAATTATAAGGTTCTGCCCTGAGATTTTTGTTTTTCTTCCCTAACAGACAGTAACGCACCTTTTCCATTCAAGAAGTGAATTATAATTTAGGTGTTTTCTCTATGAGGTGTGTTATAACTTGGGTTGTGTGTTACCCATTCTTCTTTTCATAACTTCACAGTTAAACTTCTCCAAACCTTGTTCAATCTTTTGCAACTTCTCTAGACCTAGACCCTATCCAACCTCCTGTAGCACCTCTGCAATAATCTTAGAAGCTATTCACCCTCTTCTTCAAGAATCATAAGCTTCTGAAGCAAAATAGGTTGCAAAATTTGCCTCAATGTATAATTCTTTCCCTGCATCTCAATGTCAATGAATATTATATTCTCTATAATAATGCGGAATTTTTTTCCAAAAGAATGGGGTTGATAGGGTCAATGAGCATCTCTTCAAATTGATTTGGGCAGGATAGGACATAGGGTTTTTTTCCTGGGTACATGTTGTTTGAGGAGGAGAAATGATGGAGAGGTCCCTTAGAGGCACAACAGGAATAGATAATGATACCAAAAAAAAATTTCGGTTTTATGTATGGGTAAGCTTCATGACAAGTGGAGCATAATTGCATGTGGTTAAGTGCATCAATCCTTTCATAAAAGAAACGATGTGAATGATGGATATGGTTGTTGTGGAATTGTTGGGAAGTTGAAGAGGAAGCCACATGGGGGGATGATTGTACATGGAAGGTGGGAGGTGAAGAAAGGTTAGATTTTGGAAATGATTGGTCGGCGAGTGAAAATGGAAGGGAAAACATAAGAGGTGGGGTGGATGATAGGGGAGGGAGACTAATATGGGAAGGAATGGTAGTTTGGTTTGGGCATGATTGAGAGGTAATGTTGGACTAATGACTATTGTAGAGAATATGATGGCATGAATTTATTCTATCCTTGTCAAGCATGTAGTGGCGTCATCATTGTTCCTTCTACACATTATTCTCTGGGGTGGTTTGCATAGCTACTCAAACAATAATTTTTTTGTCAAAATTAGAGGTGTAAGTGAATTAGGAGCAAAGGAGAGTTAAGCATGCATATGAAATGGAAAGTAGGCTATGGAGCAAAATAATTGTTGGTTTGAAGCAAGAAAAGACACTTTCTTTTTTCCCAATTGAAAATTTCTGTAAAAGTAATAACAGAAAGGCTAATGGTAGTGAGATAACAAAAATGTTTCTTCGTAAACAAATAATTAATATGAACAACTAAGAAATAAAGGACAAATACATGTCATGTGCTAAGTTGAAAGAGTAGGATGTGTGTTTTTTTTTTTTTGGGATATTGTTTATTTTGTTTTTTGTGATAGATGCAATCTTCAATCTCTAGTAGCTGAAGCAGACAATATTAAATTCGACAGAGGATTCCCCTGCAGAAATAGGAAATGACTGGATTATGTGTGTACTTGATAGAATCAATGGACCTGATTGCAGCATACAAGTGAGGAACCAATGATCCATACATCAGGGTACACTACGGGAATTTAAAGAAAGAGAAGAGCAAAGGTTGTCTATAAGACGCTCCATCCTCAACAATATCAAACATTTTGGCACATCATGTAAATGATCATAATGCCATATTGCCAGCATATATTATTGGTGATTGTATTGCTACCTCCAAGAGAAATGGTTGAAAAATGGGTTCATTTAGAATATCTTACGAAGGAAAACTCATGTTCAAGTGACTTAAAAGGTGCCAGAAATGTCTAGGAAATCAAGATTGTCAGAGCAGCGTTCGACATTATGTACTAATCTCTACATTTAGCATCACAATATGTGTAGCAAGCATATCAATACACAATCTTTGTCAAACAAATGTATCTCCAACAAATCTAACATATAATGAATCAATTAGAATTACTAGTGTGCACATTTAGATTTAGGCATAATCAAGCGAGTGATCTTATTAAAAAAAAATTCTACAAGAACCTCTGTCTAAGACCTTAATCTTTGCATATAACAACATTAGAAAGAAAAAACTTTGTCACTTCAATCCAATACATGAAAATTAATCAACTCCTGCAAGAATGACACTAGTAAACTCATAAATAGACTCAATCAGTAACACATTGATCTCTGCATACACACTAATATTTTCCATCAATCTTGTATGAATTCATTGCAACCAGGCCTATCAAAAATTCAATCAAAAAACCAGTGAAAATAACTGGGTGGTGCGCATAATAAAGTGTTCTTTAGGTTGAAAATAATGAACATTGTTCTGAGTATATAATAAAAATTATCACACATTCCTTCAACCCTCCGTGATCACTTGATTAGTAAAAAGAGTTTATCTTGTACATCATTTCCTTCTTTAGACTTGTGCTAGAACGAAGAGCAAAAAGACCAAAAGAAGAAAAATCATAATCCAAATCAATCCACAACTCTTGCACACCTGACTGATTAGGATACTTGGTTATTTATATCTATTTTCCTTAAGAGTACCTTGAACAAACCCAGGGATTTATTGATAGTAATATTTGACAGGATCAAATAGACATTGCACAACCTTTCACACATGAATAACTTGAACAATTCTAACGTTCTTCCTTGAGATTTTTGTTTTTCTTCCCTAACAGACAGTAACGCACCTTTTCCATTCAAGAAGTGAATTATAATTTAGGTGTTTGCTCTATGAGGTGTGTTATAACCTGGGTTGTGTGTTACCCATTCTTCTTTTCATTTCACAGTTAAACTTCTCCAAACCTTGTTCAATATTTTGCAACTTCTCTAGACCTAGACCCTACTCTGCAATAATCTTAGAAGCTATTCACCCTCTTCTTCAAGAATCATAAGCTTCTGAAGCAAAACAGGTTGCAAATTTTGCCTCAATGTATAATTCTTTCCCTGCATCTCAATGTCAATGAATATTATATTCTCTGTAATAATGCAGAAAATTTTGCCAAAAGAATGGGGTTGATAGGGTCAATGAGCATCTCTTAAAATTGATTTGGGTAGGAGAGGACATAGGGTTTTTTTCCTGGGTACATGTTGTTTGAGGAGGAGAAATGATGGAGAGGTCGCTTAGAGGCACAACAGGAACAGATAATGATACCAAAATATTTTTTCAACTTTATGTATGGGTAAGCTTCATGACAAGTGGAGCATAATTGCATGTGGTTAAGTGCATCAATCCTTTCATGAAAGAAATGATGTGCATGATGGATATGGTTGTTGTGGAATTTTTGGGAAGTTGAAGAGGAAGCCACATGGGGGGATGATTGTACATGGAAGGTGGGAGGTGAAGAAAGGTTAGAGTTTGGAAATGATTAGTTGGCGAGTGAAAATGGAAGGGAAAACATAAGAGGTGGGGTGGATGATAGGGGAGGGAGATCAATATGGGAAGGAATGGTAGTTTGTTTTGGGTTAGATTGAGAGGTAGGGTTGGACTAATGACTGTTGTAGAGAATACGATGGCATGCATTTATTCTATCCTTGTCAAGCATGTAGTGGTGTCATCATTGTTCCTTCTACACATTATTCTCTGGGGTGGTTTGCATAGCTACGCAAACAATAAATATTTTGTCAAAATTAGAGGTGTAAGTGAATTAGGAGCAAAGGCGAGTTAAGCATGCATATGAAATGGAAAGTAGGCTATGGAGCAAAATAATTGTTGGTTTGAAGCAAGAAAAGGCACTTTCTTTTTTCCCAATTGAAAATTTATGTAAAAGTAATAATAGAAAGGCTAATGGTAGTGAGATAACAAAAATGTTTCTTCATAAACAAATAATTAATATGAACAATTAAGAAATAAAGGACAAATACATGTCATGTGCTAAGTTGAAAGAGTAGGATGTGTTTTTTTTTTTTGGATATTGTTTATTTTGTTTTTTGTGATAGATGCAATCTTCAATCTCTAGCAACTGAAGCAGACAATATTAAATTCGACAGAGGATTCCCCTGCAGAAATAAGAAATGACTGGATTATGTGTGTACTTGATAGAATCAATGGACCTGATTGCAGCATACAGGTGAGGAACCTATGATCCATACATCAGGGCACACTACGGGAATTTAAAGAAAGAGAAGAGCAAAGGTTGTCTATATGACGCTCCATCCTCAACAATATCAAACATTTTGGTGCATCATGCAAACGATCATAATGCCATATTGCCAGCATAGAGTATTGGTGATTGTATTGCTACCTCCAAGAGAAATGGTTGACAAATGGGTTCATTTAGAAGATCTTACGAAGGAAAATTCATGTTCAAGTGACTTAAAGGGTGCTAGAAATGTCTAGGAAATCCAAGATTGTCGGAGCGAGTTCCGGCATGCCGATCTTAAAATCGCTAAGGCTAATGCGAGGCCCCTGAAGCTGATGTTGAACCTATACATAAGAAAAAGGTAAATTCTAGAGAATCCTTAGCGAGAGGCCGGAACGGACATAATAAAAACGGAGAGAGGATTCTGATACCGCAGAGCTAAAGTACCACATAGACGTCCATGCAGAATATAGAGCTAAAAAATACGGGGAACGAGATGTGAGAATTGTGAAAATCACATGTTGTAGATGTTCCATGTTTAAGACTAAATGTGTGCATGAGAAAAACATGTGCCCTAACACAGGTAGTAGCGAAGAGAAAATCACATGAATGTATGGCCTATCAAATGACACAATGCCGGAAGGGAGGTTGATTGTAGAAATAAAACAATGATATTTTTTTGAAAAGCATAGTGTAGAGAAGAACATAGTGAATTTTTGTGCTCTAGAACACAAAAAATATTACTGTATACAAGTCTTTGAAGTAGAGGTAACCACACAAATTCTAAAGGGCACAGTGCAGATGAAACTCTTAGATAAAAATATTATTTTTATTTTTATAGAACTGAGAAAGTCAAAAGTTTCTAAAGGTATTTTGATTTCTAAACTCACTGCGTTGACATATTTTTTTCATGGAAGCGGGGAGGAATTGAAGTTTAACAAACTTATTTTGGCATGCAAAACCCGGAGAAAATGTCATATCGAAAACATTATTTTTCGATGATTGTTGAATATTGCACATAAGCAATACTTTCTAAAACAAAACCACGAGTCTTGTTCAAAATCTCTTTTAATTTACCGAAAATCAGATTTTCATAATAATGTTTGAAGAAAATATGAACATGCTTACCCCATGAATTTTTTTTGATGTATGGTGGATAGAGGGAGGTACCATGCTACCACAATGAGGAAAGCAATTTCCCATGGCTTGGAAGGGAGATGGAGTCACTAGCTTGTTTTGGGGAAAGGTGTCAGAAAACTTGGGCAATGGAGGAAGGCTAATAGGTTATTTGAGATTGAGAGTAGATCTTGATATGAACCATAGGGTTTGACATTGATTTTATATGAGTAGTTCTCTTATGTGCCAACAAGTAGATGTATAACAACACATTAATAAAGGAGAAGAAAATAAACTAGGGTTTTATTTTTTGAGTCCTTTAATTCGGATGATTCTGCGGCAAGGGAAAAGAGAACTTGAAATGTAGGAAAATGCAATTGAGCTAACCCCTTTTCCAATCAAATGCACATTACAATCAAGAAGCATTAGGATTTTCCCCTTTTCACTTTGATGTGCAAGCAAACTAGAAGAATAACCTATATGGAACATGGATTCCCTATGTGGGCAAATCCATTAAGCTATATGTGAGATTGACAAAGCAGAGAAAAGAGTGAAAAGGGAAAGGCACTTGCATTGATATCCGAATTCGGTCTTGATTACGGTCATGGCTTGATTGATATTTACGGAAATTGGGGATGAAGACATGTCTTCCTTGTTGCTAAGGGTGTTTACGATTAGGGAGGAATCCCTTATAATGGGAATCTTGTTTTCCATGCATTGAGACAAAAGCTTGAGACCACGGAAAATTGCTAGGGACTGCCTCCTTGTTATCATTATGCATGTCCCCCATACATATTTATACTCTTGTTTCTCCAACATCAATGATGTCCACTCCCCTTGCCCCCGCACCACAACCACCCTGCCCCCCACCCCCACACCACGCCACCCCCTTATTATTTTTTTCTTTGGTAAACGGTTCATGTATTTTGCATTGAACGGGTCTTAGACAGCGAAGGTCGAAATGATGATTTTCAATATTTTGATTGAAGAAAACTTGTTAGTTAAGGCATTGCTTTAGGTTAAATTAGCGATTGGTTTTGTGATGTGTCTATTTAAATACTTTATGGGTTATCCGGTGGTCAACGTGTTCCTTGTTGTTATACAAAAGCATTTGCTTGCTATTTGAGCTCATGTCCATGTTTTTATTTTTCATATTCGGTCATTCGGGCAAGCGTCTCGAAGATGAACTTGGATGAAGTTTTTGAGCAAAAGAATGACGTTGCTAAAGCGGTTGAAGTGGAACTTGAAAAGGTAAAACTAAGAAAAGAGTAAAAAGAAAGTTCATGTTCGGTCTATGTTTTTAAATAAGGATGAATACAAAATAAAAAAATTCTTGCATATTTCTTGTTTGATATTCGGTGGGGAAAATACCTTCACTATATTTGAATATTGAAGGATGACTATTCTTGTTACTGTTATGATTTTGTGAATGGTTCTTATTTTGGTTTTGCTTGTAAGAAGCGTTTTGAGCATTCTTTACTTGATCATATGCTTCTTTTTGGATACGGGATATGTCAAGCTGTGGATTTCGAGATAGTGCAAACTCTCATCATTGATGTAGTACCCGTAGAAGCGTGAAAGGCAATGAATGAAATAAATGCGAGCAAGCATTCTCGACGCCAATGATTAGAATGGAATTATGTATACACAACTACACCACGATGCGATTTCTTGCTCTTTATGATATTTTAAGTAAAGGAATAGATACCTACGTTTTAAAAAATAGCGAAACCAACTAGGCCCGGGCTGGTCGATCGGGTACGTGGGTAGCCAGTCAGGCAGTACAAAAACAGCTAGGTTGGCCGATTTGTTACGTAGGCCGATTTTTGTACCATCTCGGCGACTCGGTAACAAGCCGGTCCAGCCGGAGCTTGGCAGAGTTAACCGGGCCAAGCCAAAACAACCCAGTAGGTGGGCCAAAAAACGGTTTTTGTGGACTTCAAACCAGATTTTAATCCACTGTTAGGTCTGTGAGCAAGTCTGTGACATCCAGACTTACAGTGAGCAGGTCTGTGACATCCAGTGAGCAGGTCTATGACATCCAGACTTACAGACTTACAGTGAGCAGGTCTGTGACATCCAGTTAGGTTGGTTACAGTGCTAAGCTTTACTTCTGCTGGTAATGTTATTGGCTTACTGGTGATGAGACCACCTTCATATCAATGATTTTTGCACAATCTCTAACCATCAAACAAACATATGCTGATATCAACCAATTTTGTATAGTCTGCTTTCTTATGATACCGAAAATTGCTTTGTTTCAGAAGATTAAGTCAAATTCCAAACCACAGGAGGATCACTCGTTTGTCACGAATCTAGTGCAAGTTCTGTCAAAACAAAGTGGAGCGAATATGCAAGGGCCCAGGCTTGCATTACACATATATACTCAATTGAATGCACAACATCTATACCACTGTAAGACTGTAAGTCTTCTCAATAGTGTATGTTTTGTCCTGATTCGCCACAGGGCTTAGGCAAACTTACTAGGGATGCTGTCTACATTTTGTCACACATACTAAGGACTGGTCTCTACAATAAATTATCAGTGCATCCAAGTATAGTGTGCTTACAATATTCTGCAAAACCCTAGCCAATGAAAATTAGCAATCAAATGAGAAGCCATTAAACAGAAAGATCCAAGGATGATTTCAGATGTTTGTCATATATGAAGCCAATGCTAACCAACACCACCAGGGTCAGATTTTCAAGAATGATTTAAACAAGTTTCAGATCAAAGAAATTATTCAAGCAGTCTTCTTTAAATTTATGTTTTTGTACAAAAAAAATAATATTTAATGTATTTTTTACAAAAACCGATTCATTGAAACCGAGTCGACCGAGTCATTACCGATTCCGAGTCATTACCAAGTCATTACCTCGGCCTGGTAGCTGACCGATTCTGTTTTTTAAAACATTGATAGATACTCTATGGAACCTGGCTGTTTTATCTTGAGAGATTCTTTGGTATAAAATTCTATTTTGTGGATAGCATCACTAATGTAGATTTGCTTTTAAAATCCAGTATCTTCTCCTAGAGATAACCTTGTAAAAACAACACATGAACTCGCAATTTTTGCTCAAATTTTTCATATTTTTGGTTTAGTTGTCTTCTCTTTTCTTCACATTACTTTTACAGTGTTGTCCGTTTAATTCCTGTAACTTGTTTATTGAATCTTGATTTCAACTGCAAGGGGGAGGGTGGCAACACAACACAAAGCTGAGGCAGAGAAAATATTGCAAATTAAAAAAGCAGAAGCTAGAGCAGAAGCAAAATATTTGTCTGGTTTGGGTATTGCCCGTCAACGGCAAGCAATTGTGGATGGCCTTAGGGATAGTGTACTTTCTTTCTCAGCGCCTGAGACAACTGCAAAATATGTGATGGACATGATCTTGGTGACATATTATTTTGACACAATGAAAGAGATAGGAGCATTTTCAAAATCATCTTCAGTATTCATCCCTCATGGACCTGGTGCAGTCCGTGATGTTGCTGAGCAGATCAGAGATGGATTGCTTCAGGCACAGGCTCGTTAAACCTTATAATGCTTTCTGGCTACAAAATAAAAATCTGCAAGATTACTCAGTTTCATGAAGGCCAGGGTAGTAATGATATGTAAATTTCCCATCCCAGCTTGATATATTATACAGACCAAAACCAAGTTATTGTGCAGATATTCCTATTGTTAATGTCAATGTGCATTTTTGATAGCCATTTGCCTATGGGATGTTCTGATAGACCTAGCGCAGTTTTCATGACATGTTGAACTTAAGAATAAAGGCACATCATGTGCAACAATGTTTATAGTTTACCTCTAGAAGAATTCCTACAGATTTTTCAATTTTGGTATTGTTTTTTGAAATGCTTAGTTAGAAAGCAAGAAAATATGCATAAATATACTGTCTACTTTTTTTTTTCCAGGATACCGAGTCTACATATGTGTGAGTGAATATAAAATTAGGTAGGGAAAGATAGGGATTAGAAGACTGTCAAAATTATTATATAATGTGCATTGCTATCAAATCTTTGAAAATGCTCTGCTTCCAGCACCCTCGTATGAATAAAAATTGTGCTTCTTGTTTTTTGTGTTTATGATCTTTTGTGCAACTGTTGTTAGGAATAGAAATATCATTAAACCTGTTGGAATATGGAAAGTGTTTGATAATGAAACCGAAATTTCTTGTAATGGGACGGAATTGGTCTTGTAATAGTGTTATTATTGCATGGGCTCGACCTGTTAAATCAGTTAGAGAGTGTGTCAAAGGAAGGAATATGGGTTCCATTCCATGTGATATGGAATGAGACGGGATGTTCCTTGAGGCTGCTCTATTCTTTGTGACTGTAGGGAGGATTGTTGTAATGAATTTTCCTAGTGTTTTTCCTGATATCTATGTTTTCTTATATAAATGTGTGTTTCTTTTTTGTTGATTAATTTCTACCTGCTATGTATTCTGTCTGCAGATCAGTACTTAACATCACAAAATATGCATTAAAAAGAATGAACAGATCAGCGGGATAACTATAGACTGTCTAACCATGTCATTACTAGATGCCTCTTTGTTCGGGCTGGTGCTTTTCCATCCACAGGGGAATGTCCCTAAATGTTTGTATGCATTTTTTATTGTATGTGCATCTGCCTTTAAACTTGAAATGAATCAGGGCACTAAGCTTCCCTCAAGCACCCAGAAAGCACCGAAGGACACGGAAAAACTTGTAAATAAAATTGTAGAGTGGGACTAGTTTCTCTAATTAGGTTATAGCAGCAAAATGGAAAAGGACGAGAGATAATGTGTGCGTTGAGTGAAAGAGGGATTAAAAAAAAATCACATAAAAATGACAACTCAAACCCTGCTGCATGATTGCCTTGAGAAGCAATGCAAAATTCAAAGAACTATGAAAAAGCATGTTGAATCCATCTGATATATTAATATGGAGGTAGAAATTAACCAGAGATACAATAAACCAGTAGATACCATGCCAGTCTCCAGCAAGAAATATTGGAAGTGCCATCAAGAAAACTCTGCTACGATTATTCACAGAAGCTGCAAAACTGACCTAACTAAACTACTCCCTAGTCTTACTCCAGACGCAGCAAAAGACTCCATTGTCGACTCCAGTGCAGAGGCAAGATTTACCCTACAACCATGGGCGAATGCAGTTCCAAAACGATCCGGCGTAGTAATTTGAGGGCGAATACAAATAAAAACTGTCCAGACCAGTGAATGCGGAGGCGAATCCAACATTTATGTTTTATGCGCTCTTATTTTTTAAGGCTAAAGAATAATAATTATTTATTTTTAAAATAATTTTGGGACTAATTATAAAAAACTATATAAAAAGGTTTTATATAAAAAATTTGCCCCACTAAAATCTAAAACCCCTTAAATTTCGCCCTTGGGCTAAAATTCGCCCTTAAAATTTTCCATGCCCGAGATGGGACCTGACGTTATTCTACATTCAATATCAACATCAATAATGGGTGTAACAACCTCTTTTGAATGGGGCTGTTCCACCTCTAGTTCTGGTTCTTGTGTAACAACAGCTTCCTCAGTAGGTTCTTGTGTATCAGCCCCTTTGTTTTTGCCTAGAGTAGCCTCTGTGTCCATTGTCGTTTCTTCTATAATAGTAGTGGCCTCCACAGGTTCTTGTGTATCGACCTCTAGGTTGATTACTACAGGAGGCTCTGTTTTAACTACTGGTTCTTGTGTAACAACAATATCCTTAACATGTTCTTGTGTAACAACCTCCTGCCATTCTATTTCTGTCTCCATTGGGCTGGTGTTTTCCCCATAGACCTTATATCCTACTACTGTTAGTTCTTGAAAACATGCCATGCATACAGACACCAAGATTTCCTTCCCCTTAGATAATCTTCGTTTCAATTCTTCATTTTCCTTTCTTAGACTTCCAAGTTCTAAAAACAGGACATGAGTTTCATCCTTACTTGATGTGGAGGGTTCCCTTTCTTCTTCTGATACTTTTGCTTATGTATGCTTTCCGGCTGTGGGAAAAGGTTCTATGGGATGATGAGGAGGGTTCCCTTTCTTCTTATGATACTTTTGCTTATGTGTGGTTTCCGGGTGTGGGAAAAGTTTCTGTGGGCAGGTTAACTTTCACCCTCTATTTTGGCCATCTATCCCCAATTTGTTGATCAGTGGGTTCTTTCCCAATTATGACCTTGGCAGGCTGAGTTTGGGTTTCAACTTCTACCTAACTTCATCCCGAAGTTGCGGCCTATTTTCCCTGGCTTGTCTTCAGCCTCTTTCGCTTGAATTCTTCCCAAGTCTTTCCTTGCTAGCTTAGGGCATCGAGCACGATCAATTTGATGAGTCCGTGATTGGTCACACTTGCTTCCGGATGTGTTGCTATCTTTATTGCCACTACCACATGCTTAATGTTCCCCAATAGGTAGAATGGAAGGTTAATGTTTTGTTGGTGCCGAAGGTGATTGAGTAGAGGGAAGTGATAATTAAACACTATCATGGATCTTCCCTCAAAAGTGATGTATTTTATTAAACCCAAGGTGACATCTGCCCATGGTTGAGGGAGTGATAGCCTGTCAATTCCCCTCCCTTTCTTCTCCATATTTTCTTCTCCTTCTCGGAAGTATTATTTCAAGGAGGGGTCATTGATTTTTCTGTTAAACCACCTCCATCCCTCTACTGGAAATGTAGTTACTTGGGAAATTACCTCTTCAGTCACCTCAATTTGCAGACCCCTGACTCGGGTCTGGTTGTTATTCAAATTCTGAGTGAATTCGATTACAACCGCCTCGTCTGAGCCTTCTAACTTCTGGAAGTACTCAATCTATCTAGTGTCTATGAATATCTAGTAGGATTATAGGAAATTCTGCAAGGTGTCCATAGAATCCGGCTCATGCCTAACTGCTACTCCACCCATCTTGTTGTTGTTTCTGAATTCGCTTCTTACTGCTCAACCCACTGTAATGTCACTGCACTGATTACTTCTTCTCGGCGTCTCTTCTTATTCCAAATGACGAGTTTGAAATGAGGATACAAGGCTTCAGTCGAGGAGGTCGATGAGAGGTGACAGGAATGACATATTATCTAATCGTACCTCACATAACTCTTCATAAATGTCTTGTTATGGAAAGTAATGGGTTCTAAGTATACACGCTCTTTCCAGCTGGATTTAGACATCATTGGCAATTGTGCTATTGATTGGGTGCATGCGGATTTGATAGAGGTTTATGACTGCAGACTGTTTTCAATGATTTCAAGATATATCCCCCACCTGCCTTAATGGTGACGGTTGCCCATGACCATCACGGGAATATCATTACTTTTGCCAATAATCACCAAATCATAAATGATGACGTTACATTTTGAATGACATACCTAAAGTGACGTGGAGGAAGATTTCAATTAGCGCCGTACTGCTAGCAGTGCTTGTGGTAGTGGCTGTTGGCTGGCACAATCATTGTTTTTATGCGACGCAACATGAGAAACAATGTTCATGGTTGTCAGCTATTACATGTGTAACACCCAAGACAACCTTCAGATTATTCTTCAAAAAACATAATAATTAGGAGAAATCGGTACAAAAAGAAAATTAAATGAATAATATCATCTTATAAAATGTATTAGGAAAGAAGGATAATGTTTTTAGGAAGGGGAAAAAAATTGGTGTAACAACCACCACAGGAGTGGTTTTCAGCTGTTACAAAGTATCTGGATGTGCCCCGGAAAGAGGTTTTCATAGTTAGATCTATTATTTTTGTTTTATTTTCTTTGTTATTATTATTATTATTTAAATAGATGTAACAGCTCCCATAAGGGTGGTTTGCAGCTGCTGCACTTATTGGAATTTCAAATTTTAGGCTGCACAGGAGAATGTTCCCTTGCTGTTGTAACATGAATATTGGAGTCCGTGACAATGTTAAGAAATTATTCCTTTGAAGTGGGTTGATGATATAACCTTAGACAGTGCCCATTAACTAGTAATGGTGTCTTTGCACTGTCAATGGTGACCAATTGTACAGTCCCATTGTCAAAGTCCATGTTCACTTCTTAAGGACCTAGCCATCTTGTGTAGAGCTTGCCTTTGAAATCCTTGAACCTTAAATCATACAAAAGAGCCCAATATCCTTTCTAGAACTTCTTCTTCTTAATAAACCTAGCATGCCATCTAGCTCTTTACTGCTGAATGATCTATGTCTATTGAATAGTAGCCAATCGTTTCTTTTCCTAACTCATTGAGCTGGTTCAATCTTTGTGTCTGTGCTATACTTAAGTCCAGATCGAACTGTAATGCTATTCTTAATTTGTCTTTATCTCGAAATCTATGGGAAATAGAGGATTCTTACCATACACCAGTTCATATGGTGAGAAGCATGTAGTGTTTCTCCATGTTGTTCTATAAGCACACAGTACCTTTGGAAGTTTTTCAGCCCAGTTTCTTCGGTGGCTGGATACTGTCTTTGTTAAGATTCCCTCAATGACTTTATTAGTTCTTTCTACTTGACCATTTTCTTGTGGGTGATAAGGTGAAGTCATTCTGTGATGAATTCTATACTTTTCAACCAGCTTCTTGATTAAATGAGATGTGAACTGAGACCCTCCATCTGTCACTATCTCTTTGGGTATCCCGAAGTGAACAAAAATATCTTCAAACATGAAGTCTGAAACAGCCTACTCTGTTTCTCTAATTAGTGCCTTTGCTTCAACCCACTTTGTGACATAGTCAGTGCAAACCAATATGTATGATTTTTGTTGTGATGAAGGATTAATTGTCCCCACAAAGTCTAGGGCCCATTTCTCAAATGGTTCTACTATCTGAGGCTATAACAACATCTCATATGATTTCAAAGGCTGGCCCATCCTCTAGTAGCTATCACATCCCTTCACAAACTTCTTGGCATCCTAAAATATAGTTGGCCAGTATTACCCCATTGAGAGTACTTTATATCCCGTCCTTTTGTCAGCGAAGTTCCCTCCACAAGGTTCCACATGACAAGCCTTCAAGATCTCAAATACCTCATCTTCTCTAACACATCGCCTAATCTGAAAGTCTAGCCTAGTGTGATAGAGATTGCCTTCTATCCAGGAGTAGGTAGCACTCTGTTGTATAATATTACTCTTTTCTTTGGAAGATAAATGGTGTGGGAATTTCCCTGCAACAAGGTAATTGGCTATATCTGCATACCATGGTGAGTGAGTAGAGATGGAAAAAATATATTCATCTGGAAAAGAATCCTCAGTGGCAGTGCAGTCATCACTTATAGTTAATATTGAAAGAAATCCGCAGCTACATTATCTTTTCTGATTTTATCTAAAATAGTAATATCAAATTCCTATAACAACAATAACCATCGTGTAACTCTACCATTAGTAACAGGTATGTTCAATAAAAATTGAATTGTATCATGGTCAATGTGTACAAATAATTGATACCTGGTGATGTAGTGCCGAAATTTGTTGATAGCATGCACTACTGCTAGGAATTCCTTCTCAATCATAGTGTAGTTGAGTTTTGTTGGAGTTGAATTCTTACTGATGTAATAAATGTCATAAGGTTTCTTCTCCTCCAGCTACCCCAAAAAAAACCCACATCTATGTCAGATGCGTCTGTAGCGATATGGAATGGAAATCTCCAGTTTGGTCCTCATAAATTAGGTGCTGCTGTTACACAGTACTTTAACTTTAGAAAGGCCTACTCACACTTCCCTTTCCACACAAATTTTGCATCTTTCATGAGAAACAAAAATAGAGTAGATGCAATCTTTGAAAAGTTTTCTATAAATCTCCTATAGTATCTTGCATGTCCCAAAAAAAGACGTACCTCTTTCGGAGTCTTAGGGGTCGGTATTTTTGATATTACCTCAATTTTTGCAGGATCTACCTTGATTCCATTTGCCAAAATCAAATGTCCCAGCACAATTCCCTCGGTCATCATCATGTAGAATTTCTTTGTGCTCAGAGTAACATTAGTTTGTTCACATCGTTCCAATTTTTTTTCCAAATTAGCAAATGCTGTCGCAAAGGCATCCCCGTAGGGTGTAAAATCATCCATAAAGATTTCAAGGCAGTGATTCAAGAGGTCGAAAAAAATACCCAATATTGCCCTCTAAAAAGTTGCTGGTGCATTATAGAGGCCAAAAGGAAGGACTCTATATAAAAGTACCCCATGGGCAAGTGAAAGTTGTCTAGTCTTGGTCTTCCGAGGCAATCTATATTTGATTATAGCCACTAAACCCATCTAGGAATGAAATTGTTTTTTTCCCAGAGAGAGTATCTAGGACCTGATCAATGAATGGTAAAGGAAAATGGTCCTTTTGAGTAGCCTTGTTAAGCTCTCTATAGTCTACATAGACTCTCCATTTGTCATTTTTTTTCGGAACTATGACAAGTGGAGACATCCACTGGCTGTCAGAAATGGGGTAGATGAAATTGGCATTAAGGAGTTTTTGCAATTATTCTTTCACTATCTCCTTAAGTGCAGGGTTGATTCGGTGCTGCGATTGTATAACTGGTTTGCAATCCTCTTTAAGATAAATGTGGTGAGTGCATAGGCCAAGATGAATTCCTTTCATATCCATATAGTCCCATGAAAATTCCTTTTTGTATTTCTGTAACAGTTGTATCAAAAATCTGTTTTGTTCAGTAGTCAGGTTAGGATTGATGTTTAAACATTTCCCAAGTTCAATTTCAACGGGACTGTTGATAGTATGCAAAGTGGTTTTCAAATGTTCAATAATTGCATCATCTACCTCATCTTCTTCCCCCAGATATCTAATGGAGGTAACAGAGAGTGAATTACTAATAAAACCACTAATGATATCGTCCTCTATTTCATCATTAAAGTATTGTGCTTTTCCAATTGTGAGAAGAGGTAGGGAAAGATCAGATTCAAGTTCAAATTCGTCCCACCAAGGACTACTCAAATCCATATGAGGTTTTTTTTGGGGGTAAAGATTCAGGTTTTGAGTGGCCTGCCCATCTAACATCACCATAGATCCATACCTACATCCAATATATGCATCTGCAGTGGCTAGCCACGGTCTTCCCAAGGTTAAAGGATGACCCCCCAGGTTGGATTTGGTTTGTAAAATGAGAAAATCAGCTGGATAATTCCAAGAAGCCACAATGATAACCACATCTTCTATCATTCCCTCAGGCTTGACACGAGACCTATCTGCTAATTCAAGCACTATGGGTGTAGGTCTAAGTCCATGAAGTCCTAGGGAGATAAAGAGGTCTTTGGTCATGACATTAATAGATGCCCCTAGATCAATCAAAGTGTTGATTATAGGTTGATCGTCAATATGGATAGTCACTGTAGGGTTCCCTGGGTCATTATATTTAGTTAAAAAAGGCTGATCAATCATGAGATCAGACAGTTTCCCCATGACATCGATGGTAGCAGGGTCTTTAAGTTTTCTTCCAGGATTTTTGACACACAGATCCCTCACTATTTTAGCATAGATAGGTACTTCCTTAAGAGCGTGTAACAACAGAATTCGCACATACAAATTTTGTAGTTCCTTGAGGAATTTGGATTCAGGTTGTGAGGCCAGCCCAGTTTCAGTTAATCATTGAGTGTATGGAGGATTCTAAATGCTAACAGTTGAGTCAGCTATCACAGATGCACAAGCCTTGCTCGGGTTGGCTGTTGTAGAAACAATAGACCCTCCCGAGCTAGCTACTACAGGTGTAATAGTGGGTTTTGTATCAGTTGTTACATGTGTAACAACTTCCTCATAATCGTCCATATCCTTTGTAGGTGACTCACATTCTTCGGTAGTAATGGGAGTATGTTCAGGTTTTATTACTTTCCCGATCGAAGCTAAACCTTGTTAAGTCCAATAGGAGTAATAAGATAAGTCTGGAGGGTAACCGAAGCATCCATGCTCTGGGCTGCCTTATTATTTGGATTGGGGTTAGGTTGCACAGGTAATTAGGGTCGGACAAAAGGTGTATGATTTTGAATAGAAGGTAGTTGTAACTGCTGCTATATTGGTAATAAAGGGGGTACTAGATCTTGACCATTACTTCTCTATTTTTGACCCCAAGGATTGGGTTTTGATGGGGGATATTGCATTGGTGGAGGAGATAGCCACTGGTTCCATGGTGAAGGAAATTGCTGACTATTATAAACATTATTCCAAGGATAAAAAGATGAAAAATATGAAGGCATACCTGTAGGTCGTGGCTGCCATGGTCTCTTTGATCTGATGAAATAAGAAGACTAGACATCCTCGCTTGATTCTTGTAGTATCGCCTTCAGTCTAGGCAATACAAGACATTGATTTGTAGAATGTGCCAATTCACAGATATTGCACAGGCTGACACTATTCAATCCACATTCTCTTTCCAAATGTTTCTTTTTGCATCGGGGACATAATATTGCTAAGGTTGTTTCAACTTCTTCTTGTGCTTTCTTGAACTGTACCATAGTGATCTGGGAAGAGAGAGTGCTAAGGAGGTTGGTTTTAAAATCCTCATATAGGTTTTCGATCTCTACACTGGTTACTCCTCCACTTGTGGACTTTTGTATCCAGACTGAAGGATCCCGAATTGAACTTCTACCCTTGACTGATCCTCTTGAGCTACGCAAGCAAAGCTTCATTATTTCGTCAAGAGATTCTTGTGATATGTCTCCTTTTCCCAACATATTCAAATGCTCCAGACAGTCATCTCTTATACCTCTTAAGAATATTTGCTTTAGAATTTCTGGGTCTAAGTTAATGAACTTAGACCTTTGTAAATTATAATGAAATCACTCCATATAGTCTTCCAGGCTCTCTTCCTCCTATGCAATTCTGAAGATCTCTTCCTTAAAATCCATGCTTTGATAGTAATCCTGATACTTAAAGAAAAAGGCCTCCCTCATGTCATTCCAGGTTCGAATCATGCTAGTACCCAGTCTCATGAACCATCTTAATGCTACTCCTTTCAGATTAGCAGGAAATAATTTCAGCTTCTAGGCGTTTGAAGTGTAGTCATAACCTTTACATAGCACATCGAATTCGAAAAAAAAGGTATCAGGATATTCAATAGACATCCCTTGAAAGGATGGTAGGGATGACAAAGGAATGTTCTTCATAGGAGCCTCATCCCATGTTACTACTATCGGGAATTCAAAAGTAACAGAGCTATCTCTCTTGACATTCTCGTCCCCCATGGATGATTCTTCCTGATGGGATGAACCAAAATAAAAGTTTGATGGAGATTGATAAATAAAAGGATCATGTTATTCTAGGAACAACTGTTTGATGGCACTACCAACATCCAAATGATGATAAATTAAATGCTGCTCCTCAGGTCCCTGATGCTCCTCACTGGTCTCTTCGTGTCCTTCAATTCTTAGATCCTAATCAATTATTTTCCACTGTTGTTTTGAATTTGGAGTCTTGATATCAAGAGTGGATATGCTGTTCGAAGGGTGGTTAGGTCTAGACACGGAAGGCACCGATGGCCCATGATTTGATATGGTAGCCACTTTCTGTGGTCCTGTCTTCCTATTATCTCTGTACGACGTAGACTGTTCCTTTTCTCCCCTTCAGATCAGATCTCCAAAGAATGTCTTTCTTCCGAAATCTTCACTCTTATTTTCCTTCTTACGACCTGTCTTTCCTATAGTTAGTATGGTGGGGGATGTTTGTAGATGTTGATATCATCCTACTAGAACACATGGAACCTATGTGTATCAATTCATCCTATAAGTGTTTCAGTT
The DNA here is from genome assembly GCA_034641835.2 of Pinus albicaulis. Taxonomy (NCBI): domain Eukaryota; kingdom Viridiplantae; phylum Streptophyta; class Pinopsida; order Pinales; family Pinaceae; genus Pinus; species Pinus albicaulis. The sequence continues at coordinate 31,544 of JAXQQM020059668.1, read as the reverse complement.
TCTACAGCGGTGAGCCTGCTCAAGTTCGTCAGAGTGATGCATAGGTTCTTACCTCTCGTATTACCGCCCAATGACTGTATAGTTGAAGACACCCTAAAGAAAAAACAAAAAATTCACACTTCTAAGTGTCCTAGCAAGGCATTGGTGAGCCCGCTCAGGTTCGTTAGAGTTACTCACAGGTTCTTACCTCTCGTCTTACCAACCGGCAATTGTGTCGCTGGAGACATGCTAAAACAAAACACACGGAAATCACACCTCTAAGTGTCCCAGTGTAGCATTGATGAGACTGCTCAAGTTCGTTAGAGCACACGCACAGGTTCTTACCTCTCGTCTTACCACTCGACAATTGCAGACTAGGTACACTCTATCTTCTACAAACAAATCTGGTTAATTGGATCATCACTGCCATCCCCGTCAACGGTGCCAAAATTTTGGGCTGTATTAATCACTATTAAATGACTAAAACAATACACATAAATTATAAATCAAGGGATGTCTTTTATTTCAATGACAGTCGCACTATCTGTGCCGATACATCAAACCAGAAGCAAATCCAAACAAAGGAAATCGCTGCTGAAGTAAATGTTGGAAGGAAATCACTCATGAAAAAATAAAATGATCTACAAGACTGTCATCACACCTCAATTAATCTATTCTAGCACACCACACAACAACTACCTAGCTGGTATCTCTGATCTCATATGTGTAACAACATATAAAACATTGGAATTGAAGCAGATCTATTCACAACTGAAACAACAACAACAACACTTCTACTGACACAAAAAAATAGAAACACATATACACAACTACCTTAATCACCACAATCCATCCTAAAGAGGAGGTCCCTTCCTCCCTAGCTAGGTGCAGGTAGAGAAAGAACTTAACTAAAACTAAATTAGATAATGCATGTAACAGAAAAAATAGGATAATTTGTATTAATATGAGAAAAATTATAGAGCCAAAGTAATGTTGTTCTCCGCTACCTTTCGACCTCAAGGGCTGAGAACTATATAGTGGTTACATCTCAGAAAAATAAGGGATGGATCAGTCATGAGAATATTATGATTCTCATTCTGATAAAAATAGAATGAATATGGTTATAACCACTTCTTAATAAAATTCTGACTAGAAATTTATAGATTACAATGAAAACCGCCTAGAGGCTGTTATCCAAAAATACAATACTTAATAACTTCTACAGCTATCATGATAAATCACAGCTATAACATAATAGTTAGAGGATAGGTTAGCATCAAGAGTTGACGAGATCTAGTCAGCAGTACAACTATAATAGCAGTTCGCCAGCGGGTCTATAACAACATGGTGTAACATCGTCATGGTGTAAAAATATCACTGTAACAACACACCTTTAACTGCTCTTGTACGCCTCGTACTCGAGATATTTTGTGCTACAAATGGCATCTAGAAATACAACAAAATACCATATATCTTCTCTAAACATTCATCCTCAGTTAGTCATAAAAAATGCACGATACATCATAATAATCGATAAAATGCAGAGTAATGAAAATAAGGTGAAATAACACAAGTTAAGATAAAATGGTAGGAAAAAAAGGCATAGATAGTCCCAATGGTTATAGTAATGAGGTAAAATAGGGGAAACAAATGTAGGAAAAGTGTGAAAACTGGCACCCAACAATGTGGTCTGCTGTGCTTGTGTGGGTGGAGGAGGAGCCACCGTTGAGGAATTATTTTCTGCAATCAATTTGTCTTTATCTTCATGTGAAATACATGTCTTCACATTTACAGTTTTCTCTAAACATCCATCCCAAACTTCTTCTTCAATGAACTGCACATCTCTACTGATTATTACCTTCTTGGTTGATGGATTATAGAGCTTGTAGGCCTTGGATTCATCATTGTATCCAAAAAATATGCACTTTTCACCCTTGTTGTCCAACTTCTTCCTTAACTGATCTGGGACATGTGCATATGCCACACATCTAGATACTCTCATGTGAGTGAAAAACTTCTTTGTTCCACTCCATGCTTCTTCCGGAACTCTGTTCATAACAACTTTGGTTGGACATCTATTTAAAATATATGTTGCACAATTGACAGCTTCTGCCCAATACTCATTTGGCAAATTATTTGCCTTCAACATACTTCTTACCATGTCCATGATGGTTCTATTCTTTATTTCTGCTACACCATTTTGCTGCGGTGTATACCTTGTGGTAAATTGTTTGTGTATTCCATTCTCTTTGTAGAAACGTAGGAAGTCTTTTGAAATTTATTCTCCACCTCTGTCAGTTCTCAAAACTTTTATGTAGTGTCCACTTTGCTTCTCAACAAGAGATTTGAAGTGGTATAACTATTCAAACACTTCACTTTTCAGTTTTATAAAATACACCCATGTCTTCCTTGTGTAATCATCTATAAATGTCAAAACATAATGACTTCCAGCTAAAGATGGCGTTTGCGTTGGTCCACACAAATCTGAGTGGAAAATCTCTATGGGTGCCTTTGCCCTTATACTCTTTCCTGCCGGAAGTGATTCCCTATGTTGTTTTCCCAAGATGCAGCCTTCACATAGGTTGTCTGGTTTCTCTATGAGTGGTAATCCCTTTACCATCCCTTTTCTATGCAACAGGTTCAAACCTCTAAAATTGAGATGCCCAAATCTCAAATGCCATAACCAGTTTTCATCTTTCACTTCTTCTTGAAAGACCTCTTGTGTGACCGCTGCTATAACACCTAATTCCTTGAAGTCTATTATGATCTTGAGAGGAAACAACATATTTCTTTTCATATGCACTTCTGCAATGACCCTTTTACTTGGAGGTATATCCATGATTGTGCACACATACTTCTTAAAAAACACATTGTAGCCCTTATTCACGAGCTGTCCAATGCTTAGAAGGTTACATTTTAGGCCAGGTACATAGTAGACATCTGGCACAAACTTCTTCTCTCCCTTATTTGTCTGTATTTTTACTCTTCCTTTCCCATGACAGAGACTTTACTATCAGTCTCCATTGTCACTTCAGATTTTATACTCTCATCTAGATTGGAAAACATTTCTATGTTTCCAGTGATATGGTTACTACAACCTGAATCTAAGAACTATACATCTTCTTGTTTTTCTTGTCCTACATTATAAGTTAAAATCACATTTCCATAGTTTTGATTTTCTCTTGTAAAATTCACATTTGGTTTATTACACATGTCATTTTTCTTATTTCTACATTCATTGGCATAATGCCCATATTTTTTGCAATAATGACATTGGATTTGAAATTTATCATACCTCTATTGTTGTTCTTGATTTTGGCTTGAGCCTTCACTTTGATTCTGGTTTCTGCCCCTTCCACTTGTGCTTTCACGGCTGCTTCTTCCACCTCTATGTGGGCTTCTTCCTCTTCCTCGGTAGTTTTATCTTCCTCGACCTCTACTTCGACCAAAAGACATTTGTGTCTTGAATGCATGCTCCAATGAGGAGTTCGTTTCTCTATTCAGTCTATGCTTATGAGACATCAATGATGCATGAAGCTCATCCACTGAAAATTGTGAGAGATCCTTTGTCTCGTCTATGGCCACTACTATGGCATCAAATCTTGATGGTAGACTCCTTAAGATTTTCTCCACTATTCTCCTTTCCTCAAGTATCTCTCCATGAGACCTTATCTGGGTAACCAACCCAATCACATGTGTGAAGAACGAGTTTATGTTAACAGAATCTTTCATACAAAGAGCTTCAAAATCTCTCCTCAGCATTTGTAATTTTGCTGTCTTCACTTTCTCCATGCCTTGATAGGTTGTCTTGAGGATATCCCATGCCTCCTTGGACTTTGTTGCTGCTGAAATTCTTAGGAAAATACTCTCATGTACTTCTTGGAAGATATAGAAGAGGGATTTTGAGTCCTTCTTCCTATTATCTTTCAACAATTCTCTTTCTGCTGTTGTCAAAGCATTAAGCGCTGCTGCATCTGTTGGTTTTGGAAAACCATTTTCTACCAGCTCCCATATATCTTGTGAAGAAAATAGGGCCCTCATTTTAATGGCCCAGTAATCATAATTTTTACCATTGAACTCTGGTAATTGTGGATTTTTTAGGCTTGTGCCTGCTGCTGCCATTCTGACTGTGTAAACAAAAAATCTCCTTGACTGTGTAAAACAAAAGCCTTCTCACTGCTGGAGAAATCCACTTCTAAAACCAATCTTACAACTTCTTCAGTAAAGAGTGAGCTCGTGCTTATTTCACTAAGAGCCTAGACTTGCTCTAATACCATGTTTGAATTTATGAATAAACATAAACAACAGAGGAAATGCGCTTCCCACTTTACAACACAAAGAATGCTATAATGCAAAAATAACATTCATAGACAGACAACATAAAAACACAGGAGATGACTGAAACTTATTTTTCATTCCATAACACTAAAACATATGAAATTACATAGTTTTTAAACAAAATGGCCAAAGCCTAAGCATTGAAAGAAATTAAATGCAAATTGGACGTTCAATGACTAAAATTGTTCTGTGCTATGTTTATCCGGTTTACACATGAAACAACATTTAAACACAAAATCTTGGACCTAAAGTTTTATCGGTTCTGACTTTGAAATCACGTTGTATCTGCACCCTTATCACATTTTGTCGATATCAACATTTAACTATGGCGCTATCCATTAAAAATTGTGAATAGCGATGTGCGATGTGACGTGGCACATCGCATCGCAACAAAAATATAATACCTGAGGGGTGTTAGCCATCAGTATTTTTCACCTGTTGTTAATGACTAGATTCCTAGCTGAGTTTTCTAGAAGCTGATCTCCATATGTCAATTTGTCATCTAGAAAACCCCCAAACAAATTTTTTCTTTCCTAGCCCTAGCTTTCAGCCTATAATCAAAGTAATCTTCAGTTTTAAAGTCATGTCTTGTTTCAGCAAAATATCCCTGTCTATAGCTGTCTTGGTCTTGCTGGTCTACTATCATTTTCCCCTTGGTTCTCATGAAACTCACTGTCCAATGTTTGACAAAGTGTCTCCTTTCCTATCCTTGATCTTCTTGTCAAATACAATCAGAATCAATGAAAGTTGCCCCTAAGTTAGGTAGTGGCGCTTTAGAGAAATCCCTTCCTCGAAAAAAATAGCCTGAGCCAGAATCCTTTGTTCAATACCAACCATCCCTAAATTAGTGCTTAATCTGCAAAAGAAAACCTTGATATACCCCTAGGTCACGCCACTAAGAGGTCTTGTTATCTCAGTTCGGAAGAAATTCTACAAAGATCTAATACAGAAAGAGATGAACATGTGCACAGTCTAAAGGAATATGCTTAAGATTGGGCAAAATCTCCATAGAACACTAAAGGAGCTTTTAACATTTCAAAGTCATATTGTTTGCATCTCTGCAGGGGGAAAATTGAATGACAAATAGTTTCTAGACAAAAGCAAAGAGGTAGTCCAAATAAATCTCTCATGTTGAAGGAATTTTCCATCATTAAGTAGATGGGAAGCTGAAATGAAAAGAGAGCAGGAGTACATATTTCAAAAGTCAAAAGTTGTCCAAAAAGTAGAGATATATATTTCAAGGAAAGATGACACAGTTTTGGAAATAGATGAAATATCATGACTATGATGACCTCCTTCAAAAGAGAAAATGTTAGAAAACATCTTGCTAAATAACCTTCTCCAGCAAAAGAGCAGATGGTTAGAAAGGCATGATGTGGCCTCCTTCATGAACAAGCAGAGGGCCAACATGTTTTTAAAATTTATTTCAGGGATGTTGTAGGCCACCTCCTTCCAAGGGATAAAACAAAGGATGCATCAGCAGGTTTTAAAGTGTGCTTGAGTATTTTTTCTATTGGAAAAGACTGCACATTTGGAACAACTTCAAAAATATATGTCTTTTTTATGCACTGAAGAAATCATAAAGAAGAAGGCTACTGCTAGGACCAACAAATTTTGCTGACAGATTTAGGTTCAACAAATGTTTCAATCTATTTTACATCACATAATGGGAAAGTACTTTGGCCAGCATTATTAAGAGGTTACGAAAAGTGTTGCATGAAAGCATCTGCATATCAATAGGTTAATCTATTGTTTATACTTTTTCATACACCATTGCAAGTTGTAGGGATGTCACATCAAAACCTGATAAGAAAATTAGCACTGCAATGGACTCTGATGGAATCAAACTAGAATTGATTTTGGATTCTAGTTTTGAGTTTTCAGGCCTCCTTCACAAAGAAATAAAGGACCAACTCTTCAAAAAAAATTACACAACAAATCAACTCATTCATAAGGCCAAAGGTGTGATAAAACAATGTTTCACTTTCAATCAAAGAATGTCCCCATCGAATGAAAGACAGAGTTTTTAGAAGACACGTGATAGTCATCAAACATAGGCCTCCTTCACAAATAAGTAGAGGGCCCACCATTGTTTGAGGATATCCAAAATGAAAAGCATAAAATCAATCATGACCTCCATTAGCAGATAATGAGGAAAGCTTCATGATAGGTTTGAAGGACCATTTGTAAAGGCTGAAATAATCTCCCATTATACACAAATCAAGCATAACAGAGTCCTTATGGCCACTTCCATAGATAGCAGAGTTTGGAAGGACAAAATGGAAAGTTTTTAATCATGAGTCAGAGAACTTTCTACCTCATAAACTATAGATTACCACATCATTTTGAGGATTATTCCATTCAATATGACAAAGGTTGCAAAAGACAGAGGTTAAGGAGCGCCCAGGTAGTTTGTTTCAAAATGAGTTTATGAAAAAAAAGAGATGAAATTTAAAAACGTGAGAGAGGTTTTTTTCCCTAATAGTTTCAAGAAGAAAAACCTCCTTCAGTTTCTACACAGGTATCATGATTTGTGAGAAATGTAAAAAATACATATGTCACGGGAGAATTTTTGCACCAGGTTCACCATTTTGACCAGTGTTGGGACAGTCAGATTTTGAACAACCAAATGGATACCAAATGAAAAACCTCAAAAATATTTGGAAATTATACTTCCATATATTTCCAAGGAGCCATCTCGAGCCAATTTCCAACAAAAGGAAGGCATCCAAAAGTAGCCTGCAAACAACACTATGTATTTCCGCACCAGCATTCACCATTGTTTACGAGTGTTGGGAAAGTTAATTTTTGAACAACCAAATGGAAACTAAATGAAAAAAATCAATAATATTTGGAAAGTATACTTCCATATCTTTCCAATGAGCCATCTCAGACCCAATTCTGACATCGAGAAGACATCCAAAAGTGGCCTACAAACATCACTATGCATTTCTGCACCAGGATTCACCAGTTTTGACCAGTGTTGGGAAAATCAATTTTTGAACAACGAAATGGACACCAAATGAAAAAATTCAAGTTTTTCTGGAAATTATACTTCCATATCTTTCCAAAGAGCCATCTCGCGCCCAATTTCGACATCGGGAAGGCCTTCAAAACGGCCTGCCAAAATGCACGGAGCGTTTGAAAAGTTGCGCGGCATGCCTGGGAGAGAAAATACAAAGGCTTCCTATTGATGCACGGCGCGCCTATAGCACCATTCACAAAATCACCTAAAGACCTTAAAAAACTCTTTTGAGAGCTGCTCAACCATCAAAAAGGGCCCTTAAGCATTTTTAAGGCATTGATGGAGAACTACTTCGGCGAACAAACTTTTCTATTGGAAGTGAGGAAACTAGAGTAAGCATCAAAAGGATTGTTTTATCTCCTAATAGAGAAAGCATTTATGCAATAGGTTTTATTGGGAAATCAAGTGTGGCTGTTTGGTTAGTGAATCCTGGGAATGGGAAAATATTGAAGCATGAAGTGGCAACCTATGATGGAGGCCTATCACTAGACAAACTAATTGTGACAAAGGATACATTGGTTGCTTTGGATTCTGCAAGATCAACTATTATTACAAGTGGCATTACGAATGGAGAGCTGTCACTACATCAGAAAACTCTTTCTAGTATTTTTGAAGATGTTTTCATCTGAGGCAGAACTCTTTCCATTAAAATTTGTAGTTTATTTTGCATTAAAAGTTGATTCACATATATTACTAATAAAAGTTGGAAATACTTGTAGTGAGCTTTATTTACTTGAAAAAGTAAGTCAACTGGCTATTATTAGTGATGGCCTACTCTTATCACCAGAGCAACAAGCATTTGCAGTGGTGCAACACCTAGACAAGAACAGGGTTTCTCTTACTGTCATGCTGGATGATGGTCAAAATAATGGAATTTTGAGGGAGATTTTTGAGCTAGATCCTCCAAGGGGTATCTTAAAAAAGGTTTTTATAAATAACTATCTGCGTGTCGATATGTCTCATGGATTTAGGGCCTTGGTAATCGCGGAAGATCATTCTCTTGCATTATAGCAACAAGGTGAGATTTATTGGAGTAGAGAGGATGGTCTTGCTGAAATCATAGATGTAACTACTGCATAATTACCATTAGAGAGTGATGGCATCGCAGTTGCTGAAGTGGAGCACAACTTATTTGAATAGATGAAGGGCCATTTGCTGAAATTGAAGGCAACCTTGATGCTAGAATGTGTTGAAGAGATAGATTTTATACAAGCAAGGAGGCTGAATAATGCAAAGAAAACAAAAATGACCAGGGATCATAATGGATTTCGTGAATTGTTGATAGTATTAACAAAGGCAGGAAAAATTTTGGCTCTTCACTTTGGAGATGGTCACATTGTATGGTCACAGTTAATTCCTGCTTTCCAGAAAATAGAAGAATGCCAAGTTCCTTCTGTGTTGAAGGTCCTTCCTTGGCGGATCCCTCACCAGCATGCTTTAGATGAAAGTCCAGCTGTTCTGATAATAGGAAAATGTGGTCTAGGACCTGATGATACAAGAATTCTTTCATTTGTAGATTCTCACAATGGCAAAGAACTTGAATCTTATAGGCTTTCCTATCCCATATCTCAAGTGATTCGTTTGCCAATGACAGATTCAACTGAGCAACGAATACATATTTTTGTTGATAACAATACAAGGGCACACTTATTTCCTAGAACCAATGAAACATTGTCTATATTCCCTAAAAAGATGCCAAATTCAGTTTTCTACAACAAGTTCATCTCCCAATGCAACAAAAGGACATGTTTTTAAGGTATTCATATCTCTGGTTATATGTTTGATTTAAGAGAAGGTTAGACATCAGATTTTAAAGGAAAATAGTGATGAGTGAAAAGGGTTCCTTGACAATTTTTAAAGGGATTTTTAGTAGCCTCATTTCCATCAAAAGGACCTGTTTGCCAGCTAGAGATAACACAGTTTCCTGGAAAGAAAACAAAGTTGTTTTAATCACTAATAAAAGAAGATATTACTGTGGAAAAGCTAACTAACCTTCTTCTAATAGAACTTGATTGCTAGGGTCATCGCAAGGGGATAGTTTTTAAAGTTAAGGGCTTGCTATCATTTTGAAAGAGGTCTCTGTTGTAAATAGTTAAAATCTATACAACCTCTAAAGGGAAAAACATGGATTGAAAGGTAAAGTCATCATAGTTTATTGAAGATCTATTTGCCAAGGATAGATTGCTTGGCTGAATCAAATATCAAACAGTGATATCAAAAAGAGAAGCAGTGATAGAAAGGTAATGGCTTGCTGAAAGTTTATAAAGTGTTAGGAGGTAGTTAAAGGGAAAGGACAACTTGATTTTTCAAAGACTTATCATATTTATTAAAAAGGAATGTCAGTGTGTTATTTTAAGAGAGTTTTCTTTCTTTGAAGAATTGAAGATTCACACAGTCTCTAAGAAAACAGAACAGAATGTGTGTAGAGGGTATTTAACAAATCTGAAGAAGTATTTGAAAACAATGATTTCAAAGAGCACCATGTCCATCAAAACCACAAAGAAGCAGTGATCTCACAAAGGAAAATATTGATTGGGAAAAATGTTTTTAACAGTTTAAAAGGGGTTTTGTTTAGTCTTTTAAATAACAGTGCCTTCATAAAAAAAATGTTTGAAGGGAAGGGGTTTTTATACCAAATAAAAGGAGACTTCTTTTCAAGAAACAACGAACATGTCTTGTTAAAGGCCTCTTGGCTCAAACATAATACTGAAGAGATGACTTTAGGGATGATGAGGAACAAGGCAAAGAGTCTAAACATAGCAGTGATAATGAAGAGCAAAGTGATGGGCAGTAAGGCAGTGATGAAAGGGAACATTATGGTAGCCTACACAGCAATAAGCATAAGGGTGATGAAGCACAAAACAGTAAAGGGAAAGAGCATGCCAATCATAAAGAAGGCGGTGACAAATACAAACAAGGCAGCCCTCAAGCAAGCAATGATGAGGGCAAGAAAATACAAAACATGGATCATGAAGGGCATTCTCCAAAGCATGTACTAGCTGCCTCTCCTAGGCAAGGGGCCATGACTTATTCACCAAAGCTAGAATGCCAAACAACAAAGAAGAAACCAAAAAAAGCTCAAAACTGCCCAAAGAGGGCGACCGGTGAGAAAAAAGGAGAAAGAAACCTTTAGGCTTGGAATTTTTGCCCGATATTCTAGACATGTTTCTAAAAATCCTTGAGGGACTTTCTCACCAAAATTGAGCAAATTTTGACATGTTCTTGTTTTTCGACATTTTTGGGCCTAATTTCATAAAATCATGGGTGCCACCATTTTAGTTTGGAGCATCCTCAACTCTTGAGAGTGGTACCATTGGATGCATTAAATTCAGGGGCATCTACTTAGAAATTTTCAGAGCATTTGAAGTTGTTTTGGTCCCCCAAAGATGAAAAAAACACTCACATTTTCGACACTCTGCCCACATATCAGCAAGGCCTATTTTTTGGGTTTTTACACACAGGCCTGTTTTTGGAGGGCTTCCAGGCATTAGATTGCAAAATTCCAAGTTTTTCCAGAAATTAGAGATTCAGATATTTCCAATGAGACATGACAGGCCTCGTTTCGACATCGGGAAGGCTTCCAAAAGTTGCTAGCAAGTCAGGGGACCTTTTGCTGATGTATTTTTTGAGTATTTTTGTAAAAATTGAACCTTTCAAAACTGCTTTTTCCTCATGCGCGTTTAGCTATTTTTGCACATGAGAAGTTATAAAAAGTCAATTTATTTCCCTCTTTTAGCATTTTTTAGATATTTTGTGCCTTGGGCTTTGCAAAGCCTCAAGGACAAAATAAGATATTTTGGATAGGCCAATGAGATTGCAAGTTGAACTAAGAGGTTTTCCTCACTTTGGCTTATATATTCCAAAGGATTTCATTGTAAACAAGGCTGAACTTGATGAATAGAAGCAATATATGGTCATATAAGCTTTGGAAGAAATACTTGTCTCATGCTTTTGGATAGTCTCTTGGATGTTCTCGGATGATGAAAGAGGATTGTTGTTAGATTCCATGACTTGGTAGAATGGTATAGTGTCTCTATCTTTGTTTTGTTTCCTAGTCTTCATTCATAAATCCATGTTCTTGCTTGCTATAGGACAGTAGAGAACAAATTTGAGACATGCCCTTGGAGGCACCTCAAATTTCCTGTTTCTTCATAGCTTCCATGTTTTCTTCATTCTTAGTCACATTAAATAATTCTTGATTGCTCTTTAATAACTTAAGGATATTGTTGCTTGTTTCATTCATGGTTTTATGCATGCTAATTATGATTTACGGTATGCCCTGCTTACTCATGGCTAGCCATAGCTCCATCCATGAAATTTCTCTTTGACTGATTAGATTGTCATTTGTTGAACCAAGGAGGTCTTCTTCTTATCTTGCCCTTTGCCTAAGACTATGAAATATTGTTTTCAAAGTGACTAATAGCTTGAAGTAGTGTGTTTAGGCATTCCAACATAGTGATTTGAGTTGTTTGTCTATCTTAAGTGTATTTCCCCAAATTCTGATAGCCATTTCCCAAAGTTAGAGAGTTCTATATCTCTATGCATGGCTTGAATGTTTATTTCTATGTATTGATTAGCTTATAGTTACATTTCTCATGATTAATGGTTTTCCCTACCATGTTTATGTCAGCTATTAAACTAGTTATGCTTGGAATCCTTTGTTATTCACAAACTTGATGTCCGTCTTACTCCATTTTGCCCAAACATCCATTTTACCTCGAATCAAATTGGCCCTTAAAAAACCTTGTATCACCATATGATAGCTTTCTTGACCTCTTCGATCCCATAGCCCAGTTGATCTGACATATTTTTACCTATCTTATATCTTTGATCAGTTTCATCCCTCACAACCTAAAAACCAAAACCAAAAAACCTACTTCATAACTAGCCTAAAATCAGAACACAATAAGCAAACACACAAATATCCCCTACAAAAATAGAGAGATCCCTCTCTGAGTCCAGGAAGGCTAGGTCCTTGGGCTCCAAAGACTGGTTTCATGTTACACTGTCATTTGGCTTGCCAATCAGCCAAATCGCGGGACCCTAACATAATGGTGATCACGATGGGACTCTTAGTACATGACAGTCTAGCGAACTCTTATAGACTCTTTAGTCCTTCAACATTAAACTTAGACCATGAGCCTATAGAATCATTTAGAGTAAACTCTCTGTTTCACCATCTTAGCAAAGTGATGAATCAAGTTTAGAACACTCTTACAAACTAGGTTGCACATAAAAACTCAAAAAACCCCAAAAATTCCTTAGATTGGTTTTTGTCAGTATTAGTGGTGGACCATACACATATACCTTAAAACAACCAAGTTCCACCTGGCGACTCCACTAGCCTCCAGTAGGCCTTACTATTTTACCAAACTCTAGGTTTCTATCTGATCGACCTATCCCACCGCTCACTAACATAATGGTGATCATGGTGGGACTTTGAGTCAAAAAATCCTTGGTATCCCTTAGGATCTCTCAAAATTTCAGTCAAAATTAGAAAACTTAGGTATTGTCTGAAGAGTAGAAACTAGCTCCTCCACCATCTTAGCAAAATGATGATTCAGCTATAGGAAACTCTTCCAAACCTTAGGGCTACATATAGGAACTCAGAAAACCCAAAAATATCTCTAGATTGGTGTTTATCAGTACTGGTGGTGGACCATACACATATACTCTCAAAACAACTAAAAATCCACCTGGCGACTCCACTAGCCTCCAGTAGGCCTATTACTCCACTAGTCCTTATAAAATCTCGTGGGAATGCATTAAACAATCCCAATCATGCTGATGGTGGACAGAAAAGTTCAAATCTTCCACCTGGCGACTCCACAACCTTCATTAGACCAAAAGATTCCACTGGTAGAGAACTTTAGACTGGTTGACAAGACACACTGATCCTTTTTTATTAACAAAGATGGATCCAAGGACACAAAGGAGATATGCTCCGATGAGTAGAGAACATATCCCTGGATTCCCACACAAAATTCCTAAAGATGTAAATTGGATAGAAAACCTACCTATCTTTCGAGATGAAAAGGTTGATGACCCATTGTTACATCTCATCAATTTTCATATACATGTATGGAGGTTAAAGGTTGAATGGCATGAGGACTGTCTCATGAAAATGTTCATGGGTACATTAGAAGGAAAGGCAAGAGAATGGTATGAAGGCCTAGAACCTGGCATCTTGTTTTCTTTGAAGGATTTCCACAAAGTATTTTGTAAACAATATATAGGGAATTTTCCATCTCTATCATTGGCTAAAAATTGTTGTGATCAATCTAAAGACCTCATACAACACCTTGTAAGCATTGATGAAAACTTAGGAAATTGGCATCCTGAGGATTATTTAGAGGAGATCCATAATTTTCTTACCCAAACTAACCATCAAGATGACCAAGAAGAGTTGATCCCAGATGAAATCCATCAAAAAATAAGAGAGGATCCACAAGAGCTCTTTGAAAAGGTTGAAACAAATAACAATCCATCTGCCCTTCCTTGTAAAATACAAGAGGACTTTCAACCACAAGATCAACTTCCACAAAAAATGGAAAGAAATTGTTTCCCAATCCAAAGAAAATAGAAAATACCTCCTCCTTTAACTGAAGAGGAAATAGATCAAATGTTATCCACTACTGCCTTACCTACTAAAGAAATTGCTCATAGAGAAACAATAGAACAAATTGTTGTTGAGGTTGAAATACTTCCTCAAAAAGACATTCATCCTTGTGAGCATTCACAAAAGGAAGAGAGACATCATAGTTCCACCCAGAAGAAGAGAAAGACACCAGCCCTTTCAACAAAAGAAGAAATCAATGAAATCCTAAGCATACAACCAGCATCCAAACCTTTTTGTAAAGAATATATGTATATGTGTTCTACTGTTGATTTATCTACTAATGCATTTTCTCATACTAAAAGTACAGAACATACTGATGCTGATACTAAAATTTCTTCTCAAGAAGACCTGGTGCTAAAGAATAGTCCTACTCATCAGGATAATGGCTCACAAACATGAATCATCTCACTAAATCAGGGTGTACCAAGATTTCTTGAAGGTAGCATAACATTACTTTCTAAAGTTGCCAAACCAGATAATCATAAAGAAGGAGAAGGGGTTATTTCTCAAAAGAATCCCAAGGTTAGTCAAGTAAAGGAGGGAGTAATCCTAAATGAGGTCTATTGTTCAAATCCTCTAGGCCAGCTATTATTCAAAGACCCCTTTGTTGTTTCCCTAGAAACCTTTAAATAAGGAGTAGTGTGTTCTACCATGAACAGTTTGCTGCAAAGTATGAGGAAAAAATTAAGCACCACTGTCCAAAAACAAGCCAAATGGAGGTGGCCTTTTCATTACTTCAGCATCATGAAAGCACTAAACCAGAGTCACCCATGTAATCATATAATTGATTGGTTACATTGGAAAAGAGAGTTCACCAAACAAATGTCTATTGTGTATATATTAGATTAGGATAGATAGACAGCAGTGGAAAATAAGCTCAGCCTTGTGAGCATCTTTTCAGTTCTAGATTGTTTGAAGAAAAAGTGAAAAAGCAGAAAATACAAAAACAATAAAACGTAGAAAAGAGGGTAGTTTCTAAAATTAATGGTACAACCCCATACCAAAAAATAGTCATGCTGAAAGTGAGCAAGTCTAAATGCCGCTACTAGTGCTAAAATGTCTTGTTCAGTTATCTAGCCTAATCATAGCTGAACATGTTTTAAATTTATTTGCTGATAAGTTAGTGAGTGGAAAATATGGTCAACATTGTGTAAGCTTGACTTATCAAGGAGAGTATATTAGGAAAATATACTGGTTCCACATGCTCAAAACAGAACCAAAGAGGGAAGCGAGGATGAAAAACAAATTGTGTATCCTAACCCCTTTTTTTGCCTAGTTTTCATTTTATGAAAAATAATATTTGTGTGCAGCTTGTCTTTTGTGCCAAAAAGTACATGACAAGTCAGAGTGTCTAACCCTGATTTGATCATTTTTCAATTTCATGTTTTAGATTAGAGAAAAAAATCCTGTCAAATAGCTTAATCTTGACAGTCGATCTAACATAGGTAGAGAAACAAAGGAGTTCATCAGTTTAATCTGAACTCCCAGTGGATATAAGTGTAGCATTAGATAGTTTCATTTTTCAAAAATACTATGCCAAAGGGTTGCTAGTCCAAATGCACCTGAAAGAAGAAAAAATGTTAGGGAATATAGTTGGGTAGGTATAAATGTCCTTAATGAATCATGCTGTAGATTTTCAGAAATGGCATCAAGAAAGAATGAAATATGTGCCAATGGATAAGGCATTGGTCTTCATAAGCCAAAGATCTGCAATTCTGGACACCTCCTGAAAAGGAGCCGCCCTCCCCAAATGGAGCCACTGTTAGCCATCAGTATTTTTCACCTGTTGTTGATGACTAGATTACTAGCTAAGTTTTCTAGAAGCTGATCTCCATATGTCAATTTTTCATCTAGAAAATCCCCAAACAAATTTTTGCTTTCCTAGCCCTACCTGTCATCCTATATGATCCGGATTTATGCAGGAACGCAACAAAATAAACATATAACCATAAATACAGAGATGTAGTGGAAATAACACTTCATTTCATTAATATCAAAGAACTGAAATTTTCTTACAGACATAATGGAAATAAAACTAGCTAGGGCGCTGGTAGCTATCTCTGAGAAGAGATGTGGTGGCTACAGGCCTCTGAACTGAGTTAAAATGAGGCTCGAGGGCCTATTTATTATTGAGAAACAATGGAGAACCCTAAACATCTAGAAACCTAACCCTAGGAGATGAAGCGCCAAAACTATGGGCCCTGTTTGGGTAAATTGGTGTTTCAACTTCCCAGGGACGTAACTTTGGCATACTATCTCCGTTTGACGCACATGATACATCATTAGAAAGCTCTATCCAAGGAATACAACTTTCATCATGAATGTCATTCCGAAATGGAATGATATTTTCTGGAGGCGCGATGCCCAAAAAACGTCATTTAGGGCCTCAAAACGGCTCCGGAAGTTCAGGACCCGAAAAACTGCTAAAAATAGTAAGTTATGCCGAAACTGAAAAACTGAAAGAGACAATGGTGGGGGCCCAAGTGGTATAGGCGGGTGGCCACCAATATCCACCTGGATCATTCCTCCCCCCTTAGGAAGCAATGGTCCCCATTGCGTTATGTTCCTCCATGAGATGAGGAAATTTCTGCTGAACTTGGTCCCTGGTGAACCACTTTCCTTGGTGCAGGAGTTGGCCAGCTTTGACAACCCGATACAGTTGGATCTTTTGTTGGCGAGTGTTCTTGATTTGCATGTCCATGATACAATCTGTGGTGGCCTGTTCCATGTAGTCTGGGTTTAACTCTGTTGGTGTGAGTTGTTCTGCAATGTCCGAGGTGTCCAGTAGAGGTGGAAAGTAGGGACGAAGGCGATCCACATTGAAGACTGGGTGCAGACCAAGGAATGGTGGAATACTAAGCTCGAAGGCATTGTTACCTACAGCCTTGGTGATGGTGTACGGCCCGTATCGGAGCGGGCGAAGCTTGCGGTGAGGTCCAGTGAGGCGCTCCTTCTGCAAATGTAGCCATACTTTGTCGCCCACCTGGAAGTGGTGTGACACCCGGTGTTGATCATGGCACTGCTTGTACTTCGCATGGACTCTGTCCAATATATCATGAACCTGTTGGCGGATGTGTTGAATGCGCTTGATGAAGCTACTTGCTTTGTCAACTTCAGACTGGACATGAGCTGAATCGGCCTGAGCAGCTGCAAACGGCATGGCTATGTCAATGGGACATAGTGGTTGGAATCCCAAGCCCACCTGAAAGGGGCTATGGCCAATCGAACTGTGGAGAGCCCGGTTATAACTGTGTTGTACATAGGGGAGGCTCTCGTCCCATGTGCGTGGATGCTTTGAGTTGTACATGCGCAGAATGTGTACAATCATTCTGTTGACGACCTCTGTCTGGCCATCTGTTTGGGGATGGAAAGCTGTGGACTTGGTGAGCTTTGTGTCCAACATTGACCAGAGGCTGGACCAAAATGTGCCGAGGAACCTGCTATCTCGATCTGATATGATAGACTGTGGGATCCCAAAGTGCACCCACACTCGTTCAAAGAAGAGTTTAGCAGTGGCTTCTGCTGTGATATTCTTCTTACAGGCCGCCATAATGGCCATCTTCAAGAATCTGTCAACGACCACGAAAACACAGTCATTTCAATTCTTAGTAGAAGGCATGCCCGACATGTAATCCATGGAGATGGATTCCTAAGGTCGACTAGGGGTAGGTAGTGGAGTATATAGGCCTTGCTTCTTGATGGTCGGTTTGGCAATGGCACAAGCAGTGCAGGATCTGATGTGCTTCTTGACATCCTTTCGAAGGTTCGACCAATAGAAATACTTCTGTAGTATTGCTACTGTTTTCTCGACCCCGAAATGCCCAGCGACTCGACTGTAGTGTGCTTCCCATATCATCTTGGCACGCTCGCTTGAAGGAACACAAAGGTGTCCCAGGTGACATAAAAGTGCATCTTGGAGGTGAAAATTTGAAACTTGCGTGCCCCCCAAGAGTGCCTTGTAAGTGTGGCCGAATTCTGGGTCACTCTCATAGAGAAGCGGCCAATCAGAAGTCTCGTGCCCACAAGAGTTGAGCACGGTGGTGAGCGCCACGATCGGTGGTCGGCTGAGGCAGTCTGCAACATTATTGGTGCCACCCTTCTTGTACTTGATGTTCAAATGAAACTGTTGCAGATATGTGGACCACTTCTGATGGCGATCATTCTGCAACTTCCCTTGTGTCTGTATGAACTGCAGGGGCCGGTGGTCTGTGTGGATGATTGCTTCCTTCCCCAAAATGTAATGCTTCCATTGTCGACAGGCTTGCACAATGGAATACATTTCTTTGTCATAGGTGGGATACTTGCGAACTGTCTCAGACAATGTCTCACTGTGATATGCCACCGGATGTCCCTGTTGAGTAAGAACTGCCCCAATAGCATAGTCAGAGGCATCTGTCTCGATCTCAAACGGCTGCTGCAAGTCTGGTAAGGTGAGCACTGGGGCAGAACATAGGCGATTTTTCAATTCTTTGAACGCCTTCTGTTGAGGTTTCGACCAAAAGAATTTTGCTCTCGCTCCTCCTTTGGTGACTTGACTCAAGGGCCAAGTGATATGAGAGAATCCCAACACGAATCTATGGTAGAAATTAGCAAGACCCAGAAAGCTGCGAAGCTCTGTTATAGTAGTCGGGGCTGGCCAATCCCGAATGACTTGGATCTTGGCTGGATCCACATGCACCCCCTTTCATCAATAATGTATCCCAGATATTGAACCTGGGTCATGCCAAAAGTGCACTTCTCCAAATTGGCACACAAATTGTGTTGCCGCAGTGTTTGGAGGACTTGTCGAATGTGGTGAAGGTGCTCTTCCCAAGTCTTGCTGAAGATCAGAATGTCATCCAAGTACACCACTACAAATGAGTTGGTGAATGGCCGCAAGATGTTGTCCATCATCCTCATGAAGGTTGCGGGAGCATTCGTCAACCCGAAAGGCATGACTAGCCATTCAAAAAGGCCTTCCTTGGCTTTGAAGGCAGTCTTCCACACATCAGAGGGTTCAATTGGTACCTGATGATACCCAAACTTTAGGTCAATCTTGCTGAAATATTTTGCACCTTTGAGTTGGTCCAGAAGGTCATCAATCCATGGGATTGGGTACCTATTCTGGATAGTGATCTTGTTCAGCGCCTGATAGTCAATACAGAGTCTCCACATCCCATCCTTCTTTTGTACCAACACGATCGGGCCCCCACAGGGCGATGAACTTGGTCTGATGTGACCTTTCTACAATAGCTTCTGAATATGCCTCTTGATTTCATCATTCTCCAGAATAGAGCACCGATAGATCGGTCCATTGGGTAGCGGTGCACCTGGGGTCAGATCAATCGGGTGATGACTTGACAGTGCAGAGGAACCCCTGTGGGTGTGGTGAAGATGTCCCCGTACTCCTCCATAACCTTATCCATTTGTTGTTTTTGTGCAGAGGAGCCCTATCTGGAGGTCGTGGCCAAAGTCTTCTTCTTGCCCTGGGGGCGGATCATCAGGAAAACGAATTTCCTAGTTTCTGAAATGAGCTTACTGCATTGTTTTGCAGTAACCAAAGAGATATCCGCAGGAGGTGGTACCTCTGGTATCCTGTACAACTTATTTCCCAAAGTAACAATGACAGCATGAGGTCGAGACTCATACACAGCATGGCGCTTCCACAAGTATGGTTGTCCTAATAATACATCAGAAACATCAATAGGAGCAACATCACATAATACCTCATTCGTGAAGGGCTTGATGCTATAGGGAAGGCAGCACTGCTGGCTGACGCAGAGATCTCGTCCTTGGTGAAGCCACCTGATGGTGTATGTATGTGGGTGAGCTGTGGTCGGCAAACCCAACCGCTTCATGACGTCTATTGAAATGAGGTTCTTTTGGCTCCCATTGTCAACAATGAACTGTACAGGGGAGCCCTTTACCCACATCTGGGAGTGGAAGAGATGTTCCTCCTCCTTTGGATCTTCCGGTTCCTCCTTCTGGATCTTTGTAGTGGCAATAGTGGCATTGGGCTCCACGTCAATAATCTGTTTCCCTTTTTCATTCCCCTTTTCAGGTTCTGATTCAGAGTTGGAGCATGCATCTGACTCAGAAGCCCTCATCTCAGCCACTAGCGACTGCTTGGCCCGACACTCATTTGTGTTGTGAGTGGAGCTCTTATGGAACTCACACCACTTTCCCGTGTCCTTCTTTGGCTTTGTGGTGCTGTTCTTTTATTGTGGCTTTGACGGGTTGTCTTTAGCTGCCATTCCTTGGCTCTGTCCTTTGTTCTATGGTTTGGAAGCACCTTTCCCTTGCTTTTGATTCGCAGATCCAAAGTCTCGCTTCTTCTGTTTGAATTTCTGCTCAATCTTGGCAACATATCGGTATGCCGTACCAAGTGAGGAGATGTCGAGGAACTCCATTTCCTCCTGAATGTATCTGTGTAGACAGCTGCGATACTTTAGCACCAAATGTTTCTCTGAATCTTTGATACACAACTTTGTGCGCAGGGTATGGAACAGATTCGTCAGCTCATGCACATCTTGATCCCTTTGTTGTCGCAGCGTGGTCCATTGTATGTACTTGTCCTCATAGCTCCCCACAGGATAGTACTGTTCCTTGACGGCATCTCGAAAAGAATTCCAAGTTGGTACAACCGAGAACAGAGAGGGTTCTGTCTGGTCCTTGTTCTCACAGTAGGTTTCCCACCAGTCCTTAACATGGGGGGTAGCTTTGAGGAGTGCAAAAATAATCTTCTCCCGGTCTGAAAAGTCATGAACAGAAAAATATCCTTCCAATAGATTCAACCATCTATCTACGGCATCGGCATCTATTTGACCCTCAAATATGGGAATGTCAAAATTTACTTGTACCTTAAAGGGAGTCGTACCTCCAGAGTCGCTGCTGGATGCAGATGCGCCGCCGGTGGGCAGCCGTTGAAGGATCTGAACAAAGTTATCCATCATCGCATTCCTTTGTTTTTCGAGGGCCTCCTCGAGCAATATTTTGATAGGATCTCCTGCTCCCTCATCTTTCTTTTCGTCCCCCATTGGTGTCTGTCGAGGTTTGTGAGGCTGATCTTGCAAAGGTTCCACCAGATCAAGCCCTAGCTCCTTATACCCCAACCTCGTTGGGGACATGCAAAGAAGGATGGAGAAAAAGCAGACCCGCTCTGATACCACTGATCCAGATTTATGCAGGAATGCAACAGAATAAACATATAACCATAAATACAGAGATGCAGCGGAAATAACACTTCATTTCATTAATATCAAAGAACTTGAATTTGCTTACAGACAGAATGGAAATAAAACTAGCTAGGGCACTGGTAGCTATCTCTGAGAAGAGATGTGGTGGCAACAGGCCTCTGAATTGAGTTACAATGAGGCTCGAGGGCCTATTTATTATTGAGAAACAATGGAGAACCCTAAACATCCAGAAACCTAACCCTAGGAGATTAAGCGCCAAAACTATGGGCCCCGTTTGGGTAAATTGGTGTTTCAACTTCCCAGGGACGTAACTTTGGCATACTATCTCCGTTTGATGCACATGATACATCATTAGAAAGCTGTATCCGAGGAATACAACTTTTTCCATGAATGTCATTTCAGAATGGAATAATGTTCACTAGAGGCGCGATGCCCAAAAAACATCGTTTAGGGCCTCAAAATGGCTCCGAAAGTTCAGGACCCGAAAAACTGCTAAAAATAGTAAGTTATGCCGAAACTGAAAAACTGAAAGAGACAATGGTGGGGGCCCAAGTGGTATAGGTGGGTGGCCACCAATATCCACCTGGATCACTATAATCAAAGTAATCTTCAATTTTAAAGTCATGTCTTGTTTCAGCAAAATATCCCTGTCTATAGCTATCTTGGTCTTGCTGGTCTACTATCATTTTCCCCTTGGTTCTCATGAAACTCACTGTCCAATGTTTGAAAAAGTGTCTCCTTTCCTATCCTTGATCTTCTTGTCAAATACAATCAGAATCAATGAAATTTTCCCCTAAGTTAGGTAGTGGCGCTTTAGAGAAATCCCTTCCTCGACAAAAATAGCCTGAGCCAGAATCCTTTGTTCAATACCAACCAACCCTGAATTAGCACTTAGTATGCAAAAGAAAACCTTGATATACCCCTAGGTCGTGCCACTAAGAGGTCTTGTTATCTTAGTCCGAAAGAAATTATACAAAGATCTAATACAGAAAGAGATGAGCATGTGCACAGTCTAAAGGAATATGCTTAAGATTGGGCAAAATCTCCATAGAACACTAAAGAAGCTTTTAACATTTCAAAGTCATATTTTTGGCATCTCTGTAGGGGGGAAATTGAATGACAAACAATTTCTAGACAAAAGCAAAGAGACAGTCCAAATAAATCTCTCATGTTGAAGGAATTTTCCATCATTAAGTAGATGGAAAGATGAAATGAAAAGAGAGCAGGAGTACATATTTCAAAAGTCAAAAGTTGTCCAAAAAGCAGAGATATATATTTCAAGGAAAGATGACATAGTTTTGGAAATAGATGAAATATCATGACTATGATGACCTCCTTCAAAAGAGAAAATGTTAGAAAACATCATGCGAAATAACCTCCTCCAACAAAAGAGCAGATGGTTAGAAAGGCATGATGTGGCCTCCTTCATGAACAAGTAGAGGGCCAACATGTTTTTAAAATTGATTTCAGGGCTGTTGTAGGCCACCTCCTTCCAAGGGATAAAAAAAAGGATGCATCAGCAGGTTTTAAAGTGTGTTTGAGTATTTTTTCTATTGGAAAAGACTGCACATTTGGAACAACTTCAAAAAGATATGTCTTTTTTATGCACTGAAGAAATCATAAAGAAGAAGGCTGCTGCTAGGATCAACAAATTTTGCTGACAGATTTAGGCTCAACAAATGTTTCAATCTATTTTACATCACAATATGGGAAAGTACTTTGGCCAGCATTATTAAGAGGTTATGAAAAGTGTTGCATGCAAGCATCTGCATATCAATAGGTTAATCTGCTATTTATACTTTTTCATACACCATTGCAAGTTGTAGGGATTTCACATCAAAACTTGATAAGCAAATTAGCACTGGAATGGACTCTGATGGAATCAAACTAGAATTGATTTTGGATTCCAGTTTTGAGGTTGCAGACCTCCTTCACAAAGAAATAAAGGACCAGCTCTTTGAAAAATTTTACACAGAAAATCAACTCATTCATAAAGCCAAAGGTGTGATAAAACAATGTTTCACTTTCAATCAAAGAATGTCCCCATCGAATGAAAGACAAAGTTTTTAGAAGACACGTGACAGTCATCCAACATAGGCCTCCTTCACAAATAAGTAGAGGGCCCACCATTGTTTGAGGATATCCAAAATGACAAGCATAAAATCAATCATGACCTCCATCAGCAGATAATGAGGAAAGCTTCATGATAGGTCTGAAGGATCATTTGTAAAGGCTGAAATAGTATTTTGTAATAATCTCCCATTATACACAAATCAAGCATAACAGAGTCCTTATGGCCACTTTCATAGAAAACAGAGTTTGGAAGGACAAAATGGAAAGTTTTTAATCATGTTTCAGAGAAATTCCTACCTCATAAACTATAGATTACCACATCATTTTGAGGAGTATTCCATTCAATATGACAAAGGTTGCAAAAGATAGAGGTTAAGGAGTGCCCAGGTAGTTTGTTTCAAAATGAGTTTCTGAACAAAAAGAGATGAAATTTACAAGTGTGAGAGGGGTTTTTGTCCCTCATAGTTTCAATAAGAAAAACCTCCTTCAGTTTCTACACAAGTATCATGGTTTGTGAGAAATGTAAAAAATACAGATGTCATGGGAAAATTTCTGCACCAGGATTCACCATTTTGACCAGTGTTGGGACAGTTAGATTTTGAAAAACCAAATGGATACCAAATGAACAAAATCAAGAATATTTGGAAATTATACTTCCATATCTTTCCAACGAGCCATCATGGGCCAATTTACGACAAAAGGAAGGCATCCAAAAGTAGCCTGCAAACAACACTATGTATTTCTGCACCAGCATTCACCATTTTTTACCAGTGTTGGGATAGTCAATTTTTTAACAACCAAATGGAAACCAAATGAAACAAATCAGGCATATTTGGAAATTATACTTCCATATATTTCCAATGAGCCATCTCGAGCCCAATTCCGACACCGGGAAGGCATCCAAAAGTGGCCTACAAACAACACTATGCATTTCTGCACCAGGATTCACCAGTTTTGACCAGTGTTGGGAAAATCAATTTTTGAACAACCAAATTGACACCAAATGAAAAAATTCAAGTTTTTCTAGAAATTAGACTTCCATAGATTTCCAAAGAGCCATCTCGCGCCCAATTCCGACACCGGGAAGGCTTCCAAAACGGGCTACAAAAGTGTGTGGCGCGTTTGAAAAGTTGTGCGGCGCGCCTGGGAGGGAAAATACAAAGGCTTCCTATTGATGTGTGGCGCGCCTGTAGCACCTGTCAAAAACTCACCTAAAAACCTTCAAAAACTCTTTTGAGAGCTAATCAACCAATCGAAAAGGGCCCTTAAGCATTTTTAAGGCATTGATGGAGAACTACTTCGGTGAACAAACTTTCTATTGGAAGTGAGGAAACTAAAGTAAGCATCGAAAGGATTGTTTTATCTCCTGATAGAGAAAGCATTTATGCAATAGGTTTTATTGGGAAATCAAGTGTGGCTGTTTGGATAGTGAATCCTGGGAATGGGAAAATATTTAAACATGAAGTGGCAACCTATGATGGAGGCCTATCACTAGACAAACTAATTGTGACAAAGGATACATTGGTTGCTTTGGATTATGCAAGATCAACTATTATTACAAGTGGCATTACGAATGGAGAGCTATCACTACATCAGACATCTCTTTCTAGTCTTTTTGAAGATTTTTTCATCTAAGGCAGAACTCCTTCCATTAAAATTTGTAGTTGCTTTTGCATTAAAAGTTGATTCATATATATTACTAATAAAAGTTGGAAATACTTGTAGTGAGCTTTATTTACTTGAGAAAGTAAGTCAACCAGCTATTACTAGCGATGGCCTACTCTTATCACCAGAGTGGCAAGCATTTGCAGTGGTGCAACACCTAGACAAGAATAGGGTTTCTCTTACTGTCATGTTGGATGATGGTCAAAATAATGAAATTTTGAGGGAGATTGTTGAGCTAGATCCTCCAAGGGGTATCTTACAAAAGGTTTTTATAAATAACTATCTGTGTGTAGATATGTCTCATGGATTTAGGGCCTTGGTAATCATGGAAGATCATTCTCTTGCATTATTGCAACAAGGTGAGATTGTTTGGAGTAGAGAGGATGGTCTTGCTGAAATCATAGATGCAACTACTACAGAATTACCATTAGAGAGTGATGGCGTCTCAGTTTCTGAAGTGGAGCACAACTTATTTGAATAGATGAAGGGCCATTTGCTGAAATTGAAGGCAACCTTGATGCTAGCAAGTGCTGAAGAGATAGATGTTATACAAGCAAGGAGGCTGAATAATGCAGAGAAAACAAAAATGACCAGGGATCATAATGGATTTCGGAAATTGTTGATAGTATTAACAAAGGCAGGAAAATTTTTGGCTCTTCACTCTGGAGATGGTCACATTGTATGGTCACAGTTGATTCCTGCTTTCCTGAAAACAGAAGAATTCCAAGCTCCTTCTGTGTTGAAGGTCCTTCCTTGGCGGATCCCTCACCAGCATTCTTTAGATGAGAGTCTAGCTATTTTGATAATAGGAAAATGTGGTCTAGGACTTGATGATCTAGGAATTCTTTCATTTGTAGATTCTCACAGTGGCAAAGAACTTGAATCTTATAGGCTTTCCTATCCCATATCTCAAGTGATTCCTCTGCCAATGACAGATTCAACTAAGAAACGGCTACATCTTTTTGTTGATAACAATGCAAGGGCACACTTATTTCCTAGAACCAATGAAGCACTGTCTATGTTCCTTAAAAAGATGCCAAATTTAGTTTTCTACAACAAGTTCATCTCCCAATGCAACAAAATGACATGTTTTTAAGGTATTCATATCCCTGGACATATGTTTGATTTAAGAGAAGGTTAGACATCAGATTTTAAAGGAAAACATTGATGAGTGAAAAGGGTTCCTTGACAATTTTTAAAGGGATTTTCAGTAGCCTCATTTCCATCAAAAAGACCTCTTTGCTAGCTAGAGATAACACAGTTTCCCGGAAAGAAAACGAAGTTGTTTTAATCACTAATAAAAGAAGATATTACTGTGGACAAGCTAACTAACCTTGTTCCAATAGAACTTGATTGCTAGGGTCATCACAAGGGGACATTTTTTAAAGTTAAGGGCTTGCTATCAGTTTGAAAGAGGTCTCTGTTGTAAATAGTTAAAATCTATACAACCTCTAAAGGAAAAAATAGGGATTGAAAGGTAAAGTCATCATAGTTTATTGAAGATCTATTTGCCAAGGACAGATTGCTTAGCTGAATCAAAGATAAGATAGTGATATCAAAAAGAGAAGCAGTGATAGAAAGGTAATGGCTTGCTGAAAGTTTATAAAGTGTTAGGAGGCAGTTAAAGGGAAAGCACAACTTGCTTTTTCAAAGAATTATCATATTTATTAAACAGGAATGTCAGTGTGTTATTTTAAGAGAGTTTTCTTTCTTTGAAGAATTGAAGATTCACACAGTCTCTAAGAAAAAAGAACAAAATGTGTGTAGAGGGTATTTAACAAATCTGAAGAAGTCCTTGAAAACAATGATTTCAAAGAGCACCATGTCCATCAAAACCACAAAGAAGCAGTGATCTCACAAAGGAAGATATTGATTGGGAAAAATGTTTTTAACAGTTTAAAAGTGGTTTTGTTCAGTCTTTTAAATAACAGTGCCTTCATAAAAACAGTGTTTGAAGGGAAGGGGTTTTTATACCAAATAAAATGAGGCTTCTTTTCAAGAAACCATGTACATGTCTTGTTAAAGGCCTCTTGGCTCAAACATAATATTTAAGAGATGACTTTAAGGATGATGAGGAACAAGGAAAAGAGTCTAAACATAGCAGTGATAATGAAGAGCAAAGTGATGGGCAGTAAGACAGTGATGAAAGGGAACATTATGGCAGCCTACACAGAAATAAGCATAAGGGTGATGAAGCACAAAACAGTAAAGGGAAAGAGCATGACAGTCATAAAGAAGTCAGTGACAAAGACAAACAAGGCAGCCCTCAAGCAAGCAATGATGAAGGAAAGAAAATACAAAACATGGATCATGAAGGGAATTCTCCAAAGCATGTGCTAGTTGCCTCTCCTAGGCAAGGGGCCATGACTTCTTCACCAAATCTAGAATGCCAAACAACAAAGAAGAAACCAAGAAAAGCTCAAAACTGACCAAAGAGGGCGCCTAGTGAGAAAAAAGGAGAAAGACACCTTTAGGCTTGGAATTTTTTCCCGAGCTTCTAGACATGTTTCTAAAAAGCCTTGAGGGACTTGCTCACGGAAATTGAGCAAATTTTGACATGTTCTTGTTTTTTGACATTTTTGGGCCTAATTGCATAAAATCATGGGTGCCGCCATTTTAGTTTGGAGCATCCTAAACTCTTGAGAGTGGTACCATTGGATGCAATTAATTCAGGGGCATCTAATTAGAAATTTTTAGAGCATTTGAAGTTGTTTTGGTCCCCCAAAGATGCAAAAAACACTCACTTTTTCGACACTCTGCCCACATATCAGCAAGGCCTATTTTTTGGGTTTTTACACACATGCCTATTTTTGGAGGACTTCTAGGCATTATATTGGGAAATTTTAGGCTGGTCCATAAAGTAGACATTCCTAGCTTTCCAACAAACCATTATGGGCCTCGTTTCGACATCGGGAAGGCTTCTAAAAGTTGCCGACAAGTCAGGGGACCTTTTGCTGATGTATTTTTTGAGTATTTTTGTAAAAATTGAACCTTTCAAAATTGCTTTTTCTTCCTGTGCATTTAGCTATTTTTGCACATGAGAAGTTATTAAAAGTCAATTTATTTCCCTCTTTTAGAATTTTTTAGATATTTTATGAGATATTTTGTGCCTTGGGCTTTGCAAAGCCTCAAGGACAAAATAAGATATTTTGGATAGGCCAATGAGATTGCAAGTTGAACTAAGAGGTTTTCCTCACTTTTACCTATATATTCCAAAGGCTTTCATTGTAAACAAGGCTGAAATTGATGAATAGAAGCAATATATGGTCATATAAGCTTTGGAAGAAATACTTGTCTCATGCTTTTGGATAGTCTCTTGGATGTTCTTGGATGACGAAAGAGAATTGTTGTTGGATTCCATGACTTGGTAGAATGGTATAGTGTCTCTCTCTTTGTTTTGTTTCCTATTTTTCATTCATAAATCCATGTTCTTGCTTGCTATAGGAAATTAGAGAACAAATTTGAGACATGCCTTTGGAGGCACCTCAAATTTCCTGTTTCTTCATAGCTTCCATGTTTTCTTCATTCTTATTCACATTAAAGAATTCTTGATTGCTCTTTAATAACTTAAGGATATTGTTGCTTGTTTCATTCATGGTTTTATGCATGCTAAGTATGATTTATGGTATGCCCTGCTTACTCATAGCTAGCCATAGTTCCATCCATGAAATTTCTCTTTGACTGATTAGACTGTCATTTGTTGAACCAAGGAGGTCTTGTTCTGATCTTGCTCTTTGCCTAAGACTATGAAATATTGTTTTCAAAGTGCCCAATAGCTTGAAGTATTGTGTTTAGGCATTCCGACATAGTGATTTGAGTTGTTTGTCTGTCTTAAGTGTATTTCCCCAAAGTCTGATAGCCATTTCCCAAAGTTAAAAAGTTATATATCTCTATGCATGGCTTGAATGTTTATTTCTATGTATTGATTAGCTTATAGTTACATTTCTCATGATTAATGGTTTGCCCTACCATGTTTATGTCAGCTATTAAACCAGTTATGCTTGGAATCCTTTGTTATTCACAAACTTGATGTCCATCTTACTCCATTTTGCCCAAAGATACATTTTACCTCAAATCAAATCGGCCCTTCAACAACCTTGTATCACCATATTATAGCTTTCTTGACCTTTTCGACCCCATAGTCCAATTAATCTAACATATTTTTACCTATCTTATATCTTTGATCAGTTTCATCCCTCACAACTTAAAAACCAAAACCAAAAAACCTACTTCATAACTAGCCTAAAATCAGAACACAATATATCGAGAACATAATAAGAAAAACACACGGATATCCCTTACACAAATAGAGAGAGCTCTCCTGAGTCGAGAAGGCTAGGTCCTTGAGGCTCCAAAGATTGCAGTTAGTCTTCTTGTCATTTGGCTTGCCAATCGGCCAAATCGAGACCTAACAAACACGATAAGAGAAGGTGTGTGCCTCTCATCAAATGATGTTGCTCTTCCTCCTCCTTGATCAAGATCTTGGGGGAGCCCACAGATATCTAAAATTTGAAATGGATGCGACAAAGATCACGGGTATCAACTTCCATGCCAAAAAAGAGAGAACACAAAGAAAATAAAACCACAAAGAAACTTGTTTTATTAAAACAGAGAATAACTGTAGAAGCTACATTGTGGGGGACCATCTGTCCTTTTACAAACTGAGGCTTGTTATTTATAGCCTTTTTTTGAGTTACAATACCATGTGTAGATACCATAGGCCAATACCATGGGTAGATACCACTTACAATACCATGGGTAAATCCCATGTGTGGATGAATACCATGGGTGGATACATACCATGGGTCACTTACAATACCATGGGCGAATAAATATCATGGGTGGATGAATACCATGGGTTGATGCCATTTACAATACCATGGGTAAATTACATGGGTGGATGGATAATATGGGTAGATAAATACCATGAGTTGATGCCATTTTCCATTTGGATCATTCCTCCCTCCTTAAGAAGCAATGGTCCCCATTGCGTGAAGTTCCCTCCTGAGAAGACTTTGTTGAATGTGAAGAGCCACTGAAGAGAAGGGTTTTGCGTAGTTAACCCATAACCGTGATGAACGAAGATCCGAGGATAGAGATACCCTGTAATGCTTGTGACCAACTGTGATATTGACAGTGTGTGACCTAGCAAATGGACTTCGATGAAGTGTGGGTTTGTGGATGAACCAAAACCATGACGAACGAAGATCCGAGGATAGAGATACCCTGTAATGCTTGTGACCAACTGTGTGACTAACAGTGTGCGGCCTAGCAAATGGACTTCGATGAAAATGATTTTGTGCGGTTGACCCATAACCGTGTTGTTGATTTTTGATGAAGTAGCAGGTGCCTACATAGCTTGGGGTGGGAGGGCACGTCTCCAAATAACCCAAGCCGAATGCTGCTATGATGAAACTAATGAATGTGAAGCAGGTGCCTACTAAAGCGGGGTGAGAGGGCACGTCTCCAAAGGGAACCCGCTCCGAATGTTGCTCCAGATTTAAAATGAGCATAACTCGGTCAATATAACTCAGAATATTTATTATAACCTGTTTTTGGAAATGGAATGATCATTCTGCATCTTCTCATGTGTTTGAAACCACTATCTGGAGACTTTAGACTCTCAGATTCGCGCTGGAACTGTCTCGCCGTCACAAAATTTCTGAAAAAATAGTTGACTTTAAATCAACGATAACTCCCACATACGGACTCCGATTCGACCGATTTTTTTTTGAAATTGGGTGATTTTTCAAGAGGAGCTCAGATATATATCCATTCTTCTAAAATTTTTCACTAAAAGTTGTGAAAAATTACAGGAGAGCCGCCGTCCATGAATTGTCGTCAGAAAAATTGCTTCAATATTACTGATTTTGAATCAGCGATATCTCCCTCATCCGAACTCCAATTTGGCCGATTTTTTTTTTGAATTTGAGTATTTTTTCACAAGGAATCTAGATTTGGTATTTTTTTGGTAAATTGTTTACCAAAATTTTCAGATCTGATCTGAAAACTCGCCGCCCAAAAAAATTCATGGATTTTGCCGAAGATTGCTGCAAAACATTGAAACTGAAATATGTTTCAAACCCTCATTCCCATGGAGGCATAACCTGAATCTGATACCACTTATCCGAATCTTGGGGGGGAGGCCCCCAAGATCTAAAAATTTGAAATGGATCTGACAAGATCTGCAAAATTAGAATTCCAGAAAAAAGAGAGAACACAAAGAAAATAAAACCACAAAGAAACTTGTTTTATTAAAACAAAGAATAATTGTAGAAGCTACATTGTGGCGGACCATCTGTCCTTTTACAAACTGAGGCTTGTTATTTATAGCCTTTTTTTGAGTTAAAATACCATGTGTAGATACCATAGGCCAATACCATGGGTAGATACCACTTACAATACCATGGGTAAATCCCATGTGTGGATGAATACCATGGGTGGATACATACCATGGGTCACTTACAATACCATGGGCGAATATATATCATGGGTGGATGAATACCATGGGTTGATGCCATTTACAATACCATAGGTAAATTCCATGGGTGGATGGATAATATGGGTAGATGAATACCATGAGTTGATGCCATTTTCCATTCGGATCACTCCTCCTTCCAGCTGCAATGCTGCACAATCATGCTGCTCACTGATTGTGCTTGGACCTCCA